>CM052707.1:78477632-78491576 GCA_028551405.1 Uromys caudimaculatus | reverse complement strand
ATAAAAAAAATTTAAAAAAATTAAAAAAAAAAAAGAAATCATAATACAAAAATGTGCTTTCCAGCCGCAAAAGACAGAATAAAACTGAGGCTGCCTCATTGTTTCAAGAAAAATAAAAAAAAAAAAAAGAATATGAAAATCTGACTCTGTAACAGGCAATCGGATGAAATAGAAATTGTCAGCTGATCTCTTGAAGAGAAGGCCTTTGTATTTACTAGTATCGATGCCAAAAGCATTTGGAATTAAATTTATTAATATATACCCCATTGATTTCATATGAGTACTCAAATTTACAACATTTGGAAATCTGGGAATATAAATTCCATTAGCCTTCTAAATGTAATTCAAACTTAAGACTCCCTAGCTTTTTCCCTAAGTGTGTATTTTTCTACTGGGGAGATTACAGACATGATGAGGGAAGAAGCTGGCAACTCTATCTTTTAATCCATTATTCACTCAGGATGGGGGATAAAAGCCTCAGATAAAAGATATAAAGCTTCTTTTAGACCAAAGAACCCTATTTTACTTTATTAGATCAGTACTGCTAGGGAAAGCATTTTCTCAGAATTGTTGAGAAAATGTCCCTACCGGAGTTAATGGGAAGCCATGACCACCAGGATCCCTGCAGTGGCATCTGAAGGCATGAACACAAGTGAAGGGGCTTCGGGCATATGTTTGGACACAAATCTGAGCAATATAATATTTTAGTAGCTTTAGATATGAATCCTGAGCATTCCCATGGGACTTTAGACACATTTTCATCATTAGCCTGCCTTGGCTATAGCAAATGTAGAAATGACTTAGACTACATTTATTTAACCCCATTTATTATAATTAAAATGTAGCAAAGGGACAACTACCCATAATTCTTTGATAACACTGTTAGTAACCTGAAACAAGGTCTACCAATGCAATTTCATTGGGTTTATGCCAAAGGTATACAACAGTGTCCACAATATTTTTCTATTATGAAAGCTTCAAAAATATTTAAATATAGCTTGTCTTTAGTGGAATTCACCAAACCTTTATAAAAAGCACACAACATCCCTGTTGTTGACCTTCAGTAAAAAAGGTTAAAAAAAATAAATAAAAATTATTCTAACATTGTCTCTCAAATACAAAGTATAAACACACTAATATACATAATGCAGCCCCTTCGTGATCAGATTGAACCTGGCAGGCTTAAAACAGGAAGATATGATTAAGATAAATTTAATCTCGAAATCCCAAAATTTCCTAGAGAAAAGATCATTTTTCTGAGTTAATATTGTCCAGAATCATTATAGTAGTAGTTTATTAAAAATATGTAGACCTAATTTAAGAGCTAGCGATAAATATAATTACTTCTAAAAAAGATGCAGAGCTAATCTAATTTCATACAACAAATTTTCCAACTCTTATAGTAATTATTCTTTGGATCTTATCCAGCTGTCTTGATTTTGATTAATTATCCATGTGTTGGGGGTGTATTAATAGAAACAATCCTACTTTTTATATCTATTTCTGAAGAAAGATATAGGATATAAATAAATAAATAAATAAACAAACACACACACACATACACACACACCATATGAACAAACACACACACTCATTATTGAAGTATAGATCAATGAATCATTGATAAATAGATAGAATAAAAGAACAATTTATCCAAACTCTTAAATATTATAAAGAGAAAGGACATAAGTTATTATACCCTTGAGCCCATAATCACTATGACTGAGAACAGATTTTAAGTCCATTCTTTCTTGCTCATTCTTAAAAGAAATGTAGATAGTTCCTTTATACACTTGCTTCTCCACTCTTCTGGGAAGAAACAATACTTTTAAATTCACAAAATTTTCTTGAAACTAGGACAAAAACATTTCTGTCGCTGGCTTCAGATATTGTGTGCTTATATGTAGAAACAAATCAAAACACAGTGTTAAAATAAAGTGATATTTACTTGTGAGTGAGCAGAAGAAATAAAGAACCCACACTGGCTTCAAATTAATGAGTTCATTCATTAGTATATGTTTAAGAAAACCATTTCTTAGTTTCAAAACTGTATGGATAAATCAGTTCTGCTGATACAGCAGAATCAGAATTTTTAGATCAAAACGTATTGCATTTAGTGTGATGTCTGCATTGTCTGAGTAGAGAGAACACACTTTTCCACGATTGATGCTTCCTTAGAGGCTGTTCCTGTGATTCTCTAATTCTACCTTGATTTTTACAAAGTAAAATCTTAGAAAGGTTGTCACAGGAATTTTAAAGTACTCACATGACCATCTCATCATTTTTTAATTACTGCTTTCATTTCAGTGAGATGGAAACCTCTCCTAACTTTTTTAGAATGGTCTCTATGGAACCACACCACATTCTGCCCTCTCTCTCAGCATGTTCATACATTTATTTAAAGGGGGATAACATTTGAAATGTAAACAAATAAAATGATTAATGGATTAAAAAAATAAAGGGTTCACATAGAATCTTTTGATTTTTTTTTTTAAAAGATTTTTATAATTAGCTCAGAGATATACCCCCTAAAAGCAGATTTCTGAAAAGTGTGCCGTCCTCCAGCAGTGCCAACCCCCAAACTTGGCAGATGTCTAATTATTATTGCAGTTTTTCAAATAGACTTTTTATGACTCACCAAGACTATGAAATCAGTTCCATTAAAAGACCTCCTATATTATGATGTCAGAATATCCTGATTTATACGCTATCTTCTGAGACTCGTGTGCCTAATCAGCCTTTGCCACAAACACGGCAATACATCTTGTTCTCATAACTCCTTGCTGTCCCCCATTCCATTCCTTCTTCCATCCGCTCATCAGAGCTGCAGAGGCAGTAAATAAATATCAATTGTTCCTGTAAGAGGTAGATAGAATAATCGTATTTCCAGGAACTATTAGTACAGCTCATGCCACCAAAGTCCTTTTGTACTAAGCAGATACTTCTTTTGTACTCTAAGGCAAGTACAATGTGTGATACAGTCTTTATCCAAAGATATTGATTAAAATGCTATTAAGTTAGTACCCTGTAATTCCAAGGTTGGCAAACATACTTTTTTTGTCCTTAGAATTATTCTCTGAAATGATCAAATACTTTTTGAAATAAAAGGTGTGTGAAACTTAAATCTGCTTAAATTGTACAAACTGTTAGAGTTGATACTGGGTTGTAAGGTTAAGTTTGAGCTTCCTTTTGTGGACTTTGTAATAAAATGAGAAAAGCAAACTGTTTAAAGTATTCTGCTATCAGAGTCTGAAAACATTGAATCCATGGTAACACCTAGAATTAGATAGAAAGAAGGAGAAATTCTACCCATAAAGACAACATAATATCAAAATGCCCAAAGATTTAGGCTTATATTTTTCAGTGCTAGAAACTGAACCTGAAGTCTTGTATCTGCTAGGTTAGTGCTCTGCCACTCCGCCTCGTGCTCAGCTGTTAGATATTGAATATAGTTCCCTAGCAATTTATTTCCTGTATCTACTGTGTCCTTTGAGCACAGAACAAAGAAAATCTAATACCAGGGTGGCTCAATCACATTTCCATTATATTGAAGAGAGTCACATGGCTTCCTCCAGGAATCTTGCATAGTGTGTTTTCTAAATTGTAGGTGATATTTTTCAAAAGACATCATATTGGGCACACATTATATATAGATTCTCTTCATCTTAGAAAATATTATTAGTTTATTTATCTAAAAGACAAGTTTGAAAGAATAATTACACGAGATTATCTGCCTCTTTATCTTTCTGTGTGAGACAAAAATACATAGCAGCCTATCTAATTGAATGTTCTTCTCCCAGAGACCCAGATACATAGGATAGACAGCCCACAACTTCTGAAAAGTCCCAGATCAATGTGAGACTTGGACTTGAGAATGATTGAGATAACACATTTCCAAAGGCTACAGTCTAAATCACTCTGGCATATTGTGAATCACGATGATATTAATTTCGCACATGGTGAAGCATCATTTTACTAACTGTAAGTGCGTATTGAACAAAGAATACATATATTTGCTGGAGCAAAAAATTGTTTGCTAATTGTTTGCTATAAATACATTAATCCTGGGTGTTTTTATTATTTGTTTGGGAGGCTAAAGAGTTGATTCCGTGGTTAAGAGAACTTACTGCTTTTCCAAAGGACCCAAGTTCAGTTCCCAGTTCCCAGTTCCCACCTGGAATTTCACAGCTACATGTAACTGCAATTCCAGCATATCTGATACTCTCTTTCTTGCTTCCACAGGTTCCAAACTGCACAAAATGAATATATATATATATATATATATATATATATATATATATATATATATATATATATATGCATGCAAGGAAAATACTCACATGTCCAATAAATAAATGGTTAGGCAGACAGATATTTTAACGGTTATTATTTCTTTGAAAATCTAGCACATAGAATAATTGTAAACTCAGTTTAAATACTTGATGTAAATTAAAGGAGAATTTGCTCTCAGGAAAGAAAATAGCAGAGCAGAAAATTGCATCAAGTAAGTCAAGCCCATGTGAAGACATTAGGCCAAAGCATGAATTAAGAGATAAGACAATGGCTTATTGATTCCCAAGGAACAATTCACAGTGGAATATAAGCAGCAGTAAGTCATGCTTAGAAGCTACTGAGAGCCTCTCACAGCATAAATTTAAGGAGAAATGGTATCATCTGGCTGAGAGAGCAGAAACCATAGAGATAGAAAGGAGCAATACAGGAGCCTAATAAACTAAGAAGGTAAACATTTATTTCAAGAAAGCCAAAAGCTAATAATAAGAAAAGAATAGGTAACTAACTGGGGGTGGACAAAAGATAATGGACAATGTCACTTTATGTGGCTTAACTTCCATGTTTAGCTCTGCAAGAGAGTCTCTATACAGGTTATTTTTAAAAGAGGAAGAATTCAGAGAAGATGGCCACTAGGAAAACAAGTGAACAGATTTGTCTTGCAGTGAGATAGCAATCAGCACTAATGCATTATTGAGTTCCTGGTGTAGAAACCACTGTGGTGGTTTGAATAGGAATGGCCCCCATAGACACGTGTGATTGAATGCTTGGCCCATAAGGAGTGGCACTATTAGGAGGTGTGGCCTCATATATATGGCCTTGTTGGAGGAAGTGTGTCACTACTGGGGAGGGAGATAACTCTACTGTGGATTTCACCCCTGCTGCCAAATGAGAGAGAGAGAGAGAGAGAGAGAGAGAGAGAGAGAGAGAGAGAATGAAAAAGAAAAAGAAAAAGAAAAAGAAAAAGAAAAAGAAAAAGAAAAAGAAAAAGAAAAAGAAAAAGAAAAAGAAAAAGCAAGGAGGATACACTGAATGGGCTTAGGTAGAGGAAAGGAAAGAGAGTAAAGATGTAATTTGTTACACAAATGCTTTAAATTTTCCTATTGTAAAACAGAATTTGACACATGAACCTTACCAATATTGAAAAAATAAAAACAAAAAGATGTAGAACTCTGTTATTTCTCCAGAACCACGACTCCTGCATAGCACCACGCTTCCCACAGTGATAACAGACCAAACCTCTGAAATTGTAACCTAGAACAACTAAATGTTTTTCTTTATGAGAGTTTTCGTGGTGTCTCTTCACAGCAATAGAAACCCTAACTAAGCCATTCACTTTCTCATTAAAATAAAACATGCATTCATCTGCTGAGGTTGAACGGGGTCATAGACTTGAGGACAATGGAGAGGATTCTGATTCTGTGTAGAAAATTGGAAAAAGGCTGACAGCTTGGAAGAAATAAACAAACAAGCATGCTTGGAGATATTATATGGTAACCCTCCAGGAATTAAGTAGGTGATTATTAAAGAATAGGTTACTGCACATAACTCCTGAAACCACAACAAAAATAACTTATTGTTGTTTAACTCTTACCTTAAATTATCTCATAACTATAAATTCCAAAGTTCACTTATCACAAGAAAATAAATGCCAGAACTCCAAGAATTCCCCTATATCTACCAGATGAGTAGTTTTCCTCCCTACTTTTTAAGCTTTCATAATTCTGTTTTATAGATTTCTTTCAGTAATTGTGATGTTCTGGTCACAGAAGCACAAGAAGAATGCTTTTATGGGTATGACTAGCCCAAAAGCAATGCAACACTTCAACTTCTTGTTGGAGGTGTAAGGGCATTCTCACCCCAATTCACTTAGCATGCTCTCAGACCTGACCCGTGCTCTAGGGTTGTTTTTAACGAATCCATTGTAAAATTTTAATCTTAAAAACATATTTTGGCTACTTAAGAGACTCACCATTTCACTATATGTAGAGGATAACTTCTCTTCATAGATTCCTTGCATTTACCATGGTCCTGTACCACCTCATGTTCATCTCAGTTTTTGTTTGCTTGTTCGCTTACTTGTGAGGTTTTGCTCGCAAAGCTTGGAAATGTGTACATTTGTGATCACCAAATGCTCTGACTTTCAAGAGGACAATATGAGAAGATAAGATTAACAAGACAAGCAGGGAGAAAGCAAATAGATTGATTCCAAGGGAACACAATCTGGGTACATTGACTACTTGGATGAAGTGGTTAAAATAAATAGCAATATTAATTTTAGAATGATATGACTCTGTTAATGTTAAATGGACTTTGGCATCAAATACCTATGTTCAGCTCTGTTCTGCTGCTTATCGGGTATTAGAAAGGTTACTGTCCTCTTCTGATTCCATTAGGATAATAAAGTTTGTATATCAGGGTGGATCCCCTATCAGTACTCGTGACATTGCTCTTGTTTCCCTTACGTCATTTGTCTGGAAGTGTAGAGTAGACGGATCCCTGTTAAAGGCTGGCTCCTCTTCATTGCGCTCCTTTGAGTGGGGAAGTACATTTTTACTTGAGGCATGTTTTAGGGCCAAAGCACCATGTGGTCATTAGCGTCTGTCTCACCAGCTTAATAAGCTGGGGATCTTTTCAAAAGAGTGATTACCAAGAACACCAAGATGAAAAATTATTGATACTAGACAGAGAAAAAATGAAATTGTTTCATTCTCATACCATTTTTTAAATTAGACACCCTGCCTATCTGTTCCTGGGACTACTATACTTGGGCCCAAGACTATTTTCACGGCTGGGCTAAATAGCAAGCAGATCTGTCTAGAAAGGCTGGCAAACCTGGTAATGACTTACAGAAGGGGACTGAGGTGCCTGCTTGTCTGAATAACTTTAAGAACTTGGCAGATGGTTCTCAAGGACATGTTAATTGTAGTCCTCAGAAACTGAGACGATAGCTAATGACCTCTGAAGTATGCTTTCGTTCTTGAAACTATGAGAGCCCAGTCTTAGTTTACCTTAGTATGATATATTTTACATATGATGGGAATATGATTCTTTCTAATTGCACATAGCACTACTGCCAAGGATGGCTGTGGATGGGGCTCCTTACTGTCTTCTGTACAAGGCCATGTCCCTGCCTGGTGTTTAAATTAGCCTTTCATGCAACCACTAACTCATGTCTAGTGCTGATTCAAGCCAGAAACAGTAATTTTATTTATATGATGTCTTGCATAGAGGGCAGGCTAGTAAAAGAAAAACAAATCTGGAATGGACAATGGATTAAATCAAAGCTGCTTTGTACCGGGGATATATCCAGTGCTGTTTGGGAGAAACTCTCCACAGACGCTTAGAGTGACTCTGACAATATTAATTATCCGGCAGGCAGCTTATCCATTTTCAGAGACGTCAGAACAATGCTTAGTAAACTTAAGTCTACGAGTAATATCATCCAGCTGAGTGATCCTGAGCACAACGGCTTTAGCTGTCATGTCACTGGTTTTTAAAAAAGCATTTTCGGGGCAATATTTCATCAGATAGAATCAGTTCAGACAGTTCAAAAGTTCAGCATAAACATACTTCATAGCTCCTTTTGAGACGCTGAAGGAAGACTGAGTGAGAGAAATACTTACATCTGACTCCATTGGGATGGTAAAACACACACAGCGGATTAAATACGTTTAGCTCCTGTCTCCTTTAAGATTCCTTCCCCTGCCTTAGCTCACTAAATGATGTCACTGACAGAAACTGCATTTTATATCAGTGGTAAAGGAGACTGACTTGATGGTAGGGTTAGCAAAAACATGTTGCCACTTATTGAAAGGAAACCAAAAACCCGCTTTCATGAATGAAGTCATAAGTAATCTTGCCTGATGGGAAGGAGTCAGTTGAAAGTAGTATTTTAAAGGACTCTGGGTTTTGATGGATGTTAATGACAGCATGAGAGAAAGCTCTTCCTAGTCAAGTTTTATTGCTTTCTTCTGTCCACAGGATCTAGCCTTTCACGGTGATACATTTCTCTGGAGCAGAGGAAGGTTCTCCCAGGGAGAAGTGCTGTGACAGGCTTGTCTTTGTTCATTCGGCAGAACGCTGTTGGAATTGACTGTGTGAATACATCTTCAGATTTGGCATTTTGATAATGGTAATGATGGTACTAATACAGTGCTGTCTCGGGTCTCATTTCTGCAGGAGCCAAAGTGTGAACAGTAGCGTGTAAGTGGATAGGTTTTGTTTTTAAATAGCTCAATGAATGCCTTTCTCTGGTTGGATTGATTGTGAAGAACTTTTAAATCCTCGGCTCTTTGGATGCTTTCAGAGTAACATGGTAAGCCTGAGTAGCTGGTGACAATGTAAATGAAATTTCTACTGTACTTCCTGCAGATGGCCTCCCGCTCCTCCTAACCCTATTAGCTAATCACCAGGGATGCTAGTCTTTGAGTCAGATTTGATTAAAACTGTAGGGAAGTCATTCCCAGCAAGCACTAAAAATTCATTTCCATCTTAAAATGCATCCATGAGCATAAAGCAGACATCAGGCATAATATTCTGGCATTTTGGGGATGTTAAAGAGATGTGTTAGGAAATAAGGTTTTATCTAAAAGCCAGTAGGAAGACTGAGGAATAGAAATTTGTGAGCTAAAGAAAAGTTTAAATGTAATTTAATTTGAAAACAAAAATGCATTTTTTTGTCATTAGATGGAAAGAGACTTGGCCTTGTAAAGAGATTGGAAGCATTCCTCTGTCTGTTTCAAAGAAATATAACCTTATATACAGAAAAAATTTCAAAAATATTTCAACGTATCATTGTAGTTTATAGTTAATTATGGAAATTGAAGAACATTAGAAGTAATTGTATCATCGGGAGTTTTTATTTTCCCTTTTAAGATTATGAAAGTTTCTGCCAAGGTGGATACAGAAACACATATTGTTCAAAGCATTGTAGAGATTTTCTAAAATATAGATTTATCCCACACTATTCAAATAAGAAAAAAAAAACATACTTTAAAAGTAAATGGGGAGCTAGGAAAAACACTTGTTGTGCAGGTTTTACAACCTGAGTTCAGTCCCTGAAATTTTACATAAAAGAAGTCAGCTATAGCAGTGCCTCGCATCTGTAATCCCAGTACTACTGTGGTGTGATGGGAGGTCAGCAGAGACTTGCCTATGGAGGACAGTTCCAGAAATCCTGGGTACAGAGAGACATGTACCTCAAAAGGTGGAAGATGTGAACTATCTCCTAAGAAATCTCTACCCTAACCTTTACATGAACAATAGGTCAAACATATGACTACACACACACACACACACACACACACACACAGAGAGAGAGAGAGAGAGAGAGAGAGAGAGAGAGAGAGAGAGAGAGACCACATACGTGCATAAACAATAAATAAATCTTTCTAAGGATCAAATATAAAACCCAGTGATAAGAATCCTGACAATATGACCATCTAAATTTTCATATTATAAAAACATGACCACTTGAATGTGTAAGTTTTTCATAGGATGGATTTTAAAGCACATGTAGGATGTACTGAGAAAGTGGTCTGTCCGTATCATAACATTTCTGAAAACGGTCATATGGTTTTGAATATGAAACTCCCTATATTGACATACCAGGTCAAAGTTACACTCTAGTGCTTGTTGATTACAATTGCACCTTAAGATACACACACACATCCACACACCCACTGTGATTTAAGGTGCATAGAGTCATGGCGACTATAAATAGGAGAATTCACAGACCTGTATTGATGATCAGCAAACATCGCTAAAACCCAATCTAACATGGAAAGATTAGAAACATTCACTACAGAAGAGAACTAAACTGTTCCATTCCAGCCTATAGAAGCAGACAGAAGAGAGCAAACATCTTGCCAGCAGTTATGGGAGATGCTGTAATTTTCCTTTCCAATGCTCCCCTGACCCTCATCTAACCCCTTAACCTGACCCCCTGAATTATTCAATACACACGGCCCCATTTATCCTATACACCCAGACATGAGGTGATGTAAGTTGTTCAGGTTGAATACCTACAACAGAGCTATTTTCAATCAAGAATCAAGACTTAGTAATAACACTGTGTACAGGAAAAATACTGCTTCTCCTTTTATAGAGTGTGGCTAGCACATTGAGTGATTTGTAAATATTTTTGAGAAAACTAATAAGGGTTAAGTGAAAGCAAATATTTGTTAAGCACTATGTATTATCTTTGAACATTGAGAGTGAGGGAGAAAAATAAAGCAATTGTATACTGCTCCCAAAGAATGGCATCTTCTTTCTAGTTTATGAATAGCTCAGGCATAGTGCCTACAGCGGAAGAAATAAATTGATGGTTTTATCTAATGTAGACATTAATAATTTATATTTGTTGAATAGTTAAAATTCCTTTAAGCTATTTCATACATAACACCCACATTAATATTACATGCTATCAATAAGTAAGTATCCATCAAATGTCTGCATAGAATGGAAATGTTATAAGAGAAGACACATGAAAATAGATAAAATGGTCTACACCCTCAATGAGCTGTTTGTCTTTTCCTGTAGTCAACAATACCTACGTTGGAGAAATTAAATGATAATTCTGTATTAATAATGATGCTGACTGAGTTCATACACCAGGCCTCAAATCCAGTCCAAGAGCACGTGAACCATCTTGTCTCTATTGAACATATAGATTTTCCTTGGCATGTTGATATTTTAAGCTCAGAGAGCTCACAGCTGATTAAGCCCCCTGATGTCCCACACAAGCCTCATGGCAGCTTCTAACACATTGAAAGTTAGCCAGTACGAAATAGTTGCAGCTCAGTTTCAGCTCAAGTTTTCCAGACTTTACCACCAAGGTATGTGGTATCTTAGGGACTAGGTCCTTAGAATCTAGTTCTGGCAGCCATTCAAGCAGAAAGATGAAAACCTAAACTGTCTGGTCAACCTCTTAAAGTTCTCTAACCAGCAGCTCCTATGGCAGTATCTCATGCTTCGGACTGGGGTTTTTCTTAGTATCCTACTGCTTCTAGAAATAGCATTATCTAGCCATGAACGACATCTCCTGACATTCATGGATGAACAGGGGGATTGGGGGTTTCTATCTGAGGAACTACTGGCTACTACTATATTCTGGGAGAGAGAGCCACTGTCTTTTGTTGTGTTCCTACTGGTGACCTCACAGTCTTCAGAGGATAGCTCCAAACCTATAGTCAGACAGGTAGACCTGATCTGTGGGTCACAAACAAACAAAAAAATACATTAATGTGGGAAAGAGGTTAATAAAGAGGAAGATGAAAGGAGAGAGAGGGAGATGAGTAAAGGCTGAAAGATTTTAATGAACTATACATGTATTAAAGTATCAAAAAATTAATTAATTAAAAAAAATGTGTGAACACTCAAAAAATCTTGCTGAAAGTAAATAGAATTTTTTTCTGTCTCTACTCCCATAGGATCTTACTACTCAAACATAAAGGTGATTAATAGTAAACACATATAAGATTTAAAACACAGACATGGATCAGCAATATATTTGTTCATATGTATACATTTTCAGTATTCAAGATTAATAATGGTATTTAGAAACTACCCACAAGCACAATCATATCTGAAAAAGACATTAGGTGATTGAGATATTTCTATTAAATGTAATAATAGTTCTTTCAAAGTAGCCTTTGTCCCGAATCACATCTTTCTTTAATTATTTTTCTAGTTAATTCATTTGTAGATTTTTTCGTTCTCCTTATTCATCAAATAAATAATTTCTTCTCCTTTTTTTAGAATTGAAAGTGGCCCTGGATTTGGTCTTAAAGAGTACTCAGCTGATTTACTGGGACTCAGATCTAACACAAAGTATGTATCCTCTGTTTTGAACTACATTTTATCCAGCTGATGTCTACAGAGTTCCTCTCCCAGAATCACATTTAAAAACACTGATCGAATCCTACCCAGCGAACTGCCTTTCTTAACGAACGTCTGAGGTCTGAGCCTGTAAGATAAGATAGTAAATATGACACCATCTATCCAATTTGTCTGCAGAAATCATCACCCCATGATCAATGACCACCACTAATGGAAATATTGTTTCAATTCTCCCTTTGACAGATGGTCTAGCCTGTACTTCGAAGAGATAGGCTTTCCTCTACTAACCTTTTTCCTTTAAAGGTGCTGGTTCACCAGACCAATTTAACATCTATATGACCCTGTTAATGTTATTGTAAAATATCACGTCTGCTTTCAAATATATATATATATATATATATATATATATATATATATATATATATATATATATATATATACTTTCTACCAAAGCATATATACCTTTGCAAGAAAGTACCTTCAGCTCGGAATTCAATGTCATTATTTTAAATCCAAAAGAAAAACATTCAGAATTCCAATGTGCCTCTCCCTCCCGACACAACTGAGAGCTGTTATCCATCAACAGTCAAGCAGATAATTTAGTGTAAGGTGGTTAATTGTTTCAATAGAGTATAATGGCCCTATCTTTAACTATGACATAATTCAATCAAAAAGGATTTGGGGTCATCCATTATGCTGTCAAAAATCACTTTTCTCTTCCTGCCGCTCAGCCCACAACACTTAAGTACTCAACTTGACAAGCAAAGTAAGCTGCAAATCAGGTCCAGCCTTAGCTGCATTCCAGAATGCCCCTGCCCCAGGATTGGGGATACCAGTTGTAAAAATCCCCAGGTTATTTTGGCTACCACTCTGGCAATTTATCTTGTATTTTATTTTTGTACCTATATATCACATTCATATCTGCTTGGGGTATTTCTTTTTCTCCCAGTTCCTGGCTGTCTAGACTTTAAATCTCCTTGTTCCATACCTTACAAGTCTCTTCTCTTACCGGAGAAGAGATCATAATTGGAAGTAAAGTCTTAGAAATCAAAATTATAGATGTGTTTTAGCTTTCACTTACAGCCACTTGGGGATTGATACAGAAACAATGTCCAATTTAACGGGGCATCTCTGTGCTTTGCAAGCAAGTTGTTTTGTTCCAGTGGCCCTTTTATAACAGTGGGTGACCACAGTTGCAGATCTGAGAGAATGCATCAGGAGCTGAAATAAATACATTCCCAGTGTACATATGAAAAAGATCACAATTCATCAGAAAATAAAAGTTTGACAGATTCAAATATATTCTTAGATACGTACCTATACTTATACTTGTGATTGTAATTTGAGCCTAGCATATTCAACTTGCTGACCCCCCTTTTTTTTAGTAAGACATTTTGAAATAAAATTGTGAATTTATCTATCAAGGTAAGGCATTTGATAAGCTTGGGTTTTGCCAATTTGATCTTTGGGCTGTGTCTAGCTAAGTCCTGGTATCTATCTATCCATGTTTTGACTCAGTTTTCAATACAGTTTCACAAGCTGGCTTAGACATCTATCTGGTCAATCAAACCTTCTTCAATTTACCTAGGATCATCTGATCATCTTGTTTTTAATTGTATATAGCTCCTGATTATAAAGACACTAATGGACAGACTCTGGCCGCTTTCCTCGGGCCACAGAGACTGACGGCCAGCAGCTTCCGGCAACGGCCGGAAACCTCAGCTTGGGCCACAGGGCCCCACAGCTAATGAGCGCCGGGACAAAGACCCCTCTCAGGAGATCGCAAGACCCAGGAGAGGGCCAAAGACACGC
>CM052707.1:78448280-78477132 GCA_028551405.1 Uromys caudimaculatus | reverse complement strand
ATCTAAACAGTCCCATAATGCCTAAAGAAATAGAGGCAGTCATTAAAAGTCTTCCAACCAAAAAAAGCCCAGGTCCAGATGGGTTCACTGCAGAATTCTATCAGACCTTCAAAGAAGACCTAATTCCAAGACTCTTCAATCTATTCCACAAAATAGAAACAGAAGGAACACTACCCAACTCCTTCTATGAGGCCACAATCACACTGATACCAAAGCCTCACAAAGACCCAACAAAAAAAGAAAACTTCAGGCCAATTTCCCTTATGAACATCGATGCAAAAATACTCAATAAAATTCTCGCAAACCGAATCCAAGAACGCATCAAAACGATCATTCATCATGATCAAGTAGGCTTCATCCCAGGGATGCAGGGATGGTTCAATACCCGGAAATCTATCAATGTAAGTTGGGAATCTTCACTCTCTTCTATACCTACTATCCTCAGGTTCTGTCTTCTCCTTGTATCCTGGATTTCCTGGATGTTTTGGGTTAGGTGTTTTTTGCATTTTGCGTTTTGTTTGACTATTGTGTCAATATTTTCTATGGTATCTTCTGCACCTGAGATTCTCTCTTCTATCTCTTGTATTCTGTTGGTGATGCTTGCATCTATGATGATCTCTTTCCTAGGTTTTCTAACTCCAGGGTTGTCTTCCTTTGTGATTTCTTTATTGTTTCTATTTCTATTTTTAGTTCCTGGATAGTTTTGTTCATTTCCTTTGTCTGTTTGATTGTGTTTTCCTGTAATTCTGCCTGTTTGATTGTGTTTTCCTGCAATTCTTTAAGGTATTTTTTTGTTTCCTCTTTAAGGGCTTCTAGTTGTTTACCTGTGTTCTCTTGTATTTCTTTAAGGGAGTTATTTATTTCCTTCTTAAAGTCTTCTATCATCATCATGAGATGTGATTTTAAATCTGAGTCTTGCTTTTCTGGTGTGTTGGAGTTCTGATGATGCCAAGTAGCCTTGGTTTCTGTTCCTTACATTCTTGCCCTTGCCTTTTGCCATCTGGTTCTCTCTGGTGTTAGCTGGTCTTACTCTCTCTGACTGTGGCTCCCTCCTGCAAGCCTCTGTGTCAATACTCCTTGAAGACCAGCTCTCTCTGAGAGGAGTTTGAGTTTGGAGAGCTGTGGTACAGGGTCTGTTCTAGGGTGCAGACAGACACCAGAAAAATCTTGTCCCCAGCTGTCCTTTGGTTCCTGTGTCCCAATGGCTCTGCAAGGGTCCCTCTTGATCCAGTGAATTTGAACAGAAGTGGTGGTCTTGCTCATGCTTGAAGGTGTGTAGGCACTCCTGAGATACCAGCTCTCTCCTGGCACTATTTGAGTATGGAGCCCTGTGTCAGAGGATCAGCTCCACGGCCATGGAAAGAAACCATAAGGCCACTCCTCAGTCCCTGTGTCCTGGGGATTCCAGGTGGGTCCCTCTGAGCAGACAGGCTAGCCCACACTCTTGGAAGTCTAGCTTTCTCCCAGCACTAATTGGCTATGGAGCCCTGGTGGCCCAGGTAGAGGTCTCCAGCCACAGATGGAAACCAGAATGCTTCTGTCCCCAGCTGTTCCTCAGTCCCTGTGTTCCAAGGATTCCAGGTGGGTCCAGCTGAGCAGTGATGCTTGTCTTACCCCCACTTATGGACTTTTCCACACTCCCAGGAGGCTAGCTTTCTCCTGGTGCTATTTGGCTCTATCGCTTGATGACGTTTTAAGGTATGAGTTGTGGAGTATTTAGTTTTTGATCTACTGCCTACTTCTGTGCACAAGAACATTAGCAGTTTTCTCTGACACAGTTGATTCATTCATAAAGGATTAATAGCCGAGTACCACTTAAGAGATTTAAGAATGCAGTGAGGTGATGTGGATAGAGCACTCTTCGAACCACGTGGCAAAGACATTAGCCACCATCAAGTCACAGTAAGTAGCCTTATACTGAGCTAACAATTCAGATGTTGTAGTCAGGAGCCATTCCAGTGGAGTCCCGAACCGTGAACAACGAATCTACTGTAACTGGATAGTTTAATACAAGCCATAAAGTATATGGGGGAAATCCTATATAAATTAACTAAGGTTGTAACTGAAGAAAGGGATTGGTAAGACTAGCTATAATAACTGAGCTATACTACCAGTTTAAATTGTGCTAAATTGAGATTTTTACAGAATTCGCCCCATATATTGAGGCTTTTATATATTGACTTTGTACTGCTTTCCTGTCATTTTCAATTGAGACGTTTAAATATTTGGGTTGTTTGTTTGTTTGCTGTTTGTTTTGTTTTTTAAACAAGGGTTGACCTTTAGCTGAATGTTACTGAAAGAACAGCTATCCATTCTTTTTTTGAGACTAGTTTCTTGGGACAGAATATTACTTAACACTAAAACCATGAGTGACTCAGGAAACCTAGGATTCTTGATCAGCCTAAATGCTTAGAAACCCTTACTGAAGATAGGAACCCTTAAGCAGACCTAATGACTTAAAGTAGTCCTCTTGGTATAAGTATCTCTATTATGTATACTAATGACATTCAAATTAATTTAGTATTTATTATAGCTGAGCAAGCCTCATATCCTACTGATTTCTTGACCTCATTTTTTTGGGGGGGGGACCGAATATTTACATTGTTCTTTCTTCTTATATGGAATTACTTTCTTCAACTTGTAACCAAGAATATTATTAAAATAGCCATACACAAAAAGAGAATTTTAGAATGACAGTCATATATTTCACATAGTAAATACTTTGAGAACAGCTTTGATGGCTACATAAAATATTCTCCATCAGAAAACTCAACACCTACCAGCCACTACAGGGACAGATCTGTGATACATCTTCATAATGGCTGAGGGGAAATCAGGAGCAGAAATCCTGGGGAACAGACGGGGACTCATTATGTATTAAAAACTTAGCTTCTTTTAAAATAAGAACCAGACTGAGGACTTAGAATGGGTGATAAAAGGCCTGAAAAGAAAATGCTTCTGTAAGTCAAAAGTGGTGTGTTTCCAGGTGCTAGGAAGAGCCCACAGATGAATAATCCTTAGGAAAATTAAAGATGCAAGTGTTTCAAGTTGTAGCCCTCTCCTCATGAAACAAGCCAGCCCACCCCTCACAGATTAGCTAATCAGCGATGCTTGCTAAAATATACTTAGCCTCCACTCCATTTGCTCTTGGGAGAACATTTCTCTTGCCTTGGCATTTGCTGTCTCTTGGCATATTTGTTTTTAGATGTCTGTTTTTGTGATGCTATGCTTCAGTATCAAATCAAGGTTCACATTTGTCCAGTCGTTTTATTTTGAAGCACAACCTTTAAGACAAGGATGTCAGAACATTTTTGTTTTGAACTTTCTTCAAGACTTGCAAACTATTTTGGGGATTGTAGATTCTTTTCCACTTGAGGAGTTTATTTTCAATTTGCTCATATTTTTTTAATTAAAACATGGTCATTTAAAAATTTGGACAGCATATCTGTCAGCAGTTAGCCAAATGAAATCAAGAAATCCCTGTATTCATTTACTTTCTCTTTGAAGCCTGAGAAATTTACAAGAAGCAAAAAGAGTCCAAACACATGACTGCTGCAATTTAGAAAATAATGTTAGATTTTTCAAGGGGCAAAGTAGATGAAGGTACACATATGAACCTAAAAAAATTGTATTTGGTATTTTACTTTATTAATAAGCTATGCTGTTACTGATTTTGCATAACAATATTTTATTGAAAAATATTAAATTTATGTACTTAACCTAGATTTTTCTTTTATATTATATTTTTATTATTTTTAAACAATTTTTGTTTATATTCTTCCTCTAACCTAAGTCCTTCCAGATCCCCTCCCTCTTCCTATCCATCCAACTTTAAATATTTTCTCAAAAAACAAACAAAAACCCAATACAACCACAAAACTCCCCAAACCTGAAAAACAAAATAAGACAACACCCAAAAAGAAAACACAAACAAAAATACCAAACTGTGACCAAATAGAAGTACTACACACAAAATCTCGGAAATCCATTATATATGTTTGTCAACTATTCCTAAACATGAAGCCTGCACTGGAGAGTTGATGGAGCTAGTCTTCCACTGGAGAGAACTGATTTTTCCTCTACCAGCAGTAATAAGTGACAATCCAGTTGTTAACTTTTACCCTAGTAGCTAGGTTTTCATTCATTTACTCATTCATTCATTCATCTATTTTTTGAGATTTATTTATTTTTATTTATATGAATACACTGTAGCTGTCTTCAGAAACATATCAGAAGAGTGCATTGGATCCCATTACAGATCTTTGTGAGCCACTATGTGGTTGCTGGGAATTGAACTCAGGACCTCTGGAAGAGCAGTCAGTGCTCTTAAGCACTGAGATATCTCTCTAGCCCCCATTCATCTATTTTATCTATAAATAAATAATACATGATAAGATAAAACAAACCATCATGCTGAAATTACACAATACAAGCCAACAAAAGAAAAATATCTCAAACGAAGATATAAGAATCAGAGATCAGCGCATTTGCACACTCAAAAATCCCATAAAACCCCTAAACTGGAAGCCATAATGCAAATGCAGAAGGCTGATAAAGACCAATGCAGGTCTTGTGCATGCTGTGAGTTCATATGAGCTTTCCTGGTGGTGATTTAGAGGGTCTTGGGTTTTGGTATCTTCCATCCCCTCTGGCTCTTACATTCTTTCTGCCTTCTCTTCTATGCTTACCATAGTTTTAAAAATCTATATATTCACATTTACTTTATTGTTCAAAATCATTAACTTCCTTTCTTCTTTCCTTGTGTCTTTTATTAAATATAATCAGCAAGCTAATAGATACTCACAGCTAGGAAAAAGAAAGGCCACATAGGGCTGAAGTATGACAGACCTCTGAGAGGGTGATAAAGCCAGCCTTGTCACTGAAAGACAAAACAAAACACTACCACCACCAACAAAACAACAAACAAATAAACAAAAGCAAAATAACCTCATATAACTATGGAAAGACAAACCCAAATTAATGGTAACAGGGACACAAATGTAGCTGTGGAACGTCTAAATTCAAGTGCTGAGAAATCCATGGAAAGCAATACTCTAAGAGCAAAGAGAAAACATCACTAAACCCTAGCACAGCTCCTTGTATCAACTGCCAACTGTAGTATCAAGTAAGACAGTCATGTCAATCTCTCTCTCTCTCTCTCTCTCTCTCTCTCTCTCTCTCTCTCTCCCTCTCTCTCTGTCTCTGACTCTCTCTCTCTCTCTCTCTCTCTCTCTCTCTCTCTCTCTCTCTCTCTCTCACACACACACACACACACACACACACATGTAAAGAAGGGAAGACAGAAAGTTAGGAAAAGAAAGGAAGGAAGATATGAAAAAGGGTGAAGGGGAAGAGAGGTGAGGAGAGAAGATTGCCAAGTATCAAAACAACATCTAATGGACAGAGAAGCAATTACAGAATTTAATAAGTACTAATCATTAACCAAAATTATAATAACTGAGAGCCAGGCGGTGTGGCATGCACCTGTAATTCCTTCATTCTGGAAGCTTTGATTGGAGAATGGCTGTCACTTCCAAGCCAGTCTGAGCTACACAGTAAATCCCAGGCCAGCCTAGGCTAAAGAGTGAAATCAACCTCTCCAGCACAAATAATAATCATCAAAGCAACAACAAAAGCAATAATAATAATATTAATAATGATAATAATAATTAGGATAATAAATACAAAAAATTAAAACTTTGAGAATGGTGTGTGTGTGCACGTATGCACTTGTGTACTCTCATGTGTGTGTGTTTATTACATCCTAATTATTAAAACAAGAGAATAGCTATACAGTACAAAACAAACAAACAAAAAACATGGAGAGAGATCATCTTACCAAAAGAATCAACATTAACGTACCAATCATAGGACAAAACAGCCTCGGGTACCATCTAATAGATGTAGTGAAAGCTACAGTCATCATAGCATTTGTAACCCAATCAAATAACAGAGAGTACCAGAAAACAATCCAAATTCTCAAAGATTAATTACTATGTAATTTCAAATAGCTTCAGGTTTTGAAGTTGAAGAAATGCATCTATTTTATTTTGGGGGGATATTTACTTTATTTACATTTCAAATGTTTTCCCCTTTCCAGGTCTCCCCTTTGGAAACCCCCTATGCCATTACCCCTCCCCCTGTCTCTATGAGGATGCTTCCCCACCCCCACCCCCCACCCACTCCCGTCTTCCCTCCCTAGCATTCCCCTACACTGAGGCATCTAACACCCTCAGGCCCAAGGGCCTCTCCTCCCACTGATGGCCAACAAGGCCCTCTTCTGCCCCATATGTGGGCAGCACCATGGGTCCCTCCATATGTATTCTTCGATTGGTAGTCCAGTCTCCGGGAGATCCGGGGAATCTGTCCAGTTGACACCTTCGCTCCCTCCATGGGACTGCAAACCCCCTCAGCTCCTTCAGTCCCTTCTCCAACTCCTCCATCCAGGATCCCACACTCAGTCCAACAGTTAGCTGCCAGTATCTGCCTCTGTATTTGTCAGGCTCTGCCTGAGCCTCTCAAGAGACAGCTTATCATGGTTCCATCAGCGAGCACTTCCTAGCATCCACAAGAACTTCCGGGTTTGGTGGCTTTATATGGGATGTATCCCCAGATGGGGCAGTCTATGGATGGCCTTTCCTTGAGTCTCTGCTCCACACTTTGTCTCAATATTTGCTCCTGTGAGTATTTGTTCTCCCTTCTCAGAAACACGGAAGCAACCACATTTTGGTCTTCCTTCTTCTTTGTCTTCATATGGTCAAACTATTTTATAAATAAACCTCTGTGAGAATGTTCCTTAAAACTGTTTTGAAGCTTGTGATTAATTCAATATGAAAAAAATCCAATACTTCAAGGACTTTAAAGATGGGGAAAAACAAACATGACAAAACCAAGAGCTAAGCAGAGGCTGAACAGATGCTACAGTTCCAAGTGACCAGTTAAGTCAGTGGTTCTCAACCTGTAGGTCGCGACCCAATAGTCTGCTTATTAGATATTTATATTAGAATTCATAGCAGTAGGAAAATTATGGCTTGATTATAAAATAGCAATGAAAATAATTTTATGGTTGTGGGTGACTAGGCTATGAAGAACTGTATTAAAGGGTCATAGCAATAGGACGGCTAAGAACCACTGCTTTAAGTCTTCTTTCTTTCTCTGTCTTCAGGTACAAAGGAACCTGTTATTGGTCCCAGGCTCTGCTGTGTGTTCTGCCAGACATAGTGTCTAAAATTGTAGTAGGCTTGTATTTGGGCTTAAAAATAGTTTGGGATTTTGTATTTTTTTTTAAACTGGTTTTATTTTCCTTAAAGTTTAAATATTTTACCTCTCCATTTCCAGATTAATCCTTTCTAATCATAATAGGACAATGAGGAGAAATGTCTTTTGCTGCTCTCAGCCTACATTGACTCTGAAAAGTATGAATTAGAAGTAGATTCCCCAAGGAGTTTTTAAGAAATCAGAAACATATATAAATATGAATATTATTTTATATAACATATTTATATATTATATATCATATACAATATACTACATTATTTACATATAATAAATATATATTAATATATAATGTATAACATACACATAAATATGTATGTGTATATGTATATGTAATATATAAATATATAGAGAGATAGATATAGAGATATTTACAAAAGCAGTTTGAGAAGAGTCATATGTTGGTTTGTACTTTAAAGAGATGTAGCCCACCTACCATGGTGAAAAAGCTATGAGGACAGGAACACAAGGTGGCAGGTCATACTGTATCTGTACTAGGCATACAGATAGAAGAATAGTGGTGCTCAGCTCCTTGTTCCTTTCCATTCCGCCTGGCATCCCAATTTCCATGCTATGGTTTCACTCATGTTCAAGTAAATCTTTCCTCTTCATTTAAACTGTTCTAGAAGCATCCACATAGATACACCCAAATTTTTACCTAATGCCTTAGATACTTGTTAATCCAGACAAACTTATACTTAAAGTCAACCATGATGAGTCTACCCTTTATCACATTGACACTGTAAGAGATAATTCTCAACTGTGACATATAGATGACCAAGATAACACGGCAGCTAAAGACACTTGCTGCCAAGCCAGATGATCTGAGTTGGATCCTGGGAATTCACATAGTGGAAGGAGCGAACTGACTCACACCAAAACTCTCAACTTACAGAGAGAGAGAGAGAGAGAGAGAGAGAGAGAGAGAGAGAGAGAGAGGGAGAGGGAGAGGGAGAGGGAGAGGGAGAGGGAGAGGGAGAGGGAGAGGGAGAGGGAGAGGGAGAGGGAGAGGGAGAGGGAGAGGGAGAGGGAGAATAAAGCGTAACAAAAAAATGTTTAAATCAGAACTTGTCCCTGACAGGCTCGTGGCCATGTCACAATCCTAAATTCCTTTAGTCAAACTTTAAAAATCCCTAATCTTTAACCATTCCAACACTCTTTAAAAGTACAAGGATTAAAGTCTTTTCTGAGACTCAAGACATCTTCACTCAGAGCTTATCAGAATTTTTTTAAATATGCATACTTGTAATAAACTATAGCAAAGATTAAATATCCCCATTTCAAAAGAAAGGACTAGGAAAGGCACCACAACAACAGCAATCAAAATGACTGAAATTAAGAGTAAATGTAACAAACATCAATCCCTGCTCCTTGATGTCCTGGTACCAGTGTCTGGGGTACTTGGGCATTGCCTATATCATCTAGAGGGGTATCTAATGGCTCCATTGTTACAGTTCTGTAGTGTGTAATCCATGTGGCTTCTAAAGTCCACTGGGACCATTCTATATATAAAAATTTCCTAGGTAGATATCTCATGGACACAGGGATTTTTCTTTTCTTTTCTTTCTTCCTAAATTTCTTTTCCTTCCTTCCTTCCTTCCTTCCTTCCTTCCTTCCTTCCTTCCTTCCTTCCTTCCTTTACTTTTTACTTATTCTATTTACATCACTACCCACCTCTTGGTCACCCTTTCCCACAACCCTTCCCTATGTCCTTTCCTTTCTCCTCTGAGCAGGTGTGGGTCCCCTGGGTCTCCCGCCACCCTGAGACTTCAGGTCTCTGTGAGTCTAGGCACTCCCTCTCCCACTGAGGCCAGACACCATGGCAGCCCAGCTAGAACATATCCCAAGCACAAGCAACAGCTTTTGAGATAGCTTCCACTCCATTTGTTCAGGACCCACATGAAAACCAAGCTGCACATCTGCTACATATGTGCAGGGATGTCTAGGTCCAGCCCTGTATGTCCTTTGGTTGGTATTTCAGACTCTAAGAGCCAGAAGTTTCCAGGTTAGTTGACTCTATTGTCTTCCTGTGGAGTTCCTAGCCCCTTGGAACCCCTGATCCCTCCTCCTATTCTGTTTTTCTGTGGATGTATGCCTCTATGTGAGTCATTTGTTGGGTAGAGCCTCTCAGAGGACAGCCATGCTAGACTCCTGTCTTCAAGCGTAATAGAGTATCATTAATAGTATCAGGGACTGGTGCTTGAACATGAGATGGATCTCAAGTTGGACCAATTATTGCTTGGACATTCCCTCAGTCTCTGCTCCATCCCCAATCCCTACATTTCTTATAAACAGAATAAAATTTAGTTGGAAAGTTTTGTGGGTTGGTGTCCTTATTGCTCCACCAGGGTTCCTCCCTGGTCACAGGATGCAGCCGCCCCAGGCTCCATATCCCCAATGTTGTGAGTCCTCTTTGTTTAAAGACTCTCACAGATACACCATCAATGCCCTTTTTGTCTATTAATTCAATGTAACCAACAATAAAACTAACCATTGGATGATATAAGCAGTAGTATAACTTAAATGGTATTTTCCATCTCATTTACAACTCTCAATGCTATGTCATCCATTCATGAAATCATGGTAGATGATGCTTTTTTGCCCTTGGTCATCTTCACTGGCTGTCACAGGTTAGCTCTCTCTCTTTTCTTCAAGAATGATAACATCTTACAACCACTGATATTCATAAATGCTCTGTGGAAACACTATATAGCTATAAAACCCAAACAAATCATATTAAGTATGCAAAAGGTCACGTGCTCATTAAAATTCAGTTGCAATCAGATAATGTTGTAAATCACATGTAATCTTGACACCACATCCTCAGTTTTGAAATTGAAAATATAAAATTACATGTATGAGTTTAGCTGACTGCCTGCCAACTTGATTATTTTATTTCAAGCAAAAGAAATCATCTATCCAACCCACAAATGCTAGTGAAAACCTTTCTCAGTGAGTGTACATGGATAGTACACTGATAATTCCTTGCTTCATTCACCATTGAACAAATATTTACTGTGTTAGTCACTGTTGTAGGCTATGGCGCTATTACAAAAGGATGCAGAAATGAAATGAGATTAGACATCTGTGCTTAGAACTTTCACAAGTTCTTTTTGAATCCAATGTGCTTGTAACACTTTATCACTTTTATAGAATTATTACAGGCAGAGTGTTTCATGAAGTCAGCTTTCCTCTTCTTTGGGGGAACAATCCTATTTTAAGCATAAAATGAAATCTTTGGTTGCTAAGATACTCAGTCTTATTTTAGATTTAATTATGGCCAATGGATGCTATAAGTATGGGTATGATATAAGAATGCTTTAGCTTCCTTTACATAGGGTACATCTATCATTGAAAATTAATGTTCATCAAATTAAAGAATGAAGATCTTAACATATCATGTCTTCTCTAAAAGTGTAACTTCTTAGTCATGATAGTAGTATACTTAATCAAACAGAAAGGCTTTTGCTATTTGGAAATTTTTATTAATGTTTACAAATAAAAATAAGTATTGCATTGTTATTGGGTTACTTGTGAATTCTAAAAATACTTTAAGAATAGAGAAAGTTGTCAAGTTTTGCTGATATCTTGATATTGGAAAGAAACTTTGCATAGGACATGACTATTCATCCAAATTGGTCCCTGTCAATATGTATCCAAGCTGCCTGCTCCTTGGATGCCAAAATTCTCACAAAACAATCAGCTAAGAGGGAGCAAACTGTCCAGAAAGAAGGAACTCATAAAATCCTAATTCAATTAAATTACAAGTGAGACAATAGAAGATGACATTTTAAATTTTAAAATCAATCTCTGCCCATAGCCTTGGAGAAAAAAAAATCATGATTTCCAAAGTAGATTATCAATTATCCATGCACATTAGTCATAAGACAAGTAAGAGATTCTTCTCCACCCTGATGGCTCATTTCATTAAAAAGAGAACACTTCCAGAATAGGTTATACTTTTGAGAAATAACACCACCCTCACTTTAGGTCTGGCTCCATATGCTCTCAGACAAAGCAGAACAAATACAGTGGACTCTCTCCAAAGAATACTAATCAGATTTGTATATAAACACCACTGCACTCCAATTTCTGGCAGAGTGGAGAGCAAACATGTCACTGGAAGTTTTCTATTTTTCAACATTAGTTGTAGGGATGGCAATGATGGGTAAAAGGATTCTTCTACTAGGAGTTCTGAAATCTTTAAGGCAAAGAGATTAAAGTGGCACTTTTACCCTTCTTGGTAAGTTTTTGCAAGCACCACCTCCCATAATGCCATTGTGTCAGAGCACAATTAGTGTGGATCCCTCATTTTGATGATTCTTCCTCTCTGCTCTCCTTATAGGCTGCGACATCAAGGTCAGATTGGAGTCACTTTTCCTTGGTGTTGTGTTTGAAATGACAATAGAGGACTCTAATAGAAACTTTAGAGAACCAGTTTTGGTTATTCTTTTTCTTCATGATAGCTCAGGGTTAAACCAAGGACTGTATCAGTGAGACTCCTGAGTCATGAAATTCCAATATATAAAAACAGATTTTGTCCCTCACCAAGCCACATGGTAATAAAATCAGGCCAATGCCTGACTTCTAACAGAAGCACAGCTAAATAATGTAGGCATTGTGTATCTGTCACTTTCTTCTCTTTTTTTTTTTTTTTTTTTTTCCTTTCCTTTAATTTGTAGTTCATGGTCCTATTTTGTTATAGTCTAACTAGAAACACATCTGGTCTCTAGAAGTGATTTTTATCAAAAATTACTTAATCATTTTTAAGTCTATTTTGAACAATATACAGTTAGTCTTCCATATCCTCAAGACCTCCCACATTAGATTCAAGCAACTACAGTTTAAAAAAATGGACTGGGGAAAAATTGTCTGAACTGATCATGTAGAAATTATTTTACGAGTATCCCCTAAAGAACATAGCATTTTCATAACATAATTGTTGTATTAATTCTTACAAGTAGGTAAAGTCTATGAAGGATGTACATACAATGTGGGCAATTGCTATGTTCTGTTGTATTACAGACTTAAATAGTCACAGATTCCATGAAACCACGTTTCCGGGGATACTAGAAGGCTATTGTATTTCATTATTTCTAAGAATAATTTTAATAAACTTCTATTTTTGTGTGACGCTTACATTGTTCTGAATTCTATTTCTCTTCAAAACTGTAAAAATGAAATAATTAAAATTATTTCAGTCAACAAAATTGGCAGCAAATTTTAATAATAAAAATCGTGTAAGGTTAGCACCATTATTTTAACAAAGGACATAGATCTAATTCTAATAACTTTTTAAAGAGAATTGCAGAAACATTTAAACAGAAGAATAAATGAAAAGTAGACATTTACTTTCTAAAGTATTTTAGAGCCCATCTTACTCAACCATCTGCCAGATTCTGTGGATTGTTCATCTTTAACATATATGCATATATATATGTATGTTCTTTAAATTCGATCTATGATTCAAACACAGGTTCTCATATGGATCACCATATAGAAGAGTTATTGTACAACATTTTAGTATGTTTACTTATTATCATTTCTTTCAAAGTTACGGTGAGGTCAAATATTGTCAACAGGGCCTAGAATCATGTGACACACTTTCAGTTTGCTATGAAGGATCCTCTAGATTATGTTAATTGAAGCAGTAAAACTGATTATAAATATGGGTGACATCAAAACCTCAGCTGCAGCCCTCAAGTAATTGAAAAGAAAATGAGCTGAGCACAAGTATTCATCATTCTCTGCTTCCTGGATATCAATACCATGTGACCAGTCATCTCAAACTCCTGCAAGCCATAATTCCCCAAGCAGGAAGAACAGCGTGCAATCTGCTGCCCAAAACAAACGTTGCTTCACTCAGTTGCTTGGTCAGATATTTTCATACAGGAAGAAAAGTAACCAATACACTTAGTGTCGCTAAAACAATTGCTTTATAAAGTGCAAGTTTGGTCACCACATAAAAGAGAGAAATGTCCACAAGTTAACAAATATTGGCGTGAGGTGGTATGCAAATGAGAGGCCAGTATACCACAATCTGCATTTTGATATTCCACAATTCCCAAGCAAATTTGCATATCTCCAGAGTAAGCTATTGATAACCCCATATTTCAATGTTTCTTAAACATATATTCTTATCAGAGGCCTCACCTAGAGTCAAACAAATGGGATTCTCATACCCTCTAGTGGTATCATGATGGTTCATACTGGTAAGTCAAAGTTCTATTATTCCCTAAAAAGGAATTAATCACTGAAAAAAAAAAAAAAAGAATGGGGAAGAGAATGCTAAGTAGAGTTAAAATTGACTATTTCCAACTCAACCCATGTGAGTCTTGGAACGATTTAACCTTCAGAACCATCTCTTCATGCATAAAATTATAGGTACTCTCTATGGCAAACACCACAACTCATGCTCTTTCCATTGGTGTCATTCTAAGTACAGGTTACAGTTAAACAAAATAAGAGCACAGCACATCTGCTGAAGCACATTGAGAAACCTGAATTATCTGCAGTGGTTAACTACACATCAAAATGCTGATCATTCTACTTAAAGTACACCCACCATGGACTTTAAACACACATATTTTGCTGGCTGTCTTAGTATAGAAAAGCCCTCAGTGTTTTGGGGTTTTGTTTTGTTTTGTTTTTTTCATTATGCTGGTTTAGAGAACCTTATAAATTTAAAATGACCTTAAGACATTATTGAAGTTAGAAAATAAAAATAACCCGAGTTGGTTGGTTGTTTTGTGTGTATGTGTGTTTTAATCCAGGCCTATCTTGCATATATTCCTCTGTTTATCCTAAACTTTATACTACTTATCTTACTATAAACTTTATAGGAAGAGCCTCTCATTTCTCTGTTGAAAAGCCATCCTCTTGGGAATTTTAGTCTGTGTTCACCTACTACTTGACCCAGCCAGTCAACAAATTTCATTCTACAGGTTCCAACAGTCAATTTAAGGATAGCGTTTATCCCACGTCATCCTAACACATTGTGACTCTGTTATAATAGAAGAGACATTCTAATAGGGTTTCCAAGTAAAATGGATGCAAGTCTGAAGCTCTGGAAGTGAATATGAAGAGGGAACTGTTGGAGGAGAGCCTTTCTGATGATAGAGCTGACAGAAGAAATCAAAGACAAGACACTAAGGAGATTGAGACCTCTTAGAAGACCCAAGACTCAGCCAAACTAGAGAAGAATTGCACTTCACTATAAAGTTGCTATATTCCTGAAAAGCTTATGACTGTTTTCTTCTGCTAACTGGATATTGACCAATGAACATTCTTCACATCTGTAGATGTCTTGATTTTCTTATCTGCAAAATAGGTATAATGACAAGAATAGTATCAAGAAAAATAAGTAGATTGAAACACCACACTTTTATATACCAGATATTCAAAAATTTTGCATACATAATAATATAATACATAATAATTCTAATTCTTTACAAGTAATATGTTTCATTAGAAACCTGTGGCCAAGGAGGTTCCCATTATTTTAGCTAAATGCCTACTTATTTTTATATAATAATAGGTATTGTTTAGTTAATTTGTTTAAATTGCCTATTGAATCTTCGTATTTATACCCATAGACAAATGCTATTCTCAGCCTTAATCAGCAAAGTCCATTTTTCCAGTGAATGGTAATGGATGCAAGGATAAATTTGTAGGGAGAAGCTTTATCAATAACGATGAGAGAGATAAAGCATCATAAGTGAAGAGACCGAGCATAATTCATTTACACATGTATGAACGTGTCAAAGATTGCCGGGCAGTGGTGGCGCACGCCTTTAATACCAGCACTTGGGAGGCAGAGGCAGGTGGATTTCTGAGTTCGAGGCCAACCTGGTCTACATAGTGAGTTAGAGGACAGCCAGGGCTACACAGAGAAACCCTGTCTCGAAAAACCAAAAATGAAAGAAAGAAAGAAAGAAAGAAAGAAAGAAAGAAAGAAAGAAAGAAAGAAAGAAAGAAAGAAAGAAAGGAAGAAAGAGTCAAAGATTGAATTAAATTAAATAAAAATAAAAAGGTTA
Source organism: Uromys caudimaculatus (assembly GCA_028551405.1). Classification (NCBI taxonomy): domain Eukaryota; kingdom Metazoa; phylum Chordata; class Mammalia; order Rodentia; family Muridae; genus Uromys; species Uromys caudimaculatus. Next base: position 78,461,821 of record CM052707.1, on the reverse strand, counting down.
GGTTTCAGGCACTAGAGTAGACAAATAGATGCTAATTTATCACTGGTACTACTAAGTAATAAATATAATAAATGCTCATATAGTATATTCAATTTATAGTTTGAAGCCACAAAGAAGCATCTCATGGCATAAGCAAATTTAATGCATACACCCAACTTCAATAGAATTGATATTTAATAATGGCATTTTTGGAAACTAAACATTTTGCAGTGGGGCTTTATAAGTCAATTCTTTCTGTCCTTGGCTAATCTAAGCCTTTGAGTCTATTTGGCTCACTTTGATACTTGAACGTTTATCCATTGTTTGCCAGATTTGAACCTGTGATCTTAAAGCATCCACACTTACCAGTCTGTCCGTTCATTCTTCTCACTTCCTCACTTAAGCACTATATTCAGCAAAGTCTCTTTCATAAAAACCTTCTATCACTTCTCCTAACACCCAGTGAAATCCCTAAGTCTGGTGAACCACAAGTCTGCAACTGATTTGTGGTGTATATGATCACCACTGCCCTGGCCATAGGAAAACAACCATGAGAAATGTGTGACCAACTCCCTTAGTTTTCATGACCACTGATATCATTCAGACTATTACCACCTTCCCAAACACAGCCAGAAGTCTGTGGACCAAACCTCAGAAACTAGGACTAAAAATTATCTGTCCCACAAGCTGTTTTACCACAGTGACAAAAAATCAAATGCAAGCCATTATTGATATTAAATTAGTTAGCTTCATATACAAATAATTATATATATATAGTTATATCTCTATCATAAACATATTATTATATACAATAAATATTTATATATTTATTAATAATATTTATATTACAGTGTCTGGCATACTGTAAGTGGTATATGGTTTTGCTAAAATAATAGCTACCATCTAAATTAATACATACTTTATCAATATACTTCAGTCTAGCTAACCTAACCTTTTAGGTGTTGCCATTTATGTGGATTAATTATTGAACTCATATAACTCAGTCTTCACTGCCTCAGTAAAGCTACTCCTATCCCAGCCAGCAGTTAGCATATGTTCCAAGATCCATGAAGTTCATTCAGGGTTCATTGTACTATTCCCATTTGAGTCAGAGAATTAATCTTAAATATATCTTATAATGTCTTCTTCAGTTTATCCTTGGTTCAATCTCTATTTTTTTCCTTTACTTGCTTTTCCTCCAGACTTTGTCATTCTGTGAAATATAAACTCTTCTCTAACATGCATTTTTATTTTCTGGTTAAGCTTTTCACAGCGCTGATGGCTTAAATACTACTACTCACTTACAAATTCCCAATGCAAATACCCATCACTGAATAATCACTGGAAATTTAGACTGGCCAATTCAATTTAATGTATTTAATTATTGTCAAATGTCGTAATTACTATGTCACAATTGAGCTTTTATTTGTTTTTCTTGGATTCTTCCAGACTATCTATTACTTCTACTACTTCTACTACTACTGCCCCTTTGTCCTCCTCCTACTTCTAACAGTCTCAATCAACATGCTTTCGATTATTCAAAACAAAAATCTGAAAGCAACCTGCGCTCTAATTTTTCTAACACCACATGTCAAATTCACAATATATCCACAACGATTCCTCTAATACCCAGTCAAAACCAGCAACATCCCCTGCTTGAGTTAACAGCTTACTTCATCCCTTCTTTCAATATGTTGCAGGTTTGGGGTCTCCAGGAAGCAGAAGTCAGGGTACAAAAAGTTGATTTGGGAAAATGACCTGTGAAAAGCAACAGAAAGAAGGAGGATTGGACAGATATTGGTACCACGCAGTGATGCTCACTCAGCACTCTCCTGACCCAGCCAACAGGAAGCCCTGAAGCTTAGAAGAGCGCCAAGTATGAGGAAATGTTTGTTTCCTATTTATACCTTTACATTTCTCCAACCAACCAAAGACACTCCAAGAAACGTTGAGCTCACCTTAAAAACTGAAACACTGAGTCAACCAACATTTGAAAATGGGATCCAACCACATGTTTCACATCTGGAGAGCTGAGTCTTTTCTTTCAGGAAGCACCTGGCTCTAAATGACTATTTTTACTGCTCTCATATCTATTCCACAGACAGCAGATTTTAGTATATAACTCAATGTCATCACACTAGCTGTCCAAAATCCCCAATAGTTTCTCCATGTCTTTCAACATAAAACCATGACAGAGGAGAGCCTACACCTTCACTCTCAAATTGAACTATTCCAGCCCTCATTTACTTTAATCCCACTGTACCCTAAGAGCAAATGATACACTTCTAGTATTGTGGGAGCAGTGGTCTCTGACAGGCAATCTGACACATGGTTGAGCAAAGGCTGAAAATCTGGGAGACCCCGTGAAATATTCATGAGGGACCGAATTATATTTTTAGCCAACGCTCCCGGAAGACTCCTGTAAAATCAGCCACAGCTCTCACAACCCCTGTATCGAGAGAGGCCTGCCATGTGAGATTTGTCACATAGAAAGCAGCCCTGACCCCTCCCATAAGCAAATGTGGCACTAGAGAGCCCCCAGACCTAGCCAATAGAAAGTATCAATTGCCAAGCCCCTGCCCCCTCTCAAAACAGTATAATAGATTGCCCCACCTGCGTAGCTCTCTCTCTCTCTCTGCATCTCTCTGCCTGCCTGCTCTCTGCATCTCTCTGCCTGCCTGTTTTCTGTGTCCCTCTGCCTGCTTGCTCTTTGCATCTCTCTGCCCACTTTCTCTCTGCACTGCTCTCTATGCTGCTCTCCGCCCACCCTGCCCACCAGCCTGCTCCGTCCCGCTTCCGCCCACACCCGCCATCCAGAAGGAATAAAGGTGCAAAGCTACTTTGGCATCGGAGAACTTTGTCTAAGGGGCTGTAACACTTGGGCCCATGAGGAGATCCGCTCTCCGGGCTGAGCGGTGGGGGCGTGCATAGACAGCAGCTGGGGGTCTCCTGGGAACCGCCAGAAGTCTCTTGCACTCCATAGGCTAGCCAGCCTCTCGCAGGTCTAGACCCGGGCCGACTCAGCACAGGCAGCGAGTGCTGAGCAGACTCAGTCCAACACAGTATCACAGAAAGAGGCTGGCAGCCATTCAGAAATTCCGATGACTATGTTCAAAAGTTAACAAATAGGAAAATGACCTTCAGTCTGCTGGAGGTTAAGGCAAATATTTCTAAATGTGCTTTTAGAATTATTTTTATTTATTTATTTACTTATTTATTTATAATGTATATGAGTCTCCTTTTGCTTTCATGTATATATTATACAATATGTTCCTGGTACCTACAAAGATCTAAAAAGTTTTCCAATCACCTGGAACTAGAGTTATGGATTGTTGCACACCACCATTTGGGTGCTGGGAACTGAACCTATATCCTCTATAAGATGAAAAAATGTTTGTAGCCACTGAGCCATATCTCTAGTCCCAGTAAATGTGGCAGTTCCTCTACCTGTACCATAAATGCTTACAAATACTTAACAGAGAAAATTGTTATTTCTTGATGTACCAAAATGCCAGCATGCATATTAACTTCTAGCTTGCTATATGAATGCATCAAACTGGTTATCAAACATTTATATTTTCTGTCTTATAAAATTCAGACTTTAAGGTTTTTAAAAGATTTTTTTTTTGTCTACTCTTTTTTCATAGGGTAACTAACATAAAATGTTCTCTAAAATAAGAAGACTGAACTCAAAGCATAACTCCAAGATAAGGTTTGGTATCACAGAGTATGGTCCCTTTAAGGCCTTTCCCTCTCTCTCTCTCTCTCTCTCTCTCTCCTTCTGGCTGTTGTAGGTTAAGAATCTCCATTCAGAAGAGAACAAAGAGAAGCAGACTTCCCTTGAAATCCTTCCTCACCTTTGCCTAACCTTGAAATCCCACGTCTCTTATATCAAATGAAATTGATGAGTGACACTCAGTCCTGCTGACTCTGACTAGACTCTTAATTAATCATAGCTTTAAAATTCCATCATTCTCTCAGTCGTTTCATGGCCCTGTCTCCTAGAAGACTTAAGACAACTCAATAATATAAAAAGGCTGAATCTTTCATAGATATTGTCACAGTCATTTCAATAAGCCTGTCTACTATTTTCAGGGTAAAAGTGTGTCTGGGATTTACTGCTTAATGACAGAAGAATCTATTTAAGAAGAATTAATCAAAATGAGTGATATATAACAGACCTTTGCGTAGGGGAGACGGGATGAGAGCTGACCTGTAATAAATGACCTTGATGTCAGAATAATTTATCAGTAAAAGTTCTGAGTCCTACAAAAACCGAAGCAACAAAGATCAAATCAAAAGTTGAAAGCAGACACAGAAACAGACCATAAACATACATAAACTCTCTTTCTGGAACTATTACATATATGCATTTAATTTTAAATGTATGTATTTTACATGAAAAGATTAAATGTACATTAAATTGTTAAAGAACAGTTGTTAGTATGATCCATTTAGAAGCTGTAACATAGCAGATAAATACCACACACTTTGAGATTTGTTACTGTCTCAGAAAAAAATTCTGAATTTTTATTGATTTTGATTCATATCTTCATCCTCATATTACCCATAAAACTCTGATATTCTAGGCTCCAGTGATGGAAAAGATATATCAGGCAAGACTCAATATGTTATCATAATTAAAATTCATTGGAGATTAGAATTTACATATATTAAATGATCTTGAAAATAATCCAGACACAAATAGACGGTGACAGATTTTTATTTTAAATTCAGATATTCAAAACCATAAAAATGAGTGAACTTTAGAAATGGTGGAGCAAACATCCATAAGTAGTAAATATTTTTGAATGAATAGCTAAATCAATGTTTGAATTGTTCCATGAATTGATTAACAACATTCAATGAAAAATTGTTAAAAATTCAGGTAGTATTTTCTGACCAATATGTTACGAATGTGTGCCTACCTGTTTACAGAGAGAAATTCCTAATTTGTTGACCATTTTAAATATAAAATAAATATAGAAATGTTCTAAAATAAATGGCCTTCATTATAGCTACATTTACTTATATAATCACCTTGATTTTCTAATGGCTGGCAACATTTTTAAAATATCACAAATATATTTTGATCATATTATTTCCCCTCCACTAATTCCTCCCAGACCCTGTCCACTACTGTAACACTTTTTCATAGTAATTTTGCATATGCATAGTGATGTGCGTGTTCCCTGGTCTGACCATTTGACTAAGTATTCTCATCTAGACACACAGCAGTTGTTTTGTTTCTTATCCTCTAACACTGGAGCAAAAACATACACAGTTTTATATAAACACCATTGAATACCAGAAAACCTAATATCTGAAAAACACACACACAATTTTATATATTCCTAAAGATCCTTGAAATCCAGAAAATCTAATAAGTGGAGTACTTCTGAAAAAAACAACAAAATGTGTAATACTTTTAAGGATTATTGTTCTATTAAATTTTATATTATAAATTTATGAATTGGATACATGAGAAAATCTTACTCACATAGATCAATATATCAGATAAATAGGATAGTATACCAGTTCTAGTTTTATAGTGACATGAACAGACAGAATCTTTTCTTATCAATATGATTTATATCCTACCATTTCCTCTTATTGAATGCCTGTCAAATGAGAAACATAAATTTATAAACTGTTATCTATACATCTTCCAAAATTCATATAATAATGTTATGGACAGCCTGGACCGTAAAATACAAGTGAGTGAAGTTATCAATAACCAAACCAAAAGCAACTAATACAAATCGAAATATAAATCAACATTTGGACATGGATATGCTTCAACTGAAAAGTGTATGATTATCAGTTTATAAAACATCTCACAAGCACAAAGTTTACTCCTAAATGACGATCAAGAAAAGATTTGGACCATCTTCTCCTTTGTTTGTAGTGGGGAAGAATGAGGCTACCCCTGAAAAATAAATATTAATATATTAAATTTAACTATTGACTTTAAGTTGGGGTTCAAATTGAGACATGGAATATAAAATCATATTGTGTATATCAGAGAAAAGCCTTTATTTTTCCTGTTGTCAAGGGCTGTGCTAGGCGCACCTAGAGAGTTGTCTTTAGGAGACCAAACTATAAATAACCTGTACGTGTCAATTTTCTGCTATTAGTAAAGTCACAATCATGTCTTTATGGAAGCAATAAACTGCTCCAAACTCGGTTATTTACAAAAACTGATTAATATATACATGGCTCTAAACAGTTTCATTAGGTTATAAGCACCTTAGACATTAAGTAACACTGACCCTTCCATGGGCCTTGAGGTGGGTGTGGGTGTGGGTGTGTGTGGGTGGGTGGGTGGGGGTGGGTGTGGGCAGGGGTGTGGGCAGGGGTGTGGGGTGTGTGTACTTGGGTGTGTTCAGTATTAGAGGATAGAAAACAGAAAAACTTGTGGCTGACTAGATGAGGCCCCTTAGCCAAGTAGTTCGGTAAGGGAAGTAGCAAAGGCACCTAAGTTCTTTGTAAGATAAAAGATTTCAGTTATTCTGTATCTTGGTTTTGGAAATATAATACACTATGTAGATCTAGAAGTACAAATGACATTGCTTAGTCTTTTATTCTTTCTAGTCACATCTGACAAATTGGCCCCAAATTTCTTCTTCACAACCTTAATCCATCCAGGGTTTTAATGAAAGCGATCCTAAACTCCCATCATGCATGCCAATTTATGTGCTCTCAGCCATCTCTCTTCTTAGACACCCAGAGATGGACATGTCTGTTCTGATTTTGTCCTCATTTGTCTCACATTTACATTCACATATGTCTGAAATGATGCTTCATTCCCCCTTAGCTAGCTCTTTTCTCATGGAAAGCCAAATGCAACAAGTTTCCTAATTTTATTGCTTTTTAAACCCCCTTTCCTCCAAAAATAATCCTCTAGATTCTACTTGAATACAAACAGTAATCCATTACTTAAGAATCAGTCCATCTGCATCCTAACTAATGAAAAACAAAATGGGGTTAGCCAGATACAATTATGTGACTATTCAATATAAAAATAAGGTGATTACAGAATAAAACGTTACTTGCTTCTAATATGTTAAAAGAAAAGAGAATGAGAGGCAGAAAAATGGGTCAGCAGTTAGGAACAATTACAGTTTTTGCAGAGGACCTGAGTTCAGTTCCCAGAACCTATACTACATACCTAAAAGTGCCTGCAACTACAGCTCCTGGGAATCTAATATCCTCTTTGGCCTGTGAGGGTTCTACAGTCATATGTACACACACATGAGCTCATGAGTGCACACAGAGACACACAGGTACATTTTATTAAAAGAAAATCTGAGAATATGTAAAGCATGCAATAGGAAGAGGTAAGGCATTATACCTAAAATTGTATTCTTTCAATGTAAAAATGTTTCTCTATGCGCTATCACAAGTGTTCATCACTATATGGCCTGAACTGTAAATAAAAGAAAAATTCTCACAGGTAGCTCTAATTTGATAGTACTACAGACTTTTAAAGGGATGGACTGTGCCAGCATAAGTCAGTTTTCTTTGAGACCGTCTATGTGTCAAAGGCTGTTTAAATCACAGATGTATGCTACCTCCTTTACAGAACGAAGGTCTTCCCTGAAATATTGATAATTGCTGATAGAGAAAAGAACCCCACATAACCCTGTGAAGTTTCTGCCTGTAATATAAACAAGTCATTTCTGCCCATGCTTCTTGAACTAGAGCCTGACTTCTACATGAACACTCACAAGGTGAACACTGCTGGCAACTAACAGTCTGGAATGCCACAAGATGCAGACACAGCATCCCCCCATGGCCTCTCCATCAGCTTCTGCCTCCAGATTCCTGCCCTATTTGAGTTCCTGTCCTAACGTCCTTTGATAATGGTCTACAATGTAAGCCCAATTCCTTCCCCAACTTGCTTTTTGTTCATTGTGTTTCATTTCAACAATAGTAATCCTAACAAAGACAAGGTATCCCGGTAAATATTTAGAATGCAGTTATGATTTAGGACTGCTTAGTAAATTGGCAGTTGTAGGCTCTCTTCCAGGATCCATGACTGCAGCAGTTGATCCATGTAGTTAGATTTATAGTACCAAGCCTGATCTCCTTCCTCTTGCTTTAATCTTACTGAGCTGTGCTTTCCTGAGATGCCCTTGACCTTCCGCCTCAACCTTCAAAGTGCCAGGATTACAGATGTGATCTACCACATCTGGCTGTATTCTATGGTTCTTAATACCCAGTTTCATGTAACTCTAGAAAGGATAGAATGTCACTGGCCAACATGTTGAAACATCCACTTTTGAACATTGTATCAGAAAGCATGAGTTAGTTTCCCTGGTAAAAATTCCTGATTTCATATATAGTTCTGGGAATTATAGAAAACTAGGTCATTTAATAAGAGAATAAAGGTTGTATATATAATATATATATATTTCAAAATAAGTCACCAGTTAGAAATGGGAATGTACATATACTAATAATGTGAGTCATCAATTAAAAATACAAATATCAATTTTGAGAGTGAAAAATGTAAACATTGAATAATTGGAAATACATTTTTATTAGAATCCTATAGTAAACAATCTTTCTCCCCTGCGTTAATATCCATTTAATGCAAATTAAATGCATAATGTATATTTGTTTTTAAATGAGAAGTAGAAAACACTTAACTTCCTGAAAAAGAACAAATGTCATTAAAATGGCCACAGATAATAAAAGTGGGAATATGGAGAAGCAGCCAGTTTAACTTCCAAATACAGCTCCAGTGCATTCTAAAACCACTGAACTGAGAACATTTGTCTTTGGTAGTTTCAGGAAAGTAGATAGACCAGTAGGGTGCATACAAATTCAAGTTAAGTCTGTTCAATCATACCTCAGAAAACTAATTCTTGTTTGTTTCAGTGCAAAACAATTTGCTTGATGTAGTGACAAAGTTTTTCTGAGACTCGCACAATTTATAGCAAGAGCTCACACATACAAAGAAAAGGAGCTGTTAAGACTAAGTAGTGTCGATGACTCTAAAGTGCAAAAGAAAATATTAAACTGTATCCTTGTCCCACAGTTTCTTGAACATAACAGAAGCTTGGGATGTGTGGCAGAAGCTCACTGGATTAAAATATGTCAGAAGTCACCAAGTTCTGTGACCAAGTAATTGTCAGCTATGACTTCCTTGTTTAAAGAAAATCAAACACAAATACCAAGCTAATATAAATGCAATATTATCAATTGACTTCAGACTTATTGATTACTGTCCAAATTGGTTTTTATTTTCTAATTTTTACATCTATTAAAAACTACTTTGGGCTAAGTTCTTTTCAATTTCTTCAGCAAAACAGAGCTGAACTCTGAAATGTCTTGAGTTTTCCTTGGCATGCAAAGTTCATTATTTTTATAACTAATACATTTTGAGTGACAGTTCTGAACCCCCAATTTAAAAAATCAGAATGCATTCCACTAATGAAAAATAATAATGCTGCAAACTTGTTTATTCAGCAGCACAGCTTCAGGAAACATTAATAACTCGACGACTGAAAAACCTGTTCATTTTGCTTGTGAAAGCTGCTATCATGGTTTCCAGTTATTACCCTCTCAAGAGCCTGGGCAAAGCACTCCTGTGTGATCATGATTCATCTCCATGAGCTTGAATAGTGTGACAAGATAAAAAATATGAGCCTGGAGAAGAAGCAGAATTTTCAGTGAGAAGTTTATCCTTGTTAAGCCTGCATTGGCATAATTTCAGATAAAGAACAGAACAATTTGTTTCTTTGCATACATAATTTAAGAACTGGCCTCTCCAGTAGCAGCCATAGTGAATGTAAATTGCTCAGGCTGCAGATGTAAAGTTCTCTGACATCAATAAGAGACTCTCACAAAATCAGAGCTCACTCCCAGGCAGCTCTTTGCAGTGGAAGTTGGCAAATCAAATACTGCCTGCTTCTTCCAAACAGTGGTTTTTAAAATGTGTGGTTTAGATACTAACATCACAAATTCATTATTTATAGGAGACTAAAATGGCACTAAATGCAAAGGGTCATTGACAGTTTTATTTTTTAAATCAGGGCTACATAATTTTGATAAATCTATAGTTTATCTGTATTTTCAATTTTTCCACATGATTTTCTTTTTTAATTTTTATTGCTTATTTGTTTGACTCTTTGAGACAGAGCTTCTCTGTGTATCCCTGACTGTCATTGAGTTCACTTTGTAGACCAAGCCAACCTCAAACTCACAGAGATCTGTCTCTCTTTGCCTCTCACATGCTGGGATTGGGGATATAGGAAAACTAGCTTCCGAGAAACCTCACATTTGCAAAGATAGAACAAGATGATAGGGGTGAACAAATCCTATTTGAACAAGTCCACAAAAATTAGTTGTACGTATTTTAAATGTAAAAGAAAATGTAAATTCCCTTTACAAATGTGCCTTATATATCTATCATCCTGATAGGAAACCGTTCTCAGGGGACAGACTTACTGTGATTCACACACTCTAGACACATTCACTTCTTGGATAAAAACAAAATTAGTCCTACCATTATACCCACCTCCACCACACTGAAGATATTCTCCATAGGTTATTTCATATTGAACTGTAGTAAGCATAGCTTCCCTGGTTCCTGTCTACCAAATAATGAGAGTGGTACCCGCGAGAATGACAACCAAACAATAATTTTATACATTTAGAACCACCCTGGTCTCTCCAAGAAGGGAAAGCCTATGTTGTATATATGTGTCAACTGTTTGATATTACTTTGAAGAAACACAGTAGGCTACGAAAAGCTACTAAATGGTCTTGTTGTTGCTAAGTTTACTTTTTGTTGATAAATTCTTTAAGGAATTTCCTCTTGAGGAGGAAAAGAACAGTATTTGCCTTTTCCTCAGTTTCATCGTGGGTTTACCTGAAACTCATGGTTCTCTTGGCTGAGCCTCTCTCTTGATTAAAAACATTATCTAAATTATTTGCTTATATTTTTGGTATTTATGACCAAAAGCCATATTGATTCATTATTGATTTTTACTGAAAATGCTTGAGCTAAAAGTATTTCATTATTTTGGACTATTTGCATATACATGAGATACCCTAAGTACAGAATCCAAATTTTTTTTTTTTTTTTTTTTTTTTTTTTGTGGGTTTTTCGAGACAGAGTTTCTCTGTGTAGCCCTGGCTGTCCTGGAACTCACTCTGTAGACCAGGCTGGCCTCGAACTCAGAGATCCACCTGCCTCTGCCTCCCAAGTGCTGGTATTAAAGGTGTGCGCCACCACTGCCCGGCCTTTTTTTTTTTTTTTTTTTTTTTTTTTTCCGCAATGTCCAAACATTTTATTTGTTATTCTTCCTTTTATAGATATATCATATATCATAATGGATACAAACCATGTATACAAAAGGGATATTGAAGGAAAAATAGAATCCAAATCTTAAAATTCACATATTTCACACATATATGTACCATGCAGGTAACTTCACAAAAGATTTTAGCATAGTTATATTCTATATACAACCAACCACGCAAGTCAAGTGTGATCTTTCACTGTTATGGTTTATATCAAGTCTGCCAAAACACTCATGTGTTGAAGGTTCTGTACTGACCAGCTCAATTTAAGCATTGAGAAGCAACAGGATCCTGAGATCCCAAGTTTAATCAATAAATCACTTGATATATTTTAAATATTATATTATTGAGAGGTGCTGAGATAGAATGTGGAACCTAGACAAGGAAGTGTATCTCCAAGGTGAGCCCTTAGAAGATGGGCCAATTTCCCAAACCCGTCTTCCCTTCCTCCTTATGTCCCTCCACACCAGCTTTCTCTCTCTCTCTGATGCCCCTCCCCTTTTCTTGTTCTTCTTGAAGTACATAGCCCCTGACCCAAACTTTCAACACCATGATATTCTGTGTCTTCTCAGCCCCAAATCAACAAACATAGCCAATCAACCTTGGACTGAAAACATGAATCAATAACAACAAAAAACAGTCTAAATTGTTTCTTTCATGCATTTGCCATGGAGACAAACGTGCATAACACCTTCTTACTGTTTAGGGTTGTTCACAGTTGCCCTACTGAGTTACAAGAATGATTTTTATGCTCTGCACACAGCTTTGATTGCTGTGTATACAAATGTGTACACATGTTAACACCTCCAAAATCTTCTCCTGGATCCCTGTCATCCCTTTATTAATAGTATATTTTTATAAACTTATTACTTCAACTTTAATGGGTAAAAGTTAAATGTATGCCCTTTTTTGGTTAGTTCTTTTTTTTTTTTTTTTTTTGAGTTAATTTTTTTTTTGATACTTTATTTACATTTCCAATGTTTCCCCCTTTCTAGGTCTCCTCTTTGAAAACCACCGATCCCCTCCCCCTCCCCCACCTTTATGAGGGAATTCTACCTCCCACCCACACACCTGCCCACTCCCATATTCCCACCTTGACATTCTCCTTTACTGGGGGCCTCTCCTCCCCCTGATGGCCAGCAAGGCCCTCCTTTGCCACATATGTGGTCCAAACCATGGGTCCCTCCATGTGTATTCTTTGGTTGGTGGTCCAGCGTCTATGAGGATCAGGAGGGTCAGGCCAGTTGACACTGTTGCTCCTTCCATGGGGCTGCAGACTCCCTCAGCCCCTTCAGTTCCTTCTCCAATTCCTCCATCTGGGACCTCACTCTCAGTCCAGCTGTTACTGTAAAGTAAAATTTGGGTATTCCAAACGTTTCGGCTAATATCCACTTATCAGTGCATACCATATTCGTTCTTTTGTGACTGAGTTACCTCGCTCAGGATGATATAGGCAAGTTCCATCCATTTGCCTGCAAATTTCACAAAGTCATTGTTTTTAATAGCTGAGTAGTACTCCATTGTGTAGATGTACCACATTTTCTGTATCCATTCCTCTGATGAGAGACATCTGGGTTGTTTCCAGCTTCTGACTATTATAAATATGGCTGCTATGAACATAGTGGAGCATGTGTCTTTATTACATGTTGGAGCATCTTCTGGGTATATGCCGAGGAGTGGTATACCTGGGTCCTCAGGTAGTATTATGTCCATATTTCTGAGGGTCCGCCAAATTAATTTCCAGAGTGGTTGTACCAGCTTGCAATCTCACCAACAATGGAGGACTGTTCCTCTTTCTCCACATCCTCGCCAGTATCTGCTGTCACCTGAGTTTTTGATCTTTGCCATTCTGAATGATGTGAGATGGAATCTCAGACTTGTTTTGATTTGCATTTCCCTGATGACTAAGGATGTTGAGCATTTCTTTAGGTGCTTCTCAGTCCTGCAAATTTCCTCAGTTGAGAGTTCTCTGTTTAGCTCTGTTCCCCATTTTTGATGAGGTTATTTGTTTTTCTGGAGTCTAACTTCTTGAGTTCTTTGTATATGTTGGATATTAGCCCTCTATCGGACGTAGGATTGGTAAAGATCTTTTCCCAATCTGTTGGTTGCTGTTTTGTCCTATTGACAGTGTCCTTTGCCTTACAGAAGCTTTGCAATTTCATGAGGTCCCATTTGTCGATTCTTGATCTTAGAGCATAAGCCATTGGTGTTCTGTTCAGGAACTTTTCCCCTGTACCCATGTGTTC
>CM052707.1:78415434-78447780 GCA_028551405.1 Uromys caudimaculatus | reverse complement strand
TATGAAGAATTGAGTTGGAATTTTGATGGGGATTGCATTGAATCTGTAGATTGCCTTTGGCAGGATGGCCATTTTTACTATATTAATCCTGCCAATCCATGAGCACGGGAGAGCTTTCCATCTTCTGAGGTCTTCGATTTCTTCTTCAGAGACTTGAAGTTCCTGTCATACAGATCTTCCACTTGTTTAGTTAGAGTGTTCTTAATGAAAAAATCCTTCTTTTTTCTAAGATAATACATGTTTTCTTTCTTCCATAAAATCAAAATAAGACTTATTTTACTTTGGCCTTCCACACATTACTGACTTTTAATTTTTCCTTCCAAATTACTATAAAAGTTCTCAAGTATTTCAACAGAGCAGTTGCAAAGTCACATGGCATACACTCAGAGAAATTCATGGTCTTTGTATAGCTGAACACATAAAGTTAAGTAACACTCATAGAGTTCATAAAATCTTAAACTTGTACTTCTTGTCTAGACCAATACAAGGTAATGACTGAGAACATTTATATTATAGCACTAAAGTCAGGCATATCTGGGTTTAGATGCAACTCTGCAATCAGATATTAATTCACCTCACACAATCATCCCCTGTGGCTTGACTGAGTGTCCTCCACTCACACTGTCCACATTCAAAGGCTCCTATGACACAAAGCATGGCCCTCATGGTGGCCTCAGGGTAGAAGAAGAGCCTTTAAAATGTGTGTCTAGTGGAAAGCATTAAGGTCATAGGACACATAATACTAGTTTGTACCAAAAATTAGTCTTCCAAGGGTATGTGAGACCGCCTTGTACTCTTGGCCCTTCTAGAAGTCACCCATTCCTTTTCTACTTCTTCATGTTGTGACATAGTCAGAGAATGTTAACTGGGGTATTAGTACCATGGTGCTTGAGTTTTAGCTACTGGCATTGTGAAACAATAAATGCCTTTTGAATATACATTATTCTGTGTTAGGTATTCTGTTATAACAACCCAAAAATATACAGCACCCAAATGTCTGAACTCAATTATCTTTTCTTAAAAATATGAAATAATGACAATAATTTTCTAGTATATACAGAGAATTAAATGAGTTAATATATATGTATGTATATGTATTTTATAGTTGTATATAGAATAGAAACCTATATTTAATGAGACATTAGTAAAAAATCAGTAATGATAATACTAAGAAAACATGAAATAGGAATAGTATCTAACTGCATAAATATTACAAGTACAATATGATCAACTTCTGTAATATACTGTAAAATCACCACTATTCTATAAAACTAATTCACTTTCCCAAGGTCACATGAAAGAGAAGGATGAGTACTGAAGCTTAGGCTTTCTTGACACCAAAATCTTCACTTTATCCATTGTGTAATAGTTTGAGAAGACAGGATGGAGGCTTGGGAGCCATTTCACTCCCTTAGTACTGAGAGAACACCATTAAAGGAAAAGCACACTCCAGTCTTTAATCCCCAAGTCCTCATTCCTGCCATTGGCTCAGCATCAAGGGTACCCATCCGTTCAGTTAGAACAGTAGCCAACTCCATCAAGAGGTTCTACCAGTGACTTTTCACCTAATTTACTTGAGTTGTGGCAGTAAAACATGTCTGAAAGTAGCACACAGGGCAGAAACATTATTTCGCGCTTGAGTTTGAAATTTTTACTATGTTGGAAATGAAGACAGCCTGATCTATCTCTCTCTCTCTGTCTCTGTCTCTGTCTCTGTCTCTCTCTCTCTCTCTCTCTCTCTCTCTCTCTCTTTCTCACACACACACACACACACACACACACAAAACAACTCTATGATAAGTGTCAAGTCCTTAAGTTCCATGAATCACTCTCCATGAGCAAAATCTCAATTTGGCAAGACAGTTTCTCTAGAACAACAGAAGAGAAAGAAAAGAGTTTTCAAGTTATCTTGGAGGCATTTATGCAGAAGAAAGTGTAGAAAAACTAAAATATATTAGTCATGCTTCCACTAATGTGAAAGAAAACATTTTAGTAGATATTATATATTCGAGTTAAGGGTAAAAATAGATTAAAAAAAAAAAAGGTTGGGTTGTTGTATCTTGCCCCCATCCATACTTTCTGAGTAAAGTGAGCATTAAGTTTACATCACCTTGGAGCCTGTATTACTACATCCAAATAAAATGGGAGTAAATTCCCAATGACGTATAACGAGAAGCTTCCCCTGTCATTCTGTTCTGAGTCAACCTAACCTTACACTGTTTGTCTTTGTCAGTCTTTTCAGCAATGAAAACTGGAACACCCATATATCTTCTCCATTAGATCATCTCCCCCTTTCCTTTTTTTACATGTAATATGCATCGCAATAATATAGTCCATAGGAAAAATTATTTTCTAGGATGACTGAACTTCCAGACCCCAGCTATGGTTTCCATGACTATCTTGTGTAGTGGAATCATCTCCAAGGCTATGGCAGATTACCTCCCTCTTTACATTTTATTCTCCATCATTGTCTCTAAGGAGTTAATAATGCTTGTCACAAATTTCTGCAGGCAAGGATAAAATGCTCACTAGAAAAGACTTTGGCTTAGAAGGTTACCCGACGTGTGCACTGGGGATATAGAGGTTTGTACTACTCTTAAAGAACACTACAACCTAATTCAGGCTGCTAACTAAGTTTAGTAATGTTATAAATTGCAATCATAAAGAACAATCATATAATTTGAAAAAAAGGGTGAATGGGTAGTGATTTGAACAGAGTTTCTGTAATCTGACAATCTAGCTCTAATAGACCTCTGCTTCTCCAAGGAGCTGTGTTCTAAGAAGGAGAGAAACAGGTGATGACAGAAAGGGTGTCTTAGAAACTCTCTCATTCTTTGGATGAAGTGACCTGGCCAAAGCAGCCTAAGGAAGAAACGATGTATTTTGTCTTACAATCCCAGGGAGATAGATGGAGTCCATCATTGTGGGAAAGTCCATCACGGCAGCAGGGAGAGAGGCCATGGAACAGGCAGGAATAGGCAGCTGGCTAGTTATACTCACCCACATTTATAAAGCAGAAAAAGACATGTATGACTATAAAGCTTCACGCATTCTTACCAAACAATGGAACCAGCCAAGGATTAAGTGTTGAAACACACTTAATTCTATCTTTGAGCCTATCTTTGCAGAACATTTTACATTCAAACCAAAACAAATAGAGTATTTTGGCTCTGGCATAGACCTTGCTTTGTGAATTAATCAGAGGTCTCCGGAAAGAGAGCATTGCTCAGGAGAAAGGGAGGGAAGGAAGAAGGGAAGAAAAAAAGAAAGGGAGGAAGGGGAGAATGGAGGAAGGGAAGAGAGAGAAGAGAGAGATCTATTGGGGGCTTTTCTTCTGCCATTGCAAAGGCTCCAAGTTCAAATTTTGGAGCATGAGCCATTAGGGGAAGATGATAATGCAGAGCAAGTGTGAGAACCATCTGCCGCAAGATCACTCGTTTTCAGGGAGGTCAGACTTTCTCTATTATAACCTCAACTGAGAAAATGACCTACAATTTGGGGGGGAAACTGCTGAAATCAAAGTCTACCAATTTAAATTGTAATCACTTCCATGAAACACTCTCACATAGATATCTAAAGCCATGTTTGTGGATCAATATGAGCACCATAGCTCAGTTAAGTGGGTATATAGACAGGATTTGAAAATTATAATAATTTTCAAATATGTATTCAGATTCCTGTCTCATGCCTTGGTTTGAGAAAGTAAGGAGTACAAGTGTATTTAGTTGTCTTTGCATGCTTAGGGTTTTGTTTGCTCCTGGGCCCCAAATAAGTGCTCAATTAATGGGTACAAAACCAAAATACTTGGGGCCTTAATTAACTTTGTTTCCCTAGGCTATGATAGAGCATGATGTTAAGACTGTGCCCTGAGAAGTTATTAAGTGAAAGCTATTTGTCACAGACTGAGGAGCATCCTCCAAAATTCACATTGTTCAGTGGAACTGTACTTAAAGAGATAGACTCTCAAGAGGTGATTAAAGTTAAATGAAAGCACAACTGTGGTCCCTCAACTCAACTCACTTCAGTGAAACAAAACGCCATTTCCTCGGTGCTTCAACCTTATGGAGCTAAGGACACAAGGTTCCTGGGCTGAAGGAACACTAGAAAGCTAAACAACTGAAAGAGGTGGGTGGATGGATGCAATTCTGCTACCTGCCTGAGCCTGTGAAATTCTAGGTATGTTTTTGTTTGTCTCAAAATAATGAATGGAAGTAGTGTCCTGTCTGGAATATTTCAAAATACAAGGAACTTTCCCAGTAAATCAACTATTTGCCTCTCAGTCTGAATTTATTTTATTTTATTTTATTTTATTTTATTTTATTTTATTTTATTTTATTTTATTTTCACTTCTACAAATAACTGAGACTGACCAAGTCTGAGAAAAAAAGGAAGAAAACAACATTACATTCAAACAAATAGATTTGGAGCGCCACACAGGATAATTTTCTATACTATGTAGGCATTTCTTCCAAAATCTGTGTAGGTCTGGCCTCGTTATCTCATGCATCTTGGAGAACTATCAGGAATAAACGTCCTCAAGGAAACAAATATTCCTGAGAATTATGCTTCTTTATTTCAAGTGGAGCCAATGGAACCAGTGTATTTCTGGTACTGTCTTTCTGAGCATGAATCTTCCTCACTTTCCCTCTAAATTTAATTAAGCTTGTCGTGGTCATTCTCTTTGATGCCTATATTGGGGCTACAAAGATGGCTCAGTAAATAAACACAATACTGCCATTGTAGAGGACCAATGTTCTGTTAACTGCAACCACACAGGAGTCACACAACTGTGTGTGTCTCCAACTCCAGGGAATATGATGCCCTCTTCTTGTCTCCTCAGAAACAAGAACCCAGGTGCACATCTCTCCACAAATAAGCATATGTAATTAAAATAAAACTTTAAAAATATATTCCCTTATTTCTCCATCTCCTTATAGCCATCCTCTAAGTTCCAGCCATCCTTGATGGTACAAAAAAAAAAAAAAAAAAAAAAGGAAAGAGCCTTTTCAAAGTCTTTCTTGATGAGTTCTAGTGGAAAATCCCCTTCCTCTTTAACCTCTCTGCCCTTCACTTTTACATGACACTTAAAATATATACTGAAAGTTAATTGTCTTTTCAAGTATTAGCCTTAATCCACTGAGTAAATGAGGTCTTTTGCATCAGGGCACATTTTAACTATGGACAACATAAAGCACTCACTGCACCTCACAGTAAATCTCCAAATAGCACTGCCCTGATTAATGGGTTGGGGTTTAAGTCATTAAATGGTAGTCCAGTTCACTTCAAAGCATTTGCTTGCTCATTAAGACTAAGCTTCATGCTTATAATAATAATGTTCAGTATGTTATACATGTCTCATGGAGTAATTGTATGTATGTGTGTAAAAAAACAAAATACCTGTGACAGGATTTTCCCTGTCCAATTACATTAGGGCAGCAGGAGGCCTGAGATTGGACGGGGGAAAAGGGAGGCAGAGCTAAAGAGTGGCAGAGACAGGGAGTGTCTCAGGGGAGAGGAAAAAAAAAAAAAGGAAGATGGTGGCAGACATGAACCAGTGTGGCATTTACCAGCCACAAGTAGTTGTGATATCATAAGGTTAGAATAATTGGGATAAAGCTTTTATCATTATCAATTGGTTCTGAAATTATTGTATTGGCTTCTTGTAAATGGAGAATTTACTGATACATAAATCTAATTGGTTCATTCTAAGCTGCAAGAGTTTTAATTCTACTGGGTAAATGGGTGTTGGGATGGCTGACCGTGGGTTGGGTGGTCGTTGTGTGCGCCTGGCGGCATAGATCCACCAAGGAACTCGGGAGTTCGGCACAGAGAGACGGCCAAGTTGAGATCACCTGGCTAGAGCCCTGTGGCTGGCCAGTGCCGGCACTAGCGCAAGAAAGTGCCGGATCCCTTCATCAATATTTCCCGCAACAAATACCAAAGAGCTCTAACAGATATAAAACTGTCTCTGTTCTAAAGATTTGATTTATTTTTATTTTATGTATGTGAATATTTGCTGTCTTAGTCATTGTGCTATTGCTGTAGTGAGACACTAGGATCATGGCAACTTTTATAAAGGAAAACATTTCATTGGAGCTGGGTTACAAGTTCAGAGGTTTAGTTCATTATCACCATGTTGGGAAACATGGCAGCAAGCAGTCAGACGGGGAGATGGAGGAGGAGAAGGGATCAGGGAACAGCAGAAAAAAGTGAGACATAGGGCCTGGCTTGAACATTTGAAACTTCAAACCACATCCCCAGTGACACATTTCCTCAAACAGTGGCGTACTTCTTTCTACAAGACCGTGTTTCCTAATAGCGCCACTCCCTATGAGCCGATGAAGAGGACATTTCATTAAAACCACTACATTTACTTTTATGTATGTATCTGAAGCAGGCAACTGAGTGGTACCCGCTGAGGCCACAAGAGAGTCAGCTGCCCTAGAACTGGAATTACAATGATTGTGAGATGCAGTGTAGGTGCTGGGGACTGAAGCTGGGTCTTCTGCAGGAGCAGCAAGGCCTCTTAACCATCGATTCATCTTTCCAGCCCCTGGAACTTCCTTGTTATCTGCAGACATTCACACTCCTTTAAGGGATCTATATGGAAAGGCAGTGCTGTCTCAGGACAAGCCAATCGTTTACTCATAAAACATTACTTACTCCTACTAGTGCTGTTCACCTAGAGTTCTAGAGATACAACTGCAGTGTGGTAGTAGAGTTGGGCAAATGTGACAGAGTTCATTAACAGGATGAAGCATTTGATTGTGAAGCTGCTTCATTGTACACTGATTAATTACCAACTTGTCTGAGGTAAAAAATCTGAAACACCCTTATACAGGACAAGTAGTATGAATCAGTTTCATTGCTTACAGAGATGCAGCAATAGGCACTAGAGGCCTAGAATTTGCCACAGGATTTGTATCCAGTCTACAGGAATGCATATGAAATCTGGCATGTATGAGCCATGTTTGTACCATAGTAGAAATACTCAAGAAAGCATTGCTCTATGTTTACCACCTCTGATATTTGACTCACGGGGAGAGAGGACTAAGGAAAACCTTATTCCGTTGGGGGAGCAAAATCAGTGTTATCTTTAGAAGCTCTGCCATGTCTCCAGATACTGCCTTCTCAGCCCTTCAATCATTACTCTTGAGATGTACAGAAAAAAGGAGTGGATAAGGGTTAGCTCATTACAAGACACCCTGAATGCTGTCATATTCTGTCATCATAGAGCTCAAAGAAAGGCTCACAGACATTAATGAGAAGTGATAGTTATCCACTATGAATGTGACTACCTTCCAGAACTCACCCACAATCTATCTCTCTAGTCAAATAATATGCTAGAATGAATAGGCTAAAAGGAATATTTTTCATTCCATCTGAAAGGCAGCATCTCAAATAATTCTGAGTGATCCCTATCTTTGTTACTACATGCTGTGTGAGAGTTCAATCTATTGGCTTGTTCTTAGAAATAGAACACTGCAAAACCAATGCATATAATAATAAGCATGTGACTTTCTCTGGTCCCTTATCTTCCCTTGTTTTGATGAAGCAAACTGTCATGTATCTTCCTCCCAGTAACAAGGCAAGAAAATAGATCACTTTGAGGAACATAGAGCATCTGAGAGGAACTGAGCATGCCAAATATCACAAGAGAGCTTGAAAACAGGTTACCCTACTCGAAGACCATTGAAACCCTGCAATGAATGCAACCCTGGCTACCTGGCTACCACCTTGATCACAACAGTCCTGGGAGGTTGGAGCCAAGAGAACTATGCAAACTAATGATTAGATTTCAACTCCACAGAAACTTAGATAATATATCATTGATGTTTAAGTATGTCGTGGCAAATATTTTACATGCAGATAACTTATATAGTCAAGAATGTTGGGATAGAGAACTGGAAAAATGACTTCACAATTAATGGCACTTGTTGCTGGTTCAAAAGATCCAGGTTGAATTCCAAGCACCCGCATGGTGGGTCATAATCATCTTTAACTTTAGTTGCTTGGGATCTACTCCCTCCTCTGACTTCCACAGGCACCAAGCACACATGTGATACACATACATGTGGAGAGAGACAAAATATTCACATATGTATAGTAAAACTAAAATTTTAAAATGTTGGGAAAGGATTTTATGACGAGTTCTTTGTGTGGTTATCATAGACACACAATTATAGAATTAGGAAGAAGATAATGATTGTGAAATGTAGTGAACACATTGAGTACAAAACCCAGGACTTGGGCTCTAATTCAAACTCTAACTATATTTGACTGGGAATGGTCAAGGTATAAAGTCTGTAATGTTTCCTGACCTGAATTTCCCCTGAATTGAAATTAAAATATAAGTTCATTCTATACTTGCTTTCTAAGATAACAGGCCCTGCCCTTATAAAGACTTTAAAACAGGGATCATTCAAAGTGCAAAATGCTGTCCAGTGTTTCATTTTTCTTTGCTTCATATTCCTTTGTTACACTAGTAAAGCTAACTTCTAACCACTATCCTATTTTAGCAAAGCGGTATTGAGTGTTGCCGAGGTCCAGCTGCTGCATGAGGAGGGTCCTGAGGACGGAGGTAATGGGAGCAGTGCTGCGGATTCAGTAAGAACTTGGAGTGAGTAGTGGATGCAAGTTGCCAGTTCATGAGTTCTCTCATTACTCGATCGATCTGATCTGAGAGACTGAACCCAGTCTCTTACTTACTAAAGCTACATCATCAAGACTTTGACCATTGGTAATCATCTTTTAGAAATTCTTAAATTTACATAAAATTTGAGAATCCTGGATCATTACTCCCAAGCTCCACTTCCATAAAACAGAAATTAAACCAAAAGCAAAATCTCATTTTCTTACAGTTTTTGCACAGCCTGTTCCTCACAGGTAGCTGGGCACAGCTCTTGTGGTTTTCTGGTACAGCAGACAACAGTCTTTAATAACTATTTTCAAATAAAAACATAAAGGTGATAGACTACTAAGGTTAAAATGATTTCTTACAAAGTTTTAAAGTTTATGGAAGTAAAGCAGCTATCCCCTGATCTCTCTAGGCATTATCATCTCTGATTCTTCAAGTAGCTTAGAGAAAGAAGTACACAATTTTTCATCTGCTTGTACACCATCTTTTTAGTCTCTGATCTTTGTTTCCTTATCCCAGCAATTCCATGGCCTCATGTCCAAAATTGACAACCTCTCCATGAACTGAATGTCAATTCCCTAGTCCAGCGTTCTTTTTATTATTTCATACTATCCTTCTTATACTCTTTGTTTCTGGATCATATACAAGCCTTCCTCCTATAAGATAAATCCATCTATCATTTCTTGTTTTCTATAGATTCCTCCTTCTTTTCCTATCCAGGCCTTTTCTTCTTGAGACCACTTTCACTCTCTATCCTTGATGTTCTCAAGTTCACCGTGGCCAATTAATGTAGCAGTCATTGGGACTGGAGGGTACATGTATCTCCTCATATAATTCCAAGTTCAAGGCCAATTCTAGCAATGAGCAATTTCTACAAAGGGCCATGTAAGTTTTTATGGCCTCTGTGGTTATTTTGTCTAGATCCTTTCCCATGGTCCTAAAGGCCAAGTGGAAGGTCTGTTCCTCATCCTCCACAGTCTCATAACCACCTCCATTCCTCATTTGTGAGAATCCCATCTGCTTCATTTATTATGGAGTAATTAGCTCTGAGTAATGGGGGAAGTATATTCCCCAGAATAAGATATTGAAGGTAAATGCATAGATGAAATAGCAGATAATTTTCAGGCCAACAGAAGTCATAGGCACACATGAGGATCAATGGCTTGACAATGCTCCAGTGACATGAACTGTATCACACTGCCCCTTTCACAGCCATGCTGGACTCCAGTAGTAGGCCATTTACTTTTTTGTTCTTTTGTATTTTAGTTTTGCATAAGTTTCAGCTTTCTAGCCAAGCAAAAATGATCCAGCATGCCATCCTTCTAAAGAGAATGAAGCAGAAACCCTTTCACATGTATTCAAATTTTAGTAAGGCAGTTTCTATTTCCAAAGCATTTGTCTGGAAACAGAAAACGAAGATTTTGATTTCTGATTCCACTGTCTGTTAACCGAGAAACAAAGTATAGAAAAAGAGCACGTTAGCACATTTTAGCTGCTTTGCTTGATATATCTTTTCAAGAATTTTTAAAGTGCGATAGTTAATCTTCCTTGCCCGCTTCAAGGGATTCAGAGTCACCTGGGAGACATATATTGGGTGTGTCTTTGGGGCAGTTTGCCAAGACTTGCACGTGAGAAGGAAAGTTCCACAGTGAATGCGAGTTGTATAAATGATGGTCTGAAGTCCTAAAATGAAAACACAGGGGGGAAAGTCAGAGCAAGTACAACACCTCACTGGCCTCTGCTTCCTGACTGCTGGGCCATGCTCCTGGTCCACACTCTCCCCAACATTGCAAACTGTCTCCAAAAACTGTGAAGCAAAATACCTTTCTTACCTTGCCTTTGTTAGGCAATTTGTCACAGCAGTGAGAAAAATAAATTGAATAAAGAAATTGGGGGTAAAGCTCAGTTGGCAGAGGCATGGAAGAAGTCAGATTCAGGGGGTTGGGAGTTCAAAGCCAGCCTGGGATACATGAGACTTTATATAAAATGAAAAGAAGATTTGGAAAATAAGTGAAAATAAAATTATTATAATAAAATGCTTGATGCCAATCGTTTTTTAAGAAAATGGTATATTTATGCCAGAAGTCATAACTTAGGCTAATGTAACAACAATCTTTGAGAAAATATTACTTCTTCCTTTTTTTGGTGTGAATGGTACATATCTGCTTTCCTACTTTTCCTCTCTAAGTACATTAGTCACAAGGTACATGGCCTCTGGTTTAGCTTTAAGGTATGTGTTTATTTATATTTTAAATACATACTTAGATTAAGAAATTCTGTATATCCAATTCCCAATCAGCCCTCTGAAAAGTGTGTTTGGAGCTTTAGGAAATATTTATATATACATCATCACAATGCTTTGCTGAAATTCTGTCATGGATGCATGAACTGGGGCAAGGCACAGCTGATACAGCCACTTCATCATTGGCAAAAGGGGCCTCCCATGATGCTGGAGAGATGGCTCAACAGTTAAGAGCACTAGCTGCTCTTCCTGCCATCCATAGTTCAATTCCCAGAAACCATATGGTGTCTCACAACCATCCATAATGGGACATGATGTCTTCTTCTGGCATGCAGGTGAACAGGCAAATAAAGCACTCATATAAATAAAATACTAAGCCATTTTTTTAAAATGTCCTCCCATGAAAAAGCCCCTCTGCTGAGATATGAACCTGGCTCTCTGAAGAGTTTCTGCTGCAAACACAGAGACTTCTCTCATCAGGCTCACAAACATTTCTTTGAACTCACAAAACAATTTCATGTCAAACGTTGTTTTGCGGGTGTTTACTGAGTTAGAATATAAGATAAACACGAGAGTGATCTCCATTTTTCCGACTTAGTCTCCTCATTGAGCTCTCATTAAATTTTCAGGTTATCCATAAAATAATGAATGCTGTGACTGTTTTGATATGATGTTTGACATAAACAATACACATGTTTACATTGTGTGCTTCATAAACGCATTACAGAAGAAAAGATCAGATTCCAGAAGTCTGAATGATAGCCAACTTGCAACATGCCTTAACCAGTGTGATTAAGAACAAATCAGATTGACACGGTAGAGATGGAATTCAAGGGAAAAACAAAGAATAATTACAGAAATCTTTGGAAAAGTGTATCCAAGTTGTCATTGCTTAAATAAGAATCTAATATTAACCTAATGAGGTAAAGTTGACAAGGCCCTACCCTTAGCTGAAGAGCTAAAGCAGTAATTGGCTGTGGGAAAGAGAAAATCCATTTTCTTCAGCAAAATTTCCTCAAATAGATTTCCCAAGCTGAAGTAGTCAGGTTGAAGGCAAATATACACAAGCAATGGCAGGTGGGCTCAATACACTACTGAGCGTACTGTACACACAAACATGTGACAGTGGTGTGTATAGATATATTGAGCCCTAGTATTAGACAGACATGGGGAGCATGGAAGAAGTAAGATGTGAAATGATGAGTGCAAAAATGATGCAAATAAACTACTCATGTGTAAAATTCTCAAAATTAACACATTTATCAAAACGGATAAAATAATCTAATCTTACATAATTTGCTAAGACTTTTCTTTACCTCATATGGATTATAACAACTGCAATATATATACATATATATACATACATATATATATCTCACTTAAATCTAATGTGAATTAGTTATAGAAATAATACCTTTTGCCTGACAAGGAGACAATGAAGGAAATGCCCAAATTATCATAACAGGAGCCTAAATGCTAATATAAAGGGATGAAGTCTATTCATTCTTCCAATCAGATATCCATGGGCTCGCTCCTTTATCAACATTGAGCAGGATTAAGCATTATGCTCAGTACCACTACTGAGTCCCTAATTGATAATGATTACATTCTAGTAAGGAATATTAAGCAAATTATACTTTCAGGGTTGCAATAGTACCAGTTAATGAAGAGACAAAGCACAACTCCAAGAATTCAAATCTAAGCTAGAATCTGAGAAAGGGTTTATCAGGCAGATGAAATCTAATGAAGGCTACTCCAGCAGGAGAAATTCTGCACATGCTAAGACTATAATAAGAGAGGATGCATCAAAGACAACTTTTAACTGTTTAAAAAAGACAAAAATGCAGCACTGTAATGCACTGACCATTAAGAACTGGGAGTAAGAACTTTAAGCAGGAATTAATTGTGAGGCTTTGAAGGTATCTGGTGATTATTCTCAAGTTGGTATGTGGCTAGAGCCATAACCACTGACATCATGCAGCCAAACTTTCATTCTAGAAATATTACTATTAACAGGGTCCCGGATGCTGGTGTCCAGGGCCTAGATGTTTCTCTGTAAAGACATTTAATAAAATCATGCCCAAAGACAGAAAACCTTACTGTGACTATGACGAAAAACGATAGAAATTATTTAAGATAGCAGAAACCGTCCTGTTTAGAAAGGTAGAAAGTATCTTATGATAGGTAGGTGAGCTTTACTCTGTCTATTTAACATATCTTGGTTTCAGTGTGTAAACTATGTAAGGTGAAATTATCATGTGTGGCTCTACTCAATGAATCTACTAAATAATCCCTCTTTTATAAATTAGGGAGAACATAAAACTAATACATGTCCATAGTTCCCACTATATTTTATATGCAAATGATATGCTCTATTTTTTCAAACACATATTCACTTATTCAGCATGAAGTGGCCTATCCTGGGTAGTAAGTACTATGCTAAATATGGTCCACAGTTTCTTCAGTGGTAAAGATGTGTCTTGTTTGATAATGTTTAGAGTCTACTGAAGATTATAGCTAACTAAAATACCTATTTGATGCAGATACAATATGCTGACATTGTAGATCTAGGGAAGGTAATTTAGTTACAGTCTCTCTTCTAAGAAAATTTTTATTCTCAATACATTAAAGTTTTGTATATAATTTCACAAGCTGCCAAAACTTTCAACCACTCATCCACAGACCATACAAATGTCACAAAAGTAAGAAAACTTGCCTTACAGAGACATGGAGACTGATATTGATGGTGCCCAACTTCAGGCAGAAGGATAAGTGGTTTTGGTGATACAAGCACTTTCTATAAGTATAAATTTTTATTGTTTAAAATCTCCCTTGCTAGAGCCCAGCTACCATTAATACAAAATTAAGTTCTAAGTCATAATCACTGTCCATTACCCTTCAACAAAGTGGGCCATGTTAATGTTCATGTGGCCATCTGTTTATAAGAAAAGTCCTAGCAGCTCCAAATTTCTTTACTCCCCCTTGTTGGTAAAGTGAGTCACATATGAGAAGATTTAATTATAAAGTAAGATTTAAAGGCCAATATAACGCCTAATATGAAGTATCTGCTTGTAACATAAAGTCGTGTTTCATTGATTACTTCTACATTCATTCATAGCTAAACCCATTCAACTTTTACCAGTTGCCAGTTGAATGTGCTTTTTCAAGCACAAGCCTTGTGAATACAAGGCCATGATAAACAACACAGAGTTCCAGAGCAGTTTCATCTCTATGGCCTCACCACACAAAGAAAAATCACATACATGCAAACCAACACTCCATTTTTACACTGTCTTGTGTTGCCAAGATTGAGAATGTCTGTGTAAAAAACTGACTAGAGGATCCTGAAATACCTTTTCACTTGCCAGCAAAAACCTTCTATCAATTTATTTAGAAATAAAATATTCCTTCATCTATTTTATTTCCCCACTTTTATTCAGATTGACAAAAGAACAGAATCAAACCAAAAATGTTCACTGAGGTGCAGACCTGGTTGCACTTGAAAACTAAGATTCAGTTTGCATCTAAACACCAAAGAATCACTAATATATGCAAATGTTCCTTTCAGAACAGAGCTGACTAAAATCTATTTACTGTATCGAATACAAAATTAAGACTCGAAAGATCGCAGAAGAAGAATTTGAATAGAGAGGGAAAATCACAGAGACAACGCTGCCTGACTCTATTTGTCTGCTTTCTGCACTTGCCACATCCATTTCTGTTTATTTTGACAGAGAAAAATTAAGACACACTTTATTCATTAACATAGCATACAACAGTCCATTTATCATATACTCATTTTTCTACTTACTCGGTGGCTATAATGAATATTTTGTAATTAACTTTAACACTGTATTTTCAGGAAGTAGGAAACATACTTGTCTGAAGCACAGAGCTAAAGAATTGGCATTAAGACTTGAGGTCGCAGATACAGACAGGAGCCAGTCCAAAGTACATGTCTGTATATAGTATCGCAAAGATTTTCATATAAATACAGAACTAATGTATTTAGAAGTTTCTTATTTAATTTTATTTTAGTTTTTGAGATTATGATAATTACCTCAAAACACTCTTATATATACCTTTGCTCTCTTTCAATTACATGGTCTCTCTTTTTTAATTTTTTGTACATACACACATTTCTAAATATATAAATACACCAGATACCATGCACAGTCTTTATAATGTTATTTGATATATTGATATATATGTTTTCAGGGCTAACCATTTGGTATTGGATAAGCAATTGGAGTACTCTTCCCTGGATTTTAAATAAAGAAATAGTATAGAGTAATTATGTTTGGCAATCAACTATTTTAAATTTGAACCTTCTGTGCTAGTTAAATTACTTTGCCAGCTCTACCAAGAACATAGACCTTTCCCAGTGCTTTATGTACTTCCTCCAGTTTGAAAATCTTGTCTTTTGTAGTTGCTACATTGAAGGAAGTTTGACACAAACCTTTCTCTATACTTGAGTGATAAAGTGTGGCTCAATGTAGTTTTCTTCCACAGTGAACTGGGTACTACCTTAATATGTAAACAAATTAGAACCTTAGCACACCCTTGTAACCACACAACTATATCTCAATAATCATAGCAGGCAAAGTTCAGTCAGCTACAAGCAGCCAGATGATTAACCTACACTTTCATAATGCACAGGCCAACCAGAGCCTATCTGCTTCTTCATGAGCTTTCCTTTCCTCTGGCTATAAATATTACCTGTGCATGGTAAGGCTGGACATTCTGACCCGTCCTTTATCTTCAGTGCTGTCCCCTTCTATCAATGGAGTAAACTTTAATCAAACTGATATCAGCATTTCTACAGTATAATATGCAAACACTTAATGAGAAAACCAATCCTTTAAAATAATATTTGGAAGTCAGAAAAAAATGTGTTTAGAAGTATATTGAATCAGAAATTATTAAGTTTTTACAGAATTCTAGCTGTCATGTCCCACTGTGACTATGTTGAATACATTCTATATAGTTGACTTTAAATGGTGCAATTGTGCCTATTTCTTCATACTAATTATAAAACCATGCCCTTCCATTATCCATGTACTGCCTTCCTTTTGAATAGTTTCTTGGGGTCACAACATAGCCTGTATTTGCCCAGGTCCTTCTAATCATGTCTTTTATCACTCAAAATAGGTCATGTGAAAAATTACTTAATTTTTGTCTATGGTAAGCACTATGAAGAAATGTCAAGAAAACATGGAGGAAGAAAACAAATCCATCCCAAAATATAGGAAAAGGAATAAGCAAGAAGAAAATAAAACAACTGAACATAATATTTACTTGAAGCTACCATTGCCAGCAATTTGATGAGGCAAAGATGCATGTATTCAACCCGAAGCATGTGCCGCAGCTTTTGATAGCTAACATTACCATATGATTTCTAGGCCCCAAGCAATGTGCTAAACCTTATGCATATATTACCATACGCAATACTTATGGCAGCTTTACAAGGCAAATGGATGGTTGCTATCATTATCCCACATTAAAAAGAAAGATAGGGAATCTGGCTCCAAGATGTTGGACACTTTACCCAGATCTTCTCAAATCTAAATAAGAACATGAATCACCTCAAGAACTTGGTAAAAATCTGACACGTTATGATATCTTGGATGGGTAATTTGTGAGGGTTGGAAACGCTAACTTTAAGTTATCATCCACATTATCTACAAATCATCGCCACACCACAAATGGAATATTTCACAGATAGTTCTTTGGTTCCTTGTGAAACTCTGCTATGATACACTGTGCTCATTGGAATAACCCTCTATGCTCATGAAATTTCATGAGTGCAGATATATCTGAAGACACTGATGGAATTCAGAATCTACAGATCCTAATTCACTGAGACTGAGGTGAACCCAGAGATCTCTCATTTCTAATGATTTCAGAAACGATGCTGAGGTGATGGGAATTGTTATCTAAGTGGCTTGGACCTAGTGTGCTACCAGAGTTCTTTCCTATAAATAATTTACCACAAGAGAAAAAAGTTGAGATATATACTAGTCACCATTAATATTCATATTAAACCCCTATTGTGGAGATGGTCTTCTTATGAATGTTGCCAGGACTATGAAAATCAAAAAGACCTGGACATTAAATTACTTTTCCTGAATATCTAAATAAGGTTCAATTATGTTAGATGTTATATGGTCTAGAGATAACTAAGGCACAGTTGGCACTATATGCAAACAGTTTAGGAACAGAGCCACATGCTAGTAACTCATGAGCTTAGACCACATGCATTTGTTTTCTTTGAATAATGAGTATTTAGAATTAGCAAGCTGGGATCAATTTATATGATCCTAAGTTTTTGGCAATACTTGAAGCATCATAATGAGGAGCCACTCAAACATGTGTGTCCTCTCTATCAGGCCTGGGTAGGGACGCCTGCCTGGTTCTTCTTGGAGTGGTCTTCTGAGAGTAGATGCCTTTAGGTCTGTAGCTTCCAGATTGGCAGAAGGTGGCTAGTGTGCAGGTCTTTTGTGTCTGTGGACAGCTTTCAGCACTGCCCTTTGGTATAGGGGTTCGTCTAGTGATGCTTGTATTGAAATACTAAATATTGGCTCCCAAGATCTGGTTGCCACCAAGGAACAGATCCTCAGGTACATCAAATGATGGCATATAAGCCGTGCTTTCTAATTTAACACTGTTGTTTACATAAAACTGGTGATAGCCAACTATCGGGGAGAATAGAGAGAGGTGGAGTTTGAGTTACCAGGATGGGGATCATTGGTAGAGCCAGGAGGAGGAGAAGAGAGGAGAGAGGGAAGTGTGGAGGAAGAAAAGATGGGAGAATAGGGTAGCTCCATGAGTGGTGATGGAGCAACAGCACATTCCAGAGTGATATCCCACCCCGGGACACCAGACTGCTAGAGCAGAAGTAACCCACAGAGTTTCAAATTGCTAATATCTGGAGAGTACAGTTGAGCTAATAGCCAGACTGGCATTTAGAGATTGAGATTACAGGTAACCATACCTGTACTTGTGCAGGGCCTAATAAATAAATATCGCAGTTTGAGTCTCATTTATTGAAAGTTAGATGGAGATAAGTTTAATTATACCCTTATACATACCCTTATACCGTTATACATTTTGGCTCTCAAAGCTTTCACTTCATCTCAGTCTTTGAAGCTGCAAGGGCTTCCTTCTTCACCTTTGGCATCATCTACAAATACCATTTCACTGCATAAAGTCCTTCCATTGTATATTTTGAAGCTATGATATACCATATGAGTTTACCTCCTTGACTAATTGGTTAAGATTAATGTTGCAATTAAACCATTGGCTGGAAGAGAATAGTTTTTTATAACTATAGGGTCTGTGTGTCATAGATACAGACAGTTGAGAAATAATTTTCCTAGTGAATGCCTGAATGAAAAACTATAATCATTGATGTTGTTTTCCCATAGTAGTGGCTGTTGTTTCCATGGTTACAATGATTTCTTCTTTACCAGAAGGTCATGGGGATTTAAACACAAAGGCTCATGAGGCCAATTTCTTTAGTTTAAGTCAGAGTATCTTCACTTCTTAGATTTGTCCCTAACCTCTCAGTGCTAACGTTGGTCTCTGGAGATGATGTTATCATCATCTATAAGATGATATGAAGATTAATTGGTAGAGAACACACAATTCTAAAGTGTTACCAAATGTTTTCTACCTCCTGTATTCACACACAATCCTTCCCACTTCTCCACAAACTTAACATAAAAGCATGCTTCTAGATCAACAAAAGCAATGAGAAGTCACACCCACGATTAGGTTATGAAAGATTGTAACTTCTCTTCTGAAACAATATGTCCTATTAAAGAAGTTGATGGAGCAAGGTACTGAGAGTATGACTGGCCAAAAGGCAACAAAATCCTCCAACCACCAGCACTCAGGGCTTAGTACTCAACATGGAAACGGATCTTTTCTCAATAAGTCCTTAAGACTATAGTTCTTGAGCTGAGATCAATCCCAGTCTTCTATGAAACCTCAAAGTGAAGGACACAACTAAGCTCTTTCTAAGTTTCTTAAATATAGAAATTGTGATTTAATAAATGTACATTGATTTAGGCCACAAAGTTTGGGTCTAAACTTTTAGTAATCAGCAGATAACAAGACAAATTGGTTTGTTGTTCTCCTTAGAAACAAAAAGGCACAACTGAAAAATGAAGATACAAAAACTAAACATTTGTTGGAGCAATAAAGATAGGGATATATATGATATGCAATATATATATTGAAGATTCTTTTATGGAGCTTTATTAATGAGTAGAATTTTCAATTCTTCCATGGCTGAGAAGAAAAAATAGCCATTTCAAGTAAAGGAAATAGTGATCAAAAGAACAAAATGTCTCTATTTTTTTTTCGTCATTAAAAGGTTACCATTACTGGCAAGAATGTGAGGAAGAATACTAGAAACTACACAGGAAAGTTAGTTAGATGGAGGAACTACAGAGTCACTATTTCTAATGTAGAATTGGAAGGGTATTTGTTTTACTTGACACATTACACAAGAACAGAAAAAAAGTGTTATTATGACTAGGAATGTCTAGTTTGGTTCCTGAAATCAGTCTTAGAAGTATGATAGAACATTGACTTGACATATCCAGCTAAGATGTCCTATACAAAAAGCAAGTCAATACACATTTGGTAGCAATTGACATATCAGAAACTGTATGAAGTCATTACAGTGAATTAAATTCTAAATATGGGATGAATAATGAAATGCAAAGTTAAAAGATAATTTTTACAACATCATGCAGGCAACTCAACAGGATATTTTGTAGGATATATACATATATATATATATATATATATATATATATATATATATATATATACACACACACACACATACATGTAGCAACAATTAAAAGAAATGGAGGCTATGAATTTGAAAGAGAGCAAGGGGTGTACAGGGGCCAGAGGGAAAAATGGAATGGAGAAATTATGTAATTATGCTATAATTTTAAAAAAATAAAAGAAAAATGGTGAAAGAGTGGGAGAAAAAGCAAGACTAAAGGATTTGAAGTTGAGATTCACAAACATCATTAATAAATTTACTGTAAAAAAAAATTGTGGTTTTAGGAAATCCATTGTGCCTGTATGACTGTGACTTTACAAGGATATGTATTTGCCTACCAAAATACAGAGAGTTGTCACTATTGAAATGGCACTTAAATTTTAAATGATTTTAGGTGATGCTGTTGTGAAAAATGGCAGTATGTGAAAGAAGTTGATTAAGGAATCCTACCCATCTTTCACAAAATAATAAACATTAAGATGGCCATTGGATGATGTCCTGCATCACGCGATGTACCGCTGGTAACATTACCCAACAGTGAGAGACGCTTAAACAAAATGATCAATTCTGGCTTCTGTACTTTGAGGACTAAACAAGAGTTGTGATGGACACCATGCTAGTTTATCTTTTTAAAAGTTTGAAGATAAGTCAGAGGAAAGTTAATTTGTGAACGAATTCAGGAAGGAGCAGTTTTGTGTTATTAAAATTAATTATGTGCAATTTTGTGCTATAAAAGTCAATTATAGTGAACATCTCAGCAGAAGGAATCAATACAGAGAAAATGGAAAAATCTTACAGAGAGAAGGAATCAATAATGATGCAAAGCCAGAGAAGAGATAGTATAGAAGGAAAAATCATTTTTTTAGACAGAAATAATAGAAGTCAAAATTGGTAAAGGTGTACTTTGGTGTAGTGGAGTCTGGGAGAATTGAGTCAGTCCATTTCGTTTCAATCAAGACAAGAAGGTCATCCTTTAAGAGGAAAGAGTCAAGGATGAGTGGAAAACCTTAAAGAAAGAG
This sequence comes from Uromys caudimaculatus, assembly GCA_028551405.1. Lineage (NCBI taxonomy): Eukaryota > Metazoa > Chordata > Mammalia > Rodentia > Muridae > Uromys > Uromys caudimaculatus. Next base: position 78,427,075 of record CM052707.1, on the reverse strand, counting down.
AAAAGGTTTCTGTCAAGAGCAGAAAGGAGAATGATGTGGGATAAAGCTGTCAAACAGAAGTGTTTTTAAAGAGCAAATAAGGAAGCAGTATTCTCTATTAGGGTTAAAAGCAAAAGTTTATCTGAGACTCTGGTTGAAGTTGAACACATGTAAAATGGCAGATAACTGAAATATCGAGTGTCAACAAGTCTTAAAATCAATATTTTCTTCTTTTTCCGAGGTCTTGAGATGGAAAGTATGTAGATCGTTGATAAAATGATGACTTTAATGGTAAAAAGAATCTTACTGCATCTTCTTGCAGTAGTTTGGAGAGAATGGCTCCCACTCAGATATTTGCATGCTTAATCCCCATCTGCTGAACTGTTTGGGCTTTGTTGAGGGAGTTATATCACTGCCTGCTGGGCTTTGAGGATTCAAAGCCCACACAGGGCCCAGTCCCTCACTTTCTGCCTTGCCTGGGATCTGGATTTAAAGCTCTCAAATATGGCCTTGTTGCTTGTGCCCTGGACTACTCTCAGTTGAACCCTACCTGCCCTTGAGAGTTGGAGGTGAGGTGGTGCAGAGTCAACACAGACTCCAGGAGCAGCAAGTTCATCTGAACGCTGCTGCAAGCTCCTTTAATACCCTCAATCCGTGTCCCCATTGATTCCCAAAAAAGCATCTCTTCTAACCAGCAGTTCCCGATTGGCTGGCATGGTCTCTCAGGCAGTCTTCAATTAGGTCCTCCTGCAGAAGATGCTTTTGTGGCTTCACAGCCCCCGCTGTTTACATAGAGGTGCCCGCCTTTCCTGCTACACTGCCCTAGTACAGTGCTCACCTGCCTACTCAACCACCAGACTGCCACCATGCTTTCAATGACACTAATAAAGGACCAGCTGTCTGAAGTTGTAACCAAGCCCCTAAATAAATGTTTTCTTCTCTGAGTTGCCTTGGTCATGGTGTCTCTTCACAACTAAGACATTGGTGAAATCTACAATCAAAATTCATCCAGTTTCTCGAAATATCAAACTTCTAAAAATACGTTTGAGGAAATATATTTATCTTCAAAGAGACAGATCTTCTCCTTGATTCCCTTTGTATTATCAGCAGACGCATACCAGGATCTTTCTAAATCTATATTTACAGTTAATTCTGTGATCCATAGTTTATTCTGATAAATAGTGTCCTAGAAATAATAAAAAATGTGTAGGCTAGAAAGGAAACAAACAGCTGCCATTCTCTTGATTTAGAACAGCACGCAGATATTTCTATTACTGCAATCTTAAAGCTTTCTGAGATGGGTCATTCTTATTTTAGAGGTTGTTCCTTTGGGTGTATCCAAAAGAATATTAAGCCAAGTTCTCCCTGGACAGTTGAGTGTTTTGAAATCTCTCATGTAGGCCCTCTTCTAACTCCCTCTACCCCTTAATCCAGTGGGTCTCAACATTCGTAAGCCTGCAACCATTCGATACAGTTCCTCATGTTTTGGTGACCCCCAAACCATAAAATCATATTTGATGCCACTTCATAAAGGTAATTTTGCCCCTTCTATAAATTGTAATTTAAATATCTGAAATTCAAGGCCTTGATATGGGACACTGTAGGGTTCCCAACCTACAGGTTGAGAAGCACTGCCTTAAATCTGAATGCTTTCTTGTTTGGTTTGTAAGGGTGAATAATAGTCTCTTGCTCTTGTGTCTCATTTGGACTATCAGTCCCAAATTTAGTCTTCAGATTTGATCCCTCAATTTTAGTTCAGCTTTGTGTTATGATCTCAAGTTCTTAAGTCAGTCTTCTGTGGTCCATCCTGCCTTCATCACATGTAGGACCCATGCCTCTGAGGATCAGTTGGATTTTGAGCTGCGTGGGAACAACCATAGTAGCGACTATAGTAGGAGTGAGGGACTCATTTAACAACTCAGTCTGCTTCAGACCAAGCAGCCAGGAAATGTGGTACCTGCTTGAAGATGAGAGGTGTTCAGACAAACTTCCTTCAGAGAACCTTGCTACCAACATAGAATCAGTGATGACTTCTTTATCTATAAAATCATACTGCACTTAGATTAACAACAATCCTGGGACCCAATATATTTCAAACACATAAGGCTTTTGAGAACTGATAACCATTGAAGGGGAAAAATAAATGAAAGTAGTTGCCAAGGGTCCATGTGTAAGAGTCCCTTCAGGATTAAAACTTCTGGATCTGGAGAGATGGCTCAGTGGGTAAAGGGCTTGCCATTCAAGTGTAACAACCTGAGTTTGTACTCCAACAACCCACATAAAGCTTGGCACAGTGGTACTTGCCTGCCATCCTATGGCAAGATGGGAGGCAGAGGCAGGAGTAAGCCTGGTATACACAGCAGTAAATAACCAGAAACTCAGTCTCAGGCAAAGGGCATTACACAGCATTATTCTCTAACATCTGCATGCATGCCATGGCATGTGTGCCTGACTAATATACACATACACCCACTCACACGCATCATATAGAATCAGATACACAAAGCTAAATAAAATAATAAAAATTTTTAAAATGTTCAAGGTCAGAGCTGCTTGGCAAGCCCTTCCAGTTCTAAGAAATCAACAGGAATGTCATAGTTTGTAAACCTTGACTGACTTTAGACATCTGTGTCCTAAATTACCAGGTAAGGTCACAATTGAAGACTATGAAATTCTACAAGAAAAGCATCTCGGTTAAAATTTTCAAGCAATGTGATTTAAAGTGGAGTGTTGGCATCTTCAAAAAAGGTTAAAAGTAGTCAGTCATACAGTTCATATCTCACACACTGATAGATACTTTTCTTCAAAACAAATATACCATTCCTTGTGAGTCTGACAGGAAGGACCAGGATAGAAACCTGTACTTAAGAATGTGGTTAGTGAAACAGCCAAACAGTATATCTTTCTTAAACAATGTCATCTCCAGCTGGAGCCTGGAAATGAGAGTCCTTGGTCTAGAATATCTTCCTAAAGAGCACAACAATCAGGCTAAATGTCATCCTCATTAATCATCCTCCCGGATGAGAGAGTCAGTTGGAGAAATTGTATTAAGTCTCATTTCCTGAGGAGACTAGAGGAAGTGTAATGTGCAGCCACCTCTCAGACCTGAGTGATAGTGAAATCAGGGCTCTGTCCTCCTCCGCCTGAGCAAGGGAGGACTTGGCCGCTTCCCCATCCCTCCTCCTCCTTACACACACTCTACAGATGGATGAAAGCAAGAAAAATCCAATGACCCACAAGAGGCTATACCAGACAGAAAAGAGCAGTGCAGACATGTTCTGTCTTACCAAATGAGGTTTGCTTTCCCATTTACCAGAAGCACCTCGGATGCTATCCATAAATCAACCCATTGTGAATTATAATTGTCATAATCTCTTCACTCTCAAATAGAAAAACATTCTAGTAGAAAGCATAAGAATCACATATAGCTTGGGAATGAACCTTCAGTCCAGTGCCATGTTCTGGGGGATTACAAGTTTTATTGATATTGATCATTTTTAGACAGAATTAGAACTGTTAGTCATATATTAATAGCTGGATAATTTTGATGGAAAGGTGAGTATTAATTATTTGTACTGGTGATTGTGATGGGGGTGACCAGATGACTGATAAACACTATTCACAGATGTTACAGGTTTTATTCAGAAATGATTGCTATTTGAATAAACAGGTTAGAGACTATAGTCTTTTTTCGATTTTCCATGCACACACCTGGAATTTGGAATTCCTGCTGAAATTCTAATCTCAAAAGAAATGAAGATAGGAGATGAGACCTTTGGGGAAATGACTAGGTCATGAAGCCATCGTAAGTGGGATACTGCCCTCATAGAAAAAGCCCAAGGGAATTCATTCACTCTCTTCTTCCATCTGAAATGAGAAAGTACTATTCTAAAAAAACAGGAAATTCACCATAACCAAACACCAGATCTCTTCATCAGACTTCCTAGCTTCCACTACTCTTAAGAAAGGATAGCTTTTACAGCTATATGGTAGGAATTTCCATTGTTTTTCATCCCAGTTTATGGTACTGCAGTAGGAACCTGAACAGACTTAACACTAAGGAAAGAAGATCCATTCTTGACAGGCTGAATATGCTGAAGTTCAGAACAGATTCAGAAGGGTGAGTTTTCCCTTCCCTCCCTCCTTACCTACACTAATCACACCTTGAGCTGGGAAATCCAGAATCCGCTCTTAATCATAGGAACTTCTGGTATTTGGCTTTCTGACCCCAGGACTAAGAAAAGTAGTCCCCCCCACCAACAATTCCCAGGCCTTTTCTGTTTGCTTACTTTGCACTTAATAGATCATGGGGCTTCACAGCATCCATACTTTAGCAAGCCAATATCCATAATTGATCTGCTTTATATATATATATATATATATATATATATATATATATATATATATATATATATACCTATATACCTTTATTAATTGTTTTTCTTAGACCCATGACTAATATAATCATATACCAGTTTATTCAATGCAAAGCAAATTTTAATACTCACATGGAATTGGATTTAACTTTAATATACTAAAACTGAGCATAACCAATTGTGATTTAAAGAACACACAGACACACCACTACAATGATCACCACCATCTACAACAGACCTTATTAAAATGTAATCAATCAAAGTCAATGAGTGACTCAGTAAAATATATTTTTGCTTTGCCAACTTTCTCCTTAAAATCCCAGATAGTATTTAAGCTTGAAGATAAGATGGAGTCTCACTATTTCTAAATCTTAGGGTGAAAGAACCCAAAAGACAGGCAAACATCTGTGTATGGCTATGTTCTAAACTTTCTTTACTATGAAAACAGGTAACATCATATTTCGCCTAGGACAATGTCTTACCAAAGCTTTATTTGCACCAGGTCTCCAAAGCAAAATGTCCAGCCTGCAGCATGTACTTCCAAAAATACCCCTGCATGTTTACACACACATCTATCTTAAGAGGGAAAAATTCATATGTGTTTTACTACGAAATAGAATATGACTTAAGAACTGAAAATAACGTTGGAACTATCAACTTGTGAATAAAGATGGAAGCTCTAGCTTCCATACTTTATGGGGTTTATTTGGACTTTCTAAAATGTGGGAGTATGAGTATTTTGCCTACATGTACATATGTGCAATATGTCTGTGCCTGGTGCCTTCAGATGTCAAAATAATAAGTGTTGAATTCCTGAAACTGGAATCATGAATGGGTATGAAAACCACTTGGGTCCTGGGAACCAAACCCAGGTCCTGTGCAAGAGCACCACGTGTTCGTGACTGCTGTGCCATCTCTCCAGTCCACATATTTTGTGTTTTAAGAAAGAAGGCATTAACAATTTTTAATTGAACAAAAGCATTTGTAAAACAAGCAACACTGCTGATGGGATTTTATCACTTGTGGTGTGAAAGGAAGGATGACCTAATATTTCTCTGTTAGCATTATCAACCAACCACAACTTACCATCAACTGCATTTCCTATAGAGATGGCTTTTATAAGAAAAATTAGCCTAATTTCCTGTCAGTTAATTGTGAAAAAAAAATTGTCAGGTACCAGAGACAGGGAAACAAGCTCTTTAGATGAGACATCTAAAGTAGGTTCAAACATCTATCTATTAAAATGTGCTCATCATTGAATGTCTTCTTTGATTTTCAGATACAATTTCATTCTATCTATTATTTGCCTACTGTGCTGGTTACGTAGCTTAGTGGGGCAACAAAAATCTTCATAGGAAGTGATATAAGCAAGTATGTGCATTGTCTCACAATTCAAAGGTGCAATCCATCAGAAAGGAAAATAAGACTCAGAGTGTGGAAGCAGGAATATGAGGCTACACACACAAATCTCAGAGGACCAGGAAGCAGGCTGAGGACCACAAGAACATATCTTGTCTATCAACAATTCCCCTAGGCTTACAGTTCCAATGGACTTCAAAGTTCAAAGTCTCTCCTGTGATCCAGGACAATCTCTCATCTGCAAGACCCTGTAAAATAAAGAGCAACTTACATTCCAGCAGGCAGTGGTACACAGGAAGAGCAGCTCTGTTCTAAAACGGAGAAATGAGGACATAGCAGAGAAAGTCCAGATCAAAGCAAGAGAGAAACACAGTGGGGCAAATGCCACACCCTGCAGCTCCGTGTCGTTCATCTAGCGCTTCTGATGGAATCATCTGTGCTACAGTGTGCTTGAGTAGAACTGCCTTTCTAGCCCCACAGACTGTAGAAACTGTGACCTATATTTTGAGCCAATCCCACTTGATGCCATAGCTTTCCTTGGCACATGTCCAACCTTTCTGCATTTTTCACTGACCTCGTGTCTTAGTCAGGGTTTTACTGCTGTGAGCAGACACCATGACCAAGGCAACTCTTATGAAGACAACATTTAATTGAGGCTGCCTTACAGGTTCAGAGGTTCAGTCCATTATCATCAAGGTGGGAACATGGCAGTGTCTAGGCAGGTGTGGTGCAGGAGCTGAGAGTTCTACATCTTCAAGGCTGCTAGGAGAATGCTGACTTCCAGGCAGCTAGGATGAGGGTCTTAAAGCCCATACCTACAGTAACACACCTACTCCAACAAAGCCACACCTACTTCAACAGAGTCACACCTTCTAATAGTGCTACTCCCTGGGCGGAGCATATACAAACCATCACACCTGGGGTCTACAATGCTACTTAGGCTTGCTTTGAAACATTACACAATAACTTCTGGTTGCATCTTGTCTCTGCTTGGAATCTAACCCTGAAACACTGTTGACCTAGGCAGCCTTCTATAATTTTGGTGCAAGCTTTAGTAACAATGTAACTTTGGTGGTTTTGCTTGCTGGCAAATCCAGTACCATATGGACAATGTCAAGTTTTGCCTCAGATGTAGGCAGCAGTGGCCCCTTCACAGCAGCTGTGATAGATTCCTGGTACCATTGCTCCTGAGCAAAAGAAAACAATTACCTTGGTGGCCCTGCATAAGCAGGATGCTTTTGATGTGCTCTCCCTCTATGTTCAGGCACTCACTTTGCAAAGAAAAATTTTCTAATACGCTTGCATTGGTATGCACTGCAGTTCTCTAGGAAGGTGGCTCCCCTGCAAGTTCATTTCCTCTTGGGACACCCTGCAAAGTCCCTGTTTGCACACTAGTGGTGCTAATCTCTTCCAACCTGCCTTGCTGTCCTTGACTGCATCTTAGAAACCTGCTCACACCTTTTTGCACTAGAACACATTATTTTTTCCTCTTTCTCCAACTTCCCACTATAAATATCGCTAAACACAGTAAGAAATAACTACGTCACATCTTACATGTCTTGAAATTTCCTTAGTCAAACAACTTAGGCTGTTACTTTTTAATTCAGCCCCATGCAAGTTATGAGGGCACAGAATGCTGAAATAAATTGCTTCTAACCCAACTTAGAACAGGGCCATTGCTTCCCTCTTAGATCGCCTGAACCAGGCTTCTTCTGTCCACATTTTTCTCAACATTCCGGTCTTTGACACTCTTATAATATGACCCAATTCAAACATATGAGCCTATAAGGATCATTTTATACCTAAACCATAGGATTTGCCCTGTTGGTCTCTGAAGAGTGCCTACATAGAAAGTAGACTACTTATTATTCAGGTATTTAAATCTATATGCACCAATAGGAAAGAGATGGTTTATATTTCTCTTCATATTAGAGAAATTTTAGTAGCACCGAATAAAGCTATCTTGCTAAGGTGTTCGTAAAAACAGGAAAGTCTCTAAGGTAAGAGTGCTGGAGGTAGGATCAAGCATTGTTCACTGTGATCAATATTCAGTCAAGTGATAAATCCCAAATGTTGGCCACTCTTCTATAAAGAACCACTTCTATACTTAAGTTTCTTCTTTAAAACATCTTTGTTGGGATGTTCATAAGTCAATGAAACATAGAAGAACTAATTAAATAACTAGACAAAAGAAAATACAACAAATAAGAAGCATACTGGTGTGACTACATCAAGATTTAAAATATGTGTTAGTGTAGGCAAGTTTGTTTTTCAGAAAAGAAAGCAATTATGGTTAAAACAGCTATTTAATAGAAGTAATATTGATCTCTCAAGAGAGATGAACAACCTTGAGTTAAGTAGTTTCTTCCTTTCAGCCTCTGATTTTCTGAAATGCAGGTCTGAGCTGAGGCTTCTGCCAGTGTCCTCCAGGCCTATCACCTCAGCATACTTGCTGAAACACACATGGCATTTTCTAAATCATTACTCACCTCTGTTCATCTGATCTACGCTTTATGATAATAAGAGATGCTAAGGCAAAGAGACAAGATTCTAGTCCCCATTTCACCTTTGCCTTTCACAAGAAAGTGGCTTAACAGAGCAAAATTCAATAAGAGTCTTTATATTATAAACATAATGACAATTCAATACAACCTTTAATGGTTTTGAATGATTTAATCATGTTCGAGGGGCCTTTCTTTTAAGGAAAAAAATGCTTCTTTTTGAAGTAACACATTTCTAATCAATATAGCCCAACGACAAGGGTGGCCTGACAGTAGGGTGAAACCCTGTCCCTTCACTCAGCTGTCACATGGTCATGGTGGATTAGAATACTGTATTCAGGACCATGTATCTCAGAACACTGCTATATAGTTCATTTCTTTTTCAGTAGAAAAGTTGTTGCCTAGCTAGACATGGTGGCACAGGTCTATAACCCTAACCGTTGGGAGGCACAGACAGGAGAATCAGAAATTTGAGCACATTCCCAGATATATAGTAAATTTGAGGTCAGCCTAGGTTAGTTACATAGGATATTGCCTCAAACTATAGAAACTATGATGACAAAAAGAAAAAAGAAAAAAGTGTGCTGGCTTTGTGTCAGTGTCTTTATTTGACAAACCAAACTAGCATGTACACGCTTAAAAGTTCAACTCAAGCAAAGGCAGTATAAATTTCTAACATTAATGACTATAAAGAAAATTCAAAAATCATTAGCTGAATACTTCTCTCATGCAAATTACTATTTCTAGATAGCTTTTTAAATTTTTATATATTTGGTGACAGTTGTCTTCATTTCTAATTTTATTCATTTGTTTTATGTCAAGAGCGAGTATGAACTTTGTACCAATTAAACACATTAGAAAACTACTTGGGGGTAAACAGCTTTTGGGTTAACTACAGAAATATTTAATTTCCCTCCTCTCCTGGGATTATAAGTATTTCTCCTTTTTGTTTTAACTGTGCTTATGCTTATGAAGAAGCTAAATGCTGCTTCAGTTTATTGTCTTCAAATCCTAGCTGGAGAATTACATCTCTATAGTGGTGGATACAAACCTCATCATGCTGAGGAGCCTCGGTCCACAGAGAGAGGATGTTCTCGTATTTATAATTTGAAACTTTGAGCCAAATTTCTCAGTTCCCCCATCTAAAATCTTTATATGAAGATAAAACCCATGAGTAACTTTGCCCCTGGGTTCTTATAAATCAAACTTTGCAATGGAAAGGAACCAACCTTACCAAGAAACAAAGAGTGTGGAAACTATCCTAGGTGTTGTTAAATAAATGTTCTCTGTAACCATGGCTTTCCTAGGATTCTTCCTGTGCTATTTTTTTAATGTTTATCTGGATAAAAATATGTAAGATGAACACAAGAGTGCTCAAGCACACACCAGATCGTACACATGCACATCAAAATTAGAACGACTGAACTTCGTATGAGGTAAATACACAAACACATAAACTTGGATGATTTTTCTGAAATGTAGATTATTACTGGAGTCATTTCTGCCAGGGTATCATCGTGTACAAACATTCAAAGCAGCAAATGTAGAAGGGCTGCTGTTAATGATTTCAGATTTTATTCTTGCCTAATTTTTCTGAAATCAGGCACCGGTCTGATTTATTATTTTAGGTGGTTTCTCATGTAGAGGAGATACATGCATAAAAATGGAAATTTGCATTCCCATTCGAGCAAAAATGAATGTTCTTTCATCATAGTAATGTGGGATAAAAACTTGTTTAAAAGCAAACTTTCTCTTACTGAGGTTAAGCATCACTGACTTTCTAGTCTTTTATTTGGGGTACTGGGATAGGGTGAGTTAGTTAGACTCTGTAACCCAGGCTGTCCTGGAACTCACTCTGTAGACCAGGCTGGCCTCCAACTCACTGTGATCCTCCTGCCTCAGACTCCCAAGTACTAACACTATAGGCATATACTACATTCAGCTTTTCTGTCATTTTATATTGTGACTCTAAATTTCCCTTTTTCACTGTAAACACAAGATAATTAAAGTCCTAACCTTTCAAATTATCTAGATATTAACAGTATCTAAACCCAATGAATATTAGCAATATCTAAACCCAGGGAAAACGGTAATGTAAAATAGATAACAGGTCTTTGCTCCCCCAACCCAAAATAAAACTGAAAATTTCAATTATATGTAAGATCTCATTACCGAGAAGTAACTTCGACTCGAGGGAGACAGAGAAAGTAGAATCTCTGAGACTTATTCTAGCTCTCAGTCTAGCCAAATTATAAACTCCAGATTTGGTAAGAAAACCTGTCTCAAAAAATAAGGTGAAGCGTGATTAATGAAATATTGGCTCATAAACACACAAACACAGAGTCACACATACACTCATGCCACCACCGCTGGAGAGGTGGGGGAGGAAGGGAGAGAGAGGGAGAGACTTCAGTATTATTAGCCTAAACATTTACATCTCTTCTTCCTCATTCCTGCTTATGAAAAAACTGTGATGTCAGGTCTCTGAGTTCCTTCCTCTTATTACCTAATCCCCACACTGTAATTCAAAACCGGTGATGCTGGATGTTGGTGAGCAGGCTGTACCCACTTCCAGCTGTTCTGTCCAGCTAATTTGTTGCTGACTGTCCGATCTTCATCAGTAACAAGCGGGTGTCTGTGTACAAACCCAGGAACCGCGCTCTCCGGGGATTTATTTTTAATCTGAAAGTGTTTATGAGCAAAATTCAGTTTTAATTCATACCTTTTCTTTTAGGAGCTCCTTTCTAATTTCTAGAAAACAAAGGTAAAATGAATAAACTTGAGCCCTGACAGCCGCTGTTAACGGTGAGCTCATCACGATCGTGGCAACTTGAAAATCGTTAAACAATAACTACCTGGTAAAATAGAGCTGTGTTGGATTCCAGTTCCCAAAGTGAGGACAGGTTAGAAGGAAGACAATTCCAGGCCCACATTATTGCAGAGGGCCTTTTGTTAACAGCTAAACAGCATGTTCGCTAATTTAAGATTTGTCACCGAGAAGCCGAAGAGTCTTGGAAGGTGAATACCAATCCTTTGCTTTGGAGAGACTGTGACAAACAGCATTTTAACCCAAATCAGAAACAGTCTGAATTGAGAAATAAATGTCTCCTACTCGCATTGTTTCTTTGTGTCTGTGTTTGTTTGTTTGTTTGTTTCTTCCCTTATTTATTTATTTATTTATTTTTAGTATGAATTATTTTATTTTGCCTAAAAGTACCTAATTAATTTGATAAGAAAAATAAACTATATTACTGGACACATCAAAATAATTCTTTATATCAGTGTTTTCTTCTTTTTTTTTTTTTAGCTTTTTTCTTAAATTTATTTAGATACTTTATTTACATTTCCAATGTTTCCCCTTTTCTAGGTCTCCTCTTTGGAAACCCCCTATCCCCTCCCCGTCCCCGCCTCTATGAGGGAATTCCA
>CM052707.1:78361611-78408789 GCA_028551405.1 Uromys caudimaculatus | reverse complement strand
GAGAATTGATCCATTCCTATCTCCCTGTATAAAGCTCAAGTCCAAGTGGATCAAGGACCTCCACATAAAATCAGATACACTGAATCTAATAGAAAAGAAAGTCTCGAACACCTGGGTACAGGGGAAAAGTTCCTGAACAGAACACCAATGACTTATGCTCTAAGATCAAGAATCAACAAATGGGACCTCATGAAATTGCAAAGCTTCTGTAGGCAAAGGACACTATCAATAGGACAAAACAGCAACCAACAGATTGGGAAAAGATTTTAACCAATCCTACGTCCGATAGAGGGCTAATATCCAATATATACAAAGAACTCAAGAAGTTAGACTCCAGAAAACCAAATAACCTTATCAAAAAATGGGGAACAGAGCTAAACAGAGAATTCTCAACTGAGGAAATTTGTAAGGCTGAGAAGCACCTAAAGAAATGTTCAGCATCCTTAGTCATCAGGGAAATGCAAATCAAAACAAGTCTGAGATTCCACCTCACACCAGTTAGAATGGCTAAGATCAAAAACTCAGGTGACAGCAGATGCTGGCAAGAATGTGGAGAAAGAGGAACACTCCTCTATTGTTGGTGGAATTGCAAGCTGGTACAACCACTCCGGAAATCAGTGTGGCAGACCCTCAGAAAAGTGGACATAATACTACCTGAGGACCCAGCTATACCTCTCCTGGGCATATACCCAGAAGATGCTCCAACATGTAATAAAGACACATGCTCCACTATGTTCATAGCAGCCATATTTATAATAGCCAGAAGCTGGAAACAACCCAGATGTCCGGCAGCTGAGAATCTTAGAACTTGTTCTCCTAACCTCAGAAACAGTGTCTCTTCATCCACATTGAAGATACATAATGATAAACTGATGATCAAGTAGTGCCAAGAAGCTGTTTTTTGACGAGACTTTTCCTGGAGAGATGTTACACACACATCTACTCACCCAGATAAAAGAGTCCATGACAAACCAAAGTACAGATACCACCATAGACCGACTTGGTGAAGCTTTGTTGAGGTTACTTACAGGAACATGGATGAGACTTTGCTTACAGGAGCAGTAATGACCCGAATATAGCTACATCAATGAATCTCATTCTAGCACTGGTGACAGCTCACAAAGCTGGGAACCTGGAGCATTCTGCACAGCTGCAAGAAGCTCAACAGGTTGAAAGCTGTCCTTTCTAAGACTCAGTTGATCTAAACTTCATCCAGGCATCTCTGTTGATTTCTGCTTCTTCCAAGCAGCTGATCTGGTCTCAGAGTCTTTGCAGCTTGGCTTGTTTGAGAATCTTCTTTGCAGTTTAGCTAATCTGAGAGTGACTCTCAGCAATTTTTGTTACTTACTCTAACAGGAATAGGCCTAGTGAATCCAGTTAGTTTCAGGAACTTCCTGAAGCTATGTTGAATTCTTTATCTCCCTGCATAAAGTGCTTCCCTGCAGGATGGAATGTTTCAGTCTCAATGCAAGCTATTATATAACAAAAAGTAAAATTAACCCTAAGGCTGTTCAATTGTGAATTTATATATTATAGTGAATAGTGGTATAGAATATTTGTGTTTTAGTAATATATGATGTGACTGCTTCTCCTAAAAGAACATCATGTTATATAGGGAATATCTATCTTTATCTATGTGGTTCATTCTAAAATTAAAACAATTAAGTATGTTATTGGTGTGTTTTTGTTTTGTTTTGTTTTGCATTTTTAAGAGATCAAAATAACATGAAGTTAGGTAGAGAGATGAGGGAATGATGTGTGAAGTTTGAAAAGGGGAATATGTATGATCAAAATATCTCATATAAATAAATCTCAGTTTGTGTGTATATGTGTGTGTGTGTGTGTTAAAGAAAGACCATGATCACACAACTTCAATGACCCAAAAATTTATAATTCACCCAAAAGAAGAATTTTAGAAATTCAAGATCATTGTTCAATATATCAAATTGCGTTTGCTGGAATAAGTTTGTGACTCCTGGGGAAACAGAAATTTAGAAAATGAATTGCACACACAAATCTTTATATAATAGTGACAGACATTTAAAAGAGAATGGCACAGTGAATTAACTTCAACCCAAGAAATATGTCTTTCAATTAAATCTCCTACTGCTGTGACAGTCAGTGGCATCAATAATCAAAATACACGGAACTTGGAGTTTGACTGAAATAACTGTGTTACTGACACATACAACTAGATTTCCAACAACAACAAAGATGTGAAAGAGTGAATCCTCTGAGTTTTAAAAACTGTAAATACTAACAATTATTTTGTTAATACTAATGATTAATTATTGTTAGTAAAAGCAGAAGAGAATGTTTTTGCTGTCAACAAGAGATATTTAAAGATGTCATTTACCCTTTATGTCATTCATTCAGCTACTATCACAAGAGTTACAGGACTTTACATTTTTGTAAGTTAACAACTTAGATATATTGAGATCAGGAAAATACCTAATAGATTAACTTTTGTCATCAAAATGTTTGAGAGTGGCTAAGGAGCAGAAAAAAGTGTTTGCTACATAATCCCTGAATGCTACAGCTTACATAAAGCTGGGTATATTAACATGATCTATAATCCCAATGTTCTAGTGGGGGAAATGAGAAGCAAAGGCAGGCAAATTCCTGGAAGCTTTAGGGACAGCCAGGCTCATAAGTAGGTGGCAGGCAGCTAGGAGCAGGAACTCTCTTACATAAAGGGAAGGAAGGTAATACAGATAGATATATGAGGTTATCCTCTGATTTCCTCATACACAGTGTCATATCTTTGCCTACACACACACACACACACACACACACACACACACACACACACACACACACAAATGAGAGAGAGAGAGAAATTTCTTTTCAAGGTTTTGAGTCATACACTGCATTGGAAATATTACATAATAGAAATTGTTTTTTCTGAAATAATATACTAGAAATGTTCTACTATAAATACTATAAATAACTCATAGAAGGATGGAGGGAGAGAAACTGCCTGTATGTATGTATGTATGTATGTATGTATGTATGTATGTATGTGTATGTATGTATGTATGTGTGTATGTGTATGTGTATCTGTGTCTGTGTGTGTAGAAAGTCTATAAAGCCCAAGGAAAGCAAATTCACCTCTCTTGCATTTTTGCTGATTTATAATATAAAAACAAGACTCAACTGAGTAGTCTCTAATGAACCACAAACTCAGTGACAAAATCCTGGTTTCAAGATGTTATTCCTATCAGGTTTTGAATTAACAGCTATTTTTTAATTTTATTGTAATAATTCATCATAGATCAGGTCACATAGAAAAGCAAATTTTCATGAAATAAATTGAAATATTTATTAAATGGCAAATCTCAAGAATGAAGATCTGATCCCTCGTCTTGTAAGCACTTTCCAGTGGCTGAATGATAAAGACAATGGTCTTGATCTTGGATAGGCATGCAGATGAATAAAATGCTATCCCAGATGCTCAGATATCCCAATTACACTCCATACAAAACTTTCTAAATAAATTACAGCACTGACTACAAGTGTCGATCATTGCTTCTTATTTTTCAATGAAATTATTCAATCTCTTAAGTAGAATTATATCCTTAGATTAAAAAGGGAAGGAAATCAAGTAATATATTCTGATGACTCCAGCTAAGTCCATTAGAAAATGTTTTTATCTCTTTAATAATTGTAGTCTCCCTCGTCAGACTAATCTTGGTAGCCAGGACTACAAAAATGTCAATCACAAATGACAATCTGCCAGATTTATCATGGTCCTCAGTCATAGACATGCTCTAAGAGAAATATTCCTCCTAAAATCTGCATGATCATATGATTTGAAATAAACAGTCCCATTCTCACATGATAAAATCACTTCCATCATTTTCTTAAAGAAAAATCCAGCCCAATTTAATTAAATTATTTTCCAGTCATCAATTGAGTGGTTACAGTCAGAAGTCCGCTATGGACTGTATGATGCTGTTGATCATGGTATTTGAAAGTCAGTAAGATAAAAATTCTATCCTTCAAGAATTTCCGTTCTAAAAATTAAAATGTGAAGTTGTTAAACGATATATAACATAATGTTTAATGAATAACATAAGCAAAACTGTAGCAAGTTAGGATTAATGTAGGAGAAATGTAGGAGTTACATGATTCTAATTTAAATTGAGGTTTTTTTCAACAAGATAATAATGGTTTGACTCCTAGCGCATACTTGAAAAATATTGGTGAAGTTTAAAATCAGTGATGTTTAGAAGATACAGGTGCTAATACATTGTCTAATCATGGATGCATACAACATAACTTGTGTGGTGGGATGGCCTAGTCAAGTCTGAGACTAGAGGCATGAGATAGGCCAACAACATGGATACTGAACAGAGCGAAAAGGCAGAGAGGAGGTATTAGATAAGCAATCAAAACTTTTGATAATTTTATGGGGATGAAGATTGAAGGTAGCCATTTATGAAACAGAGGAGTGTAGCTGGACTGCACTATCCTGGAATAATGAGGGATTTTTAAAGGAAAAAAATGGGGGAATAGACATTTTTTTATAACCATTCAAAAAATATTTTGAAAAGCCAGGGGGGAGGATGAGGCTGGAGGATCAAAGTTTCAGACTAACCTGGTCTATATAGAAAGAAAATGCCTAAAGAAGTGTGTGCGTGTGCGTGTGCATGTGTGTGTGTGTGTGTGTGTGTGTGTGTGTGTGTGTGTGTGTATGTGTGTGTGTGTGTATATGTGTGTGTGTGTGTATGTGTATGTGTGTGTGTATATGTGTATGTGTGTGTGTATGTGTGTGTATGTGTGTGTGTGTATGTGTGTGTGTATATGTGTGTGTATGTATGTGTGTGTGTGTATGTGTGTGTGTATTTGTGTGTGTGTGTTTGTGTGTTAAATTGATCTAGAGATGTGAAAAAGTATAAGAAAATGTAAGTGCAGAAATGTGTAGGAAATTATAAAATATAAGAAAATAAATACAGAAAATTGGTAAGTGCAGAAAAATGACCAGCATTTCCTTGAAAGGACTTCAAGGACTGAGTATCATCAAAGGTTAACTTGTGTGGTGTGATTGAGTCAAGAAATACAAGAAGTCAGGAGCATCCTGTAAAGTCAAGATAGTTTGTGAAGTCATGAAACATGGATGGAGGTAACAGAAGGAAATGTCTGAAAAACATAATAAGATAATGAATCTAGAAGAAAAGAAATCATACAGCCAAATGTGGTCTAATGTTCTTTTTTATTATTATAATTAATTAATTATTTTATTTACTTACATCTCAAATGTTGCCCCCTCCCAATACCCTCTTTCAGAATTCTTCTACCCCTAACCCTTCCTGTTCACCTCTGAGAGGGTGACCAAACCCCTGGACATCCCCTTTCCCTGAGGCATCAAGTCTCAACAGGATAGGCACATATTCTCCCACTGAGGCCAGACTTGGCAGCCCTCGGCTACATTATGTTGGGGCCTCTGACCAGCATGTGTAAGCTCCTTGGTTGGTGGCTCAGTATCTGGGAGCTTCTAGGGTCCAGGTTAGCTGACACTGTTGGTTTTCCTGTTGGGTTGATCCCAAGTCACTGGTCAGCCATCCATTCAATCTCTGCTCCATTTTTGTCCCTGCATTTCTTTTAGACAGGAACAATTTTGGGTCAAAAATTTTGGCGGTGGGATGGTGTCCCTATCCCTTTACTGAGGGACCTGTCTAACTACTGGAGATGGTCTCTTCAGTTTCCCACTATTGGACATTTCCGTTAATTTCACCAACATTGAGTGGGAAACCATCCCCCCAGCCCAGGTCTCTTGGACTTTCTAGAGGTTTCTCACAGCCCCATCCCTGGCCTAACATTGTTAAGAGGAAAGATTCAGTAGAATTTGCAATTTATATGTATTTATAAATGACAGTATGTAATAATTAAGAAGGGCCAAACCATAAACCAATTGAAATAATCAGACACTGGCAAATTTGTGTGTGTGTGTGTGTGTGTGTGTTATAGAGCACCTCAAGTATACAAGTATATATTTTTTCCTTATTTGTTTAAGAAGGTTCATTTATTCACTCACTCATTTCAAAGCTGCTCTTGAGTATATATTTTACAACTAAAATTCTAACCAGGAATATTCTGTTGAACATCAACATTAAAAGTAGTATTTCATCAGGTCTCAAAACAGCTGTGCTAAAGTGAGCCATTCTTGTTAAAATAATTTCGAATAATTTCCTCTCTTTGATGTTGCTTCATTCATTTCTGCCTGATTAACTGGGTGGGAAAGAGTTGACAGGCGTGTGTATTGATGAGATCTAGTTAAGACAACTTTTGGTGAGTCCTTACGGTTTGACACTTATGGTAACCTAGTCAGGACTGACATGCAAATGTGTATTGCTACTCAGTACAGCAATTCTACAATTCTCTGACCATTTTCCTGTGCTGTAGTTTAAGGCCATCTTCATAGTGTCTCAGGTTGTATAAATACAAATGATTTCATCAGTCCAGATCGCTGACTCCCTGTGACTAAGAGTCTTTATTCTGATACCTTTATTTCCTGAGTAGTTTATTATTTCTGTAAATCTATTCTGAAAGTTTTCTATGTAGATGTTCACAGCTTATGTATGAAAATGGTAACAACTCTTTTCTTATCCCTAATTTTTAAAATAAGCCATATTATATCGTATAAAATGTTAAAAGCAAAATCAGTTTGCAGAGCTCTTAATTGAGGGTAATAAATATTTAAATAGCCAAGTCACACCCCTGCAAAATCTTACAAAGGTAACCAGTGCTCTCTATTCAGTTGAATGGAGAACTAAGAAAGTTAATCCCAGCACTCAGGAGGCAGAGGCAAGTGGATCTCTGAATTGAAGGCCAGCCCGCTCTACAGAGTGAGTTTCAGGACAAGAGAATTCCTGTTTTGAAAACCCAAAGGGAATTTAAGAAAAAAAAAAAAAGAAAAGATTTTTTAAAAACTGCTGAAAATCAACAACAACAATTAAAAAACAGATAATATGAAATAGCCACTACACTGGTCATTTTGGTTATTTCTGTCAAACTACTCAGCTTTGCTATAACTACATGGCTGACTCATTATTTTGATAAAGTTACTGTAACTAGAAAATTTTTAACAATTTAAGCTCATGTACTTATGCTGAAGGGGCCGTGCAATATTCATAATTATATCATATCACTAAAAAAAAAATTCAGATGCTTCCATTTTTATTGCGAGAAAGTAGGGATGAGCAAAGAGGGAGGAGGACTCTACCAGAAAAAAAAAATGACAAAACTGAAAAACTTCAAGGAAAAAAAGTGAGAAAATATTTCTTTAGAAAACTTGTAAATAATAAAACACCTTTCCGTTCTGGGGTAGCAGCATCAATCTCACAACACAGTCTTTTGAGTCTTAAAGGAGATTTTACATCTAAAAAGAACCCACTGCTAATTAAATCACCACAGTCTGCTGCAGCTCCGAACAAAGATAGCAAAATGGAAAAAAAAGAAATGAATTTCCTGGGGTCTTTCCCCCTTCACAGAGCAGTTTCCACCAGGGTGTTAGCAAATACATCATTCTTTTGTTAACTGGGGATAAACCCTTGGTCGGTCCCTAGCCTGTCGTCTTGCCCTTTTCTTCTGTCTAGAGGGCTTGGTTTGTTTTTCCTGACGGAGTTGGAAATTTCGAAGCGACCACAGTGGTGCCAGCCCACACTGTGAACAGTAAGTGAAGAAGAAACAATCTGGCTGTTTTAACACTTTGCAAATAGTAACTTGTTTTTGTTGCTTGATTTTTTTTTTATTTTTTTATTTTTTTGCCCCTGGACATCCTACCGTGTGATAATATAGCAGTGGAAAAACAGGCTTCCTCTTTGACTCAGAGAGATATTTCCAATTCAAAGGAAATACATTTTTTTTTAAATCATGCATTGAAATCTTTTCCGAACAGTGAGAAATCCATTATCGTCCTAAAATTTTCCGCCGATTCCTCATAAATTATGCCTTAAAATGTATGCACACTGTAACAGCGACTGCATAGGCTGCCCTCCCTCTCCTCACCCCTTCTGACATCCACGTCATCACCCAATCAAATGATGCATATTGCAAAGTTTAGGACACAACACTGGTCATGGCTTTGGTACAATAAACATATTTATTTGAAAAATATTGAAGCATACTTTTATATGTTGCATGTATATAAGTACTCCATAAAGTCACTGCTAGACTCGACATCACAGCATTTTCTGACAACCAGCAGCTCCTTTCTATGTATTTTGGTTAGGCGTCTCCATATCTGATGTGCAAGTTAGCAGCCTGTGATCTTATTTGAATAGAGACCATTGTCCAAATTCCAGAGGTATTGTTTCTAAAACCTTGCAGTCTTTAACCTACATGTTTTGACAGAAGAGTTAGAACAAGGTGCTTCTGAGTATCAGGACTAACTGCTTTGTTAGGAAACACACTGTCGAAAGGTCAGTCACTCTGAGACTCCAAACCCCATCTCTGCCCGGATTTTTCTTCCACCAACTTCAAAAAGCAGCAGAGGAGACCCAGAAAGAGTGGTACAATAAAAGTAGAAAGACTCCTTTTATTGTACACTATTTTCTGAGACTCAATATGAAGCAACAGCTATTGAATTATTGTAGTACAATAAGCGCTAATTCTTAACTTAGGTTAATGGATAAGTTCTAAGAAAGAATCTCAGTGGCATTCACTTGCAAGATTTCCCGAAGGTTGTAAGAGTCTAAAATGGGAATTTGAACCCTCTCAGAAATTGTAAATAAAATAAAATCTATTTTGTAAAATCCTATTGCTGCTGACACCACACATTTCAGATACAGGACACAGAGAGATCTAAGCTGGTAGCCTCTTTCCTACTGGCTGGCATTCACAGTACTTGAAGATCAATGGTCTCAACCAGCTATAGTCACTGTAGGCTACCACATCAACCTGACAAGCAAGCCATCCAACTGAGACAACAGTAGCATGACCCTCGTGTAGTGACCAAGCGCTATATTTTGGAGGGGATATCCGCCTGGTACTGTAAACAGTGTCAAAAGCCAACAGCTAGAGAGATCACAGGCTCCAGAGGAAATTTTACAACTCACGTTTTGTTTAAATGGGAATGTAGTCAAAATACCTTCAAATCATTTACATTTAAAACCACAGAATAGTAATTCTCTCAGGCTGGATCAGAGAAGCTTCTTTTGGCAGAGCATAATATTTAGCCCCAAGAGAAATAATTTGGCATAGTGCTGAGAATAAGGATCTCTTGAGTATCAACCTTAACAAGAAATCTATGTTACCCACTCAAAGGCCTAGGGAACATCACAAAACCAGGGGGCAGAAAGAATATAGGAGCAGGAAGAAAGAAAGGAGAACTATGAAACATTTCCCTCTAAAGGTGGCATGGCCACCTTAATCATCAACACACACCCACTGTGACTATAATCACAAGACCCCCCCACCCACACACATACACACACAAAAGCATACAAAGAAGTAGGGAGGACCTTTTAGAAGATGAAGAGAGGTAAGACTAGGAGAAAAGAAAGGCCAATGAGGGATGAGTATAATCCCAGGACATTGTATTCATGTGTGTAATTGTAAAAACAAAACAAAAACCAAAATAAATAAATAAATAAATAAATAAATAAATAAATAACCACAATTTTTGAAAAAGAAAATCATTTTTGTCTAGAGAGAGAGAGACATGTGCTCATGAAACAGGATTTTTGTTAACACTGGCTTGCTCTTCCTGGCTTCCTCAGCGTTCTTTCTTTTACAAGACTACCTGCCTAGGTACTTGTTGGTCAGTAGCACCCACAATGCGCTGGGCCCTCACATATTACTAATAATAATTAAAAAGAAAAAGATATCCATTGGGTTTCCTGTAGGTCAGTCTTACAGATGTGTTTCCTCAGTTGAGACACCTGTTCCCAAATGACTCTAGCTTGTGTCAAGTTGACCTAAGACCTTAATCAAAAAACCAAGATCTTAATCACAGCACATGGGACTACCAGGAGACACCTTAACATATCTTCTATGCTCCAGACAGGTCCATTCTTACTTCCATTTTTTTCTAGGACAATTTTTTATACTAAAATATATTTAACAGTTGCTCTGGTATGGATGTGGTATTTTCATCAAGAGCTGATGTGTTGAATGCTTGGTTCTCTGTGTGCCATTGAGAGATGATAGATGGTTAGATTGGGGTGGAATGTAGTCTCAGAGGGTTTGTGAAGCTCTAAATTCTGTTTCATAGATATGCTGATAGCCACACTCATAGGGCTATGATGTCACATGGTCATGAGGTCCTGACTAGGAAAGAGCTGATGCAAGCATCACATGAGCCTTTGAATTTGCAGAACTATGAGCACTTTTGATATACAGTTAGCCTGCCTCAGATATTGTTATAGTCACAAAAATAAAAATAGAGGCATCCAGCACTCAATGAATACCACCCTAGCTTGCATATATATTGAACTTATACTAAACTAGAGAAGATAGTGAAATGATTGATGAAAAACTATTTTAAATAGATGTTGGATAACAGCAGTTCCTTGAGAACTGAGTTTAAGAATCTCAACCTGAGCATAACATGCCTTTCTCATACAAAAGGTAAAGTTGAGAGAGACATGTTCGCCCAGGCAGAAAGAACAACTATCTGACATCCCAAATTATTCAGACCCTTTTATACATGAGAAAATCAAGTTTCCTTTTCATCATTAGAAACCACAGTCTAAGGAGCCCAAGAGTAGCAATACAGAGAGACTGAGATTGATTTCCTTTTAGTGCAATACAACAGACTGGTTTTTCTCCACACACTGGTGGTATAGAACACCTAAGATCAGCACACAGAATGTGAATGTAAAAGCAGCAGAAAAAAAAAAAATTATACGGAATGAGTTGGCAGAAAAAGTAAGCAGACTCCCAGAAGACAAAATTGCCAGCAAAGTACAAACCCATAAAGCCCCAAAGCATTAAAATCAATGTTTCCAGAGTTTTACATAAACAGTCCATGAGCCTGACTTGAGAGAGAGAGAGAGAGAGAGAGAGGCAAAACCAGAGGTACAGAGAGACAGAGAGAAAGAAAGGGAGGGAGAGATAGACAGAGACAGATATACAGACTCAGACACAGACAGAGACAGAGGAAATAAAGAAAGAGAAGAAAAGAGAGGAGGAATGAAAGACCTGTTTCATGCAAGTTGCAAAGTTAGAACAGATATTCTGAAATAATGTTGGACACTTGAAAGGCTTCCTCTCTACGGAAGGGGGAAAGACAGCTTGGCCTGTCCAACAGTATTTCCTCTTCCTGAGCACTGGAAGAGGCTATGCTTCTGTCTAGTAGGGGCTGTGAGGGAGTACTCTGGCCAGCAGACTGTGGGTAGAGATGCTGTATTCCATTTCCTGTCATGGTCCTTTGTAGGTAATGGGTTCCAGATAGTACTAGAAGGCTGCAGAATAGTCCACTCCGTCTCAGACTTGGCATAAAGAGATAGACATTATTTCCTAAGCCACTAACAAGTTTGGGGTTTATTTTTAACTGAATTTAGTCTATCTTGATCATTACAATAAATGAACCAAGAAAAACAAAGTGTCCCACAAAGAGAAATAACAGAAGCACCTGCCCTCAAACTTAGGGGTACAGTGTTGTTAGATACGGTGCAAAACAATAGTCCATGCAGAAAAATGACAGGGGCTTTTACTGTGTTAGAGTTCCCCAAATACCTTGCAGAACGAAACTCAAATTCTCCATCAGAGAACACATGTTAAATGTGGGCTCACATGTTTGAAAAGATAAGATTGCAAGGATTAAGATATGACAAATAAAAGCCACAAAACAGAATATGAACCACTGAAGGCAACAGAGAAATGAAATCAACTCTACCACAGTAAGATCATAAAATCAGCATACATAAAACAGCTTGAATGGTTCCTCTTACAAAATATTGAGTTGAAAATATAATTGAGCATTAAAAGAGATTCCAAATTTCCCCCACAGATTTAGAAACATAGACACACATGAACAAAACTCTCACAGTTGAATTTCTGAACTCCAAATCAGTCAGGAGTTTTACTCACTAGGGAGAACCAAGGAAAGAAAAGGCAAGAAGCCATGACCTGGACCTCAGCAGAGAAAGGCAATGCAGGCGGTAGGTAGAAAATGGATGCTGTCTGTATAAAAGGTTGAAGTGAGTTGGCCTAAAGTGGCTTGTATTCTAATGCTAATTTGGGGGCCCCAAGACTGGTTGCCCCAAAGACTAGAGAGTCCTCATGTAGAACTTGAGTAACCCTGCCCCCAAGTTATTTTTGATTGGTAAATAAATATGCCTACAGCCAATAGCTGAGCAGAAGCGACATAGGTGGGGTTTAGGGTTCCAGGGCTTGGATGGAGAGGAGGACCCTGAGGAAAAATATCCTGCAGGAGAGAAGGAAGGAGAAACTGCCAAGGGTTATGGGTCAAGAGAGCATGGCCCAGAGGGTTGCTCAATTGGAGATAAGAGCAGCCCAGATGGAACATAGAAAATATTAAGTAATAACTCAGAGTTATTGATAGGAAAGTAGATTCTAACAGCATGAAGGGTAGGCAGCTGGCCAGCTTTTGTGCTGTTTAGGGCTTATTGTAAATATAAACGGTGTGAGTGTGTCTTTCATCCAGGAACTCAATAACCAAAGGCAGGGTAGAAACCATGGGCTAGGATTTAAAGAAATTCTACAACCGAAGGGGAATGCAAACCATAGGGAAGTCCTTGGAATTGTTGCTATAGAAGATGAAATTGACCAAAAATAGAATTCTATCTAGAGTACACATCACAGTGCAAATTTAATTTTCTTTTCAAATAGATTTAATGGTAGAGAATAGTAAGTAGGTAACTAGTGAGTTAGAACGGAGGAACATCAGCAAATCCAGACAAAAGAACAAAATTCAGAGGGGATAATGGAGCATTTTTAAATGTTGTTTGGGGTAGGGGATGTCTTGCTGTGTTCATGGTACTGAGGAATAGAAGTAGAGGGCCTTGAAGGTGGTAGGCAGGTATTCTACCCCCAGACATATAGGACAAAGTGATACCAACCTAAAAAATAAAACAAAACCAAAATTGGCTTTTAATTAATCTCAGTTTGCATTTCATTGACCTTCATAAAAGGAGGGTGAAAGAAAATTAAGGGTATATGACTAGAGAAATTTCCAGAAATGATAAGGCTCAATTCTGGATTAAGAAATCCGAATTGATCTCAAGCAAAATTATAAATAAATAAATAAATAAGCAAACCAATGTACAATTAAGAAATCCAAATAGATCTTGAAAATAATTTTAAATGAATGAATGGATGAATAAATTAATTAATTAATTAAATATGCAAACCAATGAAACCAACCTACAGTAACATCATTCCAGGGAAACTGAAGAACACTAGATACAAAAGAAAGATAATTAAAAACTCAACATAAAGAACATAACTGCTACAAAGGACTGACATTTAACTAACCATGTATTTCTTAACAATGGAAGAAGAGAGAGAATTAGATTAAATCTTCAAAGCCCAGACAGGAAAAACAATTTTCAGTATATACCCACTTAGACCATATTTTGAGAACTGGGATAAATTAAAGACATTTCGTGCAAACATTTACTGAAAGTTCTATGACCAACAAATGTTCATTAAAGGAACTTCTAACAAATGTACTTTGAGAAAACCGATCTAAGAAGAAAAGCTAAGATGTAAAACGTACCGACTGTCGAAAATGGTAAACACATGAATAAATCATTGAAATATTGACTATCAAACAATATGTGAATATGTTCGGACTTAAAAGCTAATGGGAAAAAAGTTCCCAATTTAGAATACATTTAAAATAATAGGCATTTTTTGCTGTAAAAGTGGACAAAACCAGATGAATTATATATGCCATATTTTGGAAGGATCAGAAAACTTCGGGGCAACAAACTAAAATTCCAGAAGAAGAAAAGACATTTTTATGCGAGAAAGAGGGCTTATCTTTCTTTATTCCTGAGGCATTGATGGTTTTGCCTGCTTGCAGAGAATCAGGCTTGACTAATGGTAAGCAGAAGGCTTGAGGCCAGCAAAATTTGGGAGCAGGAAAGGTTCTGTGAGCCTGTGGGACTGCTTGAAACAAACCGAATCCACGAAGAATTGCAAATGCCCTTTGTCTTTCCTACAGGACACGGGTGGAGCAGGTGTCTGTACAAGAGGCTGGGGTTTGGGCCAAAGCTTCTGGAAAACAAAGCAAAATGCCCAGAGATGTTAGGGAAACGCTCCGATGATGCCAAATATACCACCAGTCTTATCTTTAAAGAAGTTGCTGTATTTTAAAGTCATAGGACATAGCTGAAAAACGCCAGGCTGCAATCTTCCTACCATGAGAAGACAGTATTCCACCAGCTTCGGAGGCAAACGGCTCTTCATAGATAAGGGAAATTGAAAAGCCATCAAAAGGCAAAGTAAAAAAAGACTAAGTTTCTAAAGTGGAGACCTAGCCCCCAACTTTTGTATGCCTGAGTGGACTGAAAGTATCCACCTCCTTCTAATTGCCCGCAGAGGAAAACCAGCCTCTCCTGTCACTGTAAGTGACTTGTGACCGGGTGTCATGCATGCGATGCCCAGAATACTCTTAAAAACAACTAAGAGTGCAGCTGAGAAAGCATGACCACCACTTGTAAGTAAGGGAGAGAAGGAGTTAGAAACAATATAGATCAGAGAGTCGAGAATTTAAAAGGATCGTAGAGTGTCCAAAGAAACTAAGAGTACTCTAGACAATGGAAAATACATCAAGCTAAGGAACGAGTGGATTAGTGCAAGATCAGACCACTTACATGCAAATCGGATTGTCAGCTAGGAAAACAGCGTGAAAAATATGAAGAAAAAATATAAGAAACATAAGCATGTATGAAAGTGAAAAAAAGTTCTTTGCCCTAGTATTCCACACAAAAATTAAAAAACTTGTTTTCTTATTTAAATTCTTCCACACAATGTATTTTGATATTGTCTTTAGTTTCTACCAACCCTCCCAGACCCTCCAACCTCCATATCTACCCAGTTCTTTCTATCTCTTTAAGAACAAAAACAAAAAACCAACAAACAAATAAATAAATAAATAAACCAATAAGACCAAAAGATATAGCAAAACAAAACATAATGAAACAACAAGCCCACGCCAAACAAAAGAAACAAGAACATAAAAACATGGAATTTGCTTTATGTTGTCCAGCTACCGGGCATGGAGTCTGTTCTGAAGTGTGAATGATATACCCAGTGATACTCCATTGGAGAAAACCAATTTTCCTTGGGTCAGCAGCTATCGATTGCAGGTGGGACCCTGTTCTACTTTGTCCATTCTGTGCTAGGACCCCGTCTAGCTTGAACATATGCAGGTCCCGTGTATTCTATCTCAGCCTTTGTGAGTCCATATGTGTATCACCCCTATGGTGTGTGGAAGACATATTTTCCTTCAGATCGTCTACCATCTACGGCTCTTACTACCTTTCTGTTTCCTCTTTTATGTAGATCCCTGAACTTTGGAGGGAGGACTTTAGCAAAGACATCCCCCTGTTTAGGACCTTCCAAAATCCCTCACTTTCTGTACATTGTCCAGCTGTGGATCTCTGTATTAATTTCTGTCGACTGCAAGAAGCAGTTTCTCTGATGGCTTGAATGATACATTGTCTATAGGTTTAGCAATATGTCATCAGGAGCCATTCTATTGCTATGTTCCTTTAGCATAATAATAGCAGTAGGTATTCCCCTAGACCATCTAGTAACCATCTAGTCTCATCTTCTTGGCTAGTTTAGCAGTGTCAGGCATGGGTTTCATCTCATGGAGCAGTCCTTAAATCCAGGCAAAAAGTATTTGGTTACCCCCATAACATCTGTGCCATTATTATATCAGCGTATAAGAGGGAGGTCGCTCTTGTAGGTTGTAGGGTTTATAGCCGGATGATATTGATGATTAATTTCATCGTGCAGTAGCATGCAGACTCCCTTTCATCTCCATGAACACTAGTCAATAGAGGTGAAGCACACAGATGGAAGGAATTTTAGTGACATCATCATATGATGGGAAAGACAATGCCCCAACTAGAAACCTTAGGGTACCAAGTAAAAGCTCCCGTATCATGAATGGAGTTGAAAGACCTCCGAGCTGGGGAGACCTTCACTCAAGTCTCTCGGGACAGCGCGACCCCCCAAGAACTCACAAAAGACCGTCCTTGCTGCAATCACACGAGGTTTATTGGGGGGAATGACCAGTGCACTGGGGCCGAGCTAGTATCCTACACAGAGGCAGAGGAGTTCGACCCTGAGCAGCTGAAGTCAGGGGTATTTAAAGAAAAAGCAAGGAAATTCTATGTGTCATGGGAAGGTATAGAATGTCCTAAGTTCATTACTCCCGTGGTTAACTGTTTCCTGAGACAAAAGGTGTAGATTAGCCATTCATTCCTGCAGTCAGCTATTCCCTGAGACAAAAGGTGTAGATTAGCTATTTCCTGGGACAAAGATATGGATTGTTGCGATATCAACCCTGCTGTTAACTATTTTCCCGGGACACAAGGATGTATGTTAGCCATTAGGCAGTGGAATATGACTAGGTTATCTCTGGCTTTAATTTGCTAAGGGGGTCTAACTTCCCTATAATGGGCTCGGGTCTTTCAGAGTTACATCTTAAGTCATGGGTCAAAAAGGAATCCCATGACATCCCCCAAACATTACAGGCTATGTCCAAAGCTGTCAGTTGCTCTCCACAACCTGGGTGTGAAAGGTCTATGACTGATGATGACACTCCTGTCATCAAACAAGAGATTTTGATGAAAAGGCATGCATTTGGAAATTTTAGAAAGCTCCAGAGGCAAGAGTGTTAGGGGGTGAAGTACAACTGGGATATAGAAGGAGCTGAGCTGAGCTACACTGGAAAGAGATCTCTGAGTTCTACAAGATCCCTGTAGGTATACTAGAACCAAAAAGGCCCTTCAGAAATGTCTCAAAGGAGGCAAGAGAATTGGGCACTTTTGCTCCTCTACTATCTGTTGTTAAGACAGTTGCCTCTGAGAGGAAGCATAAAACCTGGGCAAAAGCAATTCTATTTGGCAGAAGACCCTGCCACTCCAGGGATTCAGCTGTGAGTTGTCAGCAACCAACATTCCTAACAGCCAGGGATGTTAGGAATAAGTGGGCATCTGGGCGGCTCACCACGGCCCCCACTACAGTTCACACCTGTGTGCTTGGAGCCACCTTTCAAAATAAGTCCACCCAGCTGGGAACAACTCCTCCAGGAGTCTGGTCTATCTCCTTTCCTGTATAAATTTACAAGAACAAAGTTCATGGAAACACTTCGGCCCTCACTGGTGCAGCTGTTCTCTGGAGTTATAACATGTTCATTGTCTCCCTCTGCTAGTCACCATTTCGGCCACCCTTGGCTAGCACTTCTGCTCACACAGGTGGCCTCAGCAGCGAGGGTAAGTCCACACACTCATTTCTGAGTCTCATTACCATAACTGCCTCAGAGCTTAGAAGCCTCTTTTATTGATTTATAATAAAACTTGAAAAGAAAGAGCTAAGAAGATGGATCAATGGGTAAGGGCACTTTCTCCTCAAACATAAGGAACTACATTCAAATTTCTGGAACGCACATAAAAACAGGCATGGTCAGACAGCACCGTCATGGTGGTTGGTGGTGACAGTTGCAAACAGGACAGACAATGGGGCTTGGTGGCTGAAAGCCCTGTTCAGCGAGGAACGCTTTTTTCTAAGGTAATAGAACAGAGTAAAAGAACAGGACACCAAATGCCCTCCGCTGGCCTCAGCAGGGTGCACATGGGTATGTACACCCACATACAAACATAGACACATAACACACACACACACACACACACACACACACACACACACACACACACACACACAGAGAGACAATTGTTCAAAGAAATGAAAGGATATTTATCTGGATCTTTTAGGTCCCAAACTGTCTTGCTATGTCTTCACTATGCTACACAACTCTCTTCCTTCAGAAGACTGGGTCAAGCCATCTCGGTCAGTATGAGAACTTCTTACTGTTAGTCTCTAGCATCAAAACTCAAGAAAAAAGAAGCTCCAAGCAGAAACCACAATATAATTGTTCATAGCCAATCATACTAAGATACCTGTTGGAAGCCTCTCTTCTTTGGGTATATGTATCTCGAGAGTTTAGGAGGTTAATTCGGAAATCAAAATCTGCATACAGATCATGAAGAATGATGGGAAATGGAGTCCTGTCTGCAGCCTTGGATTCTGGTTCCTTGTAGTCTAATTGTTAGAAATGGAGCAACCTTTAATGGCAGATCACTAGTGTGCAGATCTGATGACAGGCTCTAAGTGGCCTCCTTGCCTGCTGCATCTCTTTGCTCTCCTCCCCTTGCTTTATGATGTGGGTAGCAGGTTCCACTAGTAGATTCTAAGTTACATGCTGACCATTACAACTCCTTTGCATTGAAGGAGCGTGTGGAACTGGGCTTAATATACCACATCAGTGAATTAAACAGTTGCAAACAGAGTGGTGACGGTGAGAGCTCTGCAGGCAAGTATGACAAATGTATATGTGTGTCAATTCCTGTCACTGTGCATCAATACTTCTGGGATGTAAGGAATAGGATACACTCAATTTCTGGCTGGCTAACTGCTGTATTTGATATCACCCATAGACAGAAGCATATGGAGAAACAACAGTGTCTTTATCTCACAGGTTAGACATCAACAGTAGCTCTGTGAAGAGAATTCACACAAACTTCACACTCACTTTTACTATAGTTCCATTCAGGAGCAGAGTGAAGAACGATAGACAGAAGTTCACATGGACCGTTCAAGGAATCCTGTTTTACTGAATGGCAATTCTGTTTCTTTACTATGCGTTGTTTTCCTCAGCCTCTGATGTACGTACTGTGCCAAATAACTTTTAAGCTTATCACCCCTTTTGTGAATGTAATGTTAAGCTTTCTTGGGTCAGAGACCTGGAGGGACGTTCAGGTAGACAAAGATTCCTGGGTTACCCAGTATGGGCCAGAGGTCAGGAATATGGGTGTGAATTTACCTCAGGTAGCGGCCAGTTCATAATCTTCCTAGCATTGCTTCAAATTTACTTTAGTTCTCATACCATCTGCCATAATCATCCTACCTGACATTTGTTTAACTTCTTAAAAGGCCCTGTTCATCACATTCCCACTAACATTGACAATTAGGTCTGTTGTGCAAGGAGACCATTTGCACCACAATAAGATATGCCCTATAGAACTTCAGAGGCCAGGCATCTTGTGAATGTCTGTGGGTTTCAGGGTAAGAGTGTCCTAACAACCTCTCCAAAACAACAACAATAACAACAGCAAACATACCTCTATACTTAGCCCTACTCACTACTAAAGAGTCACGATTTAGTGGGCATTGGAGTTTCCAGGCAAAAGTCATATTTGAACAGTCTGTTCTGACTCATTAAACAAGTATCTATAAACCTGAGATCTGTAGCCTTAAAGAAAAGCTCTGCATCGGGTCTGACCACAGAGAAATTTGTTCTGATTGAATGTTATGACCCAGAACATCCAATAATACTTAAACTATGCAGGGCAAGTAGAGCACTGAACAGAAACTTTGGCCAAACTAACTAGAAGAACCACAAGCAACAGAAATAAAACCTATCATCTTCTGCAGACGAGCATTCTCATTGATAAATCGTCCATACTTTCTCCTTGGAAAAAGCAAGAGTCTGGCCACTGAGCAACAAGAGACCTCAAGTTGGGACATCAGTGGTCTTTTAACTGATCCACAAATTCATAGTTTGAGTATGCAGAGCATCAACTGAGGAGAAAGGGGAAATGGGCAAAAACTATGAGTCTATAGCAGGTCCTCCAAGCACATGAGAACTGCCTAAGCACCTCACCTTGCTGCATTGCCTCCTGTGGGAACAAATGGTGCGGGGTGGAGCGAAGTTCTGCGTGTCCTCCCTAGGCGCTGTGGCTCTGGGAGGGACTGGACGCGCAGGAAGTGGCCGTGTGTCCGCCCACAGTCCACCAGGCAGGTGGGGGCTATGTGAAGCCACAAGGATACCACCGGTGGGTGGGGGAAGGGGCCGTTCCCAGGGAACACCATTCTACTCTGGAGTTCCCAGGCTCTAGGCATCAAGATGCTGGATGCTGCGGGAGAGCTGGGAACAAATGGGGCTGCAGAGTGCAGCTGGCGTCCTGCTGCAGGACCCAGTTGGTGGCTTGGGCGCAGGCTAGCTGCTTTGGCTTGGTGAATGGCAGCCATCTGGAAGTGCTGAGATACCTTGGAGAGAGATTAGATGTGGCTCCTTAATTGAAGGCCAGAATCCTCACTTCCCACAGACAAGATGAATAGAGACGGTCCATAGTTCTAAGGCGTTTATTGACATGTGGAGAATGGTAAGGATGAGATCATACCCCTCTCTCAGGGAGGGGTGAGGTTAAAATAGTAACTGGGAAGGGGCGTGGCTAAGTCTCTAGATGTCTCATTAGCATGGGAATGGCTTGGGACTTCGTGGCCACGCCTCTACCTGAGGAGGAGCTTGGGGGGCATGACCCTTTTTTACGTGACCAAATGTCACAGACCTATGGAGAGATGTGGCCACATGTTAGAAGCTGTATTCTAGGAGCTTTGGCAAACAGCTGTCCTCATAGGCTGAAGACAGCCTATTGGGACTGCAGCTTTCAAACCTTAGCTCTACCAGAAAACAGACTGCCAACCATGGCCCAGCAGCCTGCCCGGCCATCCTTCATACTAACACGCATACAACCTTCTTTGTGATCCATTAACTGGAGATTTAAGGAAGGCTGTGTAAAACATTTGGGTCAAATAGTAAATATTCATTTAACAGAATGGTAGACGATAATGGAAATGAATGGCTAAAAACGTATGTGTGTCAAATAGATTAATATGTGGGTGAACACATCTGTTGTAGTTATATTTGTGTAGAAGGGTCAAGGCGTTCACGAAAAAAAATAAAATGAGGACACAGAATAGGAAAACCAAAAATGGCGGGTGTGAAACCTAGGCTGTGGATTCCTTACATAGATTAGATGGGGTGAGAAATAACCGGCGATTATTTTAAGGATATGGAAGGTTTGAAAGGAACAGCAATATATTGTTTCCTAGGCTTGTGATGGGCACATCAATATTCGAGTACATTACTACATTTTTACCAATGGTGAAAATTTCACAGATTACATTATAGAGTCTATAAGAATCTTGATGAAACAAAATCAAAACAATAAGCAGATGCCGAGTTTACAGGCTATCAGTATTGTTTCTAAGTATAACTACATTGGAGAAGCATTGCTATGTACCCTCGATATACTGTTTTCTGAGCATTTTATATTTTCAAAAAGGAAAAAAGAAGTAATTTAAACGCCAAGTACATAGGAAATGAATCCCATTCCTATTTTCTATTTAGTCCCACACTGATGTATGAACACATTTTGCCTTGGTACTTCCTGTCGGTAGGCCCTACATTGCTTTATGGGTCTTATGAGACAGCCACAGTAAATGTTCTCCTGAGGTAATGACTATTCCCTGCCCAGCTCTGTCAGCTCTATTTGCCTTTTCTCTTTAATCACCACCTCATCTGCAGATGGATTCCACTCTGCCCTAGGAACATTCCTGCATCAGAAATCTCTAAGCATTTTTCTCAAGGCTTGATGTTTCTCTTTTTCCTTTTTCTATTTGCCTTTGTCTTCCGCTCCATCAATGTTTTTTTCTCTTCTTTCCTTCCAGACAATCCCCATTTACTGCTTTTCTTTCCATTACATTCCTTTGTGGAGACATTTAAGCACAGACATAATCTTTTTCCAAAGGAAGGGGACTATATAATAAAGAAAGGGAAAACTGAAGCATCTCTAATCGGCAAAAAGAAAAAATTCCAGCAAATGAGGTTAACTATGACAGTTTCCAAAGATTTTTGTTGTTGCTTGTTGTTTGTTTTGTTTTGTTTTGTTTTCTATATCTGTAAGTTCTTACATGGCACAGAGCTTGGGGCTGAACTACTTGCTACACAAAAGGGCCCTAGTCTGACCTTATGTATCAAGTCAGTCATGATGGTGAACACTTATCTCCCCAGCCCAGGCGAAGTGAGACAGGTGGATCCCCAAGAGTAGCTGGCCAACCAGTGTATCCCAGACAGGGACTTCTGGATTTGGAAAAAGACCCTGGAGCACAATATGGTAGAAAGCAACTGAGGGGTGGAAGGAGTTACTTTGTAAAGTGTGCCACTTCTTGAATGCTGTGCTTTCATATCCCCAAGAAATGGTGTGTTTTAAATATTACTGAAGCCAAACCAAAAGAACACATTGGAGTAAATGTAAGGCATGAAACATTTCAAATTCACACCATTGAGAGTAAGATGCTTAGACATGACCAGAATGCTGGGAGTAACTGTCATGTTCACCAGCACTTTAAAGAACTAGACTGGACTTATAAAATACTTTAGTAATGACTGTTAGTTAGCATTTTGTCTAAACTCCACTCCACAGTTACCTGGCAACAACCAGGTGGGCCTGACCCACTATAAAAGGGGCTGCTTGTCCCTCCTTGCTCTCTTACCTCTTTTGGTTCTCTCTCTCTCTCTCTCTCTCTCTCTCTCTCTCTCTCTCTCTCTCTTGCCTCTTGCTCCTCCTCTCTCCCCATTCCCTCCCCCCCTCCATGTGATCATGGCAGGCCTCTACTTCTCTACTTCTCTACTCTCTCCCTCTCTCTGCCTTTCTCTGCCTCTACTACCCTCTTAACTCCCCTCCCCATGCCCTGAATCAACTCTATTCTATGCTATACTGTCCTGTGGCTGGTCCCTCAGGGGGAAGGGGTGCCTTGTCATTGGCCCGCCGAGGCACCCCCTTCCCCCACACCTCACCACACCCCCATAGAACATATTCTTATATCTCTTTATCTTTTTATAAACACATCAATGATGGCTACTGCAGGTGAGGTATTTCTCTAACACCTTTGAAAAGCCATTTTTGTCATCACAAATATTCAACAAAAATAAAAAAATAGAACATTTCCTGAAGCATTTGCGATTTTTTCAGATGTTAACTTGTCCCCCAGACTCTAGTCCCTTAAAAAGACTAAAATATTTATTCATGCTTGTGACATTTTCCAAAATATCTTCTGAAAATACTTTGTTATTAGGAGAGACAATGTTTACAGATAATAATTATCCAAATACAGTAGCATACAAAACAGAAGGGTTTTAAAGCTTTCTTAAAAGAAGTGTGTAAATGCAGCTGTTGCTAAGACATTGACATTGTTATGTTAACGCAGCTGACCTTAGAGATAAGACTGATTCATTTAGTTATATTTCAAAAGATCCCTCACTTCCTGCCAGGAAACTTGCATAGGTCAAAATAGTCTTTTCAGGAAGAGAACTCAGATTAGGCAATTAACCTTTTAATCTGTTTAACAATTCAAATTCTTCTCATTTCCAAGTTATGTATGCAGTCTGATGAAGCCAATGGAGGAAGTTTAAAAGGGTGTTTGTGAACCATAAAGTATGGTGTGTAGGTAGTTGTGTGTGTGTGTGTGTGTGTGTAGTTGTGTGTGTGCTCATACAAATGTTTGTATGTGTAGAAGAACATGATAAAAATGAAAAAAGACTCCAGAGTTAAAATAATCCAAGGTATTTTTCACTAACAGACTTGAAGTCATGATTGTTATATGCCAGAGGTTCAAAGCAGTGATGGATATTATAGCTACGATTTTTAAAAGAAATATATATTATACTTGAATAAATAAAATTGCTAACCTAATGGTCCCATATAATCTAGCTACGATGTGTATACATTTACCTAAGACAGAATTAAAGCACTGAATGTACTCTGGAAGTCAGTGAGAGAAGTGAACATATCAAATAGTGTAAAAATGGAATGTGACTGATGTGTTTATAAAAAGATAAAGAGATATATAATGCATGTTCTATGGGTGTGTGGTGAGGTGTGGGGGAAGGGGGTGCCTCAGAGGCCCATGACGAGGTATCCCTTCCCCCTGAGGGACCCGCCACACCACGATATAGTATAGAATAGAATTTATTCCGGGCATGGGGAGGGGAGTTAAGAAGGTAGTAGAGGCAGAGAAAGGCAGAGAGAGGGAGAGAGCAGAGATGAAGAGAAGTAGAGGCCAGCCATGACCATGTGGAGAAAGAGGGGGAAGGGAATGGGGAGAGAGGGGGAGCAAGAGAGCAAAAGAAGTAAGAGAGGAGGCAAGAGAGGTAAGAGAGAGATGAGGGGGCAAGCAACCCCTTTTATAGTGGGTCGTGCTACCTGGCTGTTGCCGGGTAACTGTGGGGTGGAGTTTAGACAGAATGCTAACATTCCCCCATTTTGGTTTAATTAAAAAGAAAAATTAGAAGAGGCAATGGCAAAGCAGGAATAGGGTCGTTGTAATCTCTGACTGCTTTATGCTGGCATTGAGGGCCACATGTCTCTGAGGAAACTAGAAGGATGGGTATGGGGGATGTTTGTCCAGTCAGTATAGTTGGCTGTTTCCTGCTGTCCAGGGTCTGTGGAGCCATCTGAGGATAGATCAGAAGGAACAGGTCCAGTAGAAGCGTTTGTGTCTGAGAGGAGATTGGAATATCTGAAGGTGGCTTTTCTGAGGCTATCCTGGGTGTAGTAAGCACCGGGACTTGACAAGATGTTGAAACACATTATTATAGGTAGAGAGATAGATTAGGTAAGTTTGGGAGAAAGAACATTTTTTCCTAAGATGTACTTTGAAACCCAGAGGAATCCCACCCTTTGGAATAGGTAGTAAGTGGGAACTTTGGGCAGGTGTACTTATCTAGATGGAGTCTATTTAGTTCATGAGAGGTAGATATGAGTGGATTTTCTGTAGCTTATAAGTTTACAAAAGAGATAACCTGAGTTAACCACATAAACAGTTTTATATGAGCCTTTTGTGAAGCAGAATTTGTGACTAAAACGTTGGATCGTATAGTGGAATGTTTTATTAGAGTTAGGCAGCAGGCCGAAAATGAGGGAGTGGAAAGGGGAAAGTCTAAGTTATAGGAAGATAGAAGACTAACCCAAGGGTGAGACACTTGGGGACTGGGGACTAATGCTCAGAGGCGGTGCTCCTGAGAGAGCAGTTGTCCAGACCTGGCCTGGAATTCTCAGTCTCGAGAAAGAAACTATCTCAAAAGGAAAGAAGAATGTCTCATCCAAGGGAATAAGTCCTAAAACAAGGGTCAGGGCAGCACAGAGGTAGCTCAGAGCTCAAGAACTCTCCCCTGGGGACATGGACGGTCATTCTGATCAGTGGGAATGGGGGCTTACTGGCTCTTCTGAGCTAGCAAGCATGGATCTCTCATGGTGGCTGAAGTGGGATGCAAACATTCAGAGTTTCTAGATCTGAGTCACAGCACCAATGATGTGTTTATAAAATGATAAAGAGATATATATTCTATGGGTGTGTGGTGAAGTGTGGGGGAAGGGGGTGCCTCAGTGGGCCCATGCCGAGGCATCCCTTCCCCCTGAGGGACAAGCCACACCAGTATAGTATAGAATAGAGTTTATTCAGGGCATGGGGAGGGGAGTTAAGAGGGTAGTAGAGCTGCAAACTCCCTCAGCTCCTTCAGACCCCCCTGGTGCTCCTGGAGACTGGACCACCAACCAAAGAATACACATGGAGGGACCCATGGTGCTGGCCACATATGTGGCAGAGGAGGGCCTTGTTGACCCTCAGTGGGAAGAGAGGCCCTAAGGTCTGAGGGTGTTAGATGCCCCAGTATAGGGGAATGCCAGAAAGCAAGAACAAGAGACCCAAGAGAGGCAGGAGATCAAGAGAAAGAGGTGGGGGGGGGGGGGGCAGGCAGCCCCTTTTATAGAAGGTCAGGCCTATCTGGCTGTTGCCAGGTAACTGTGAGGTGGAGTTTAGACAGAATGCTAGCAGTCACAGTCTTTATGTTTCTTTGCAAGAAGCAGTTTTTTTCTAGTAGAGGTAAAATTCAAACAAGAATTTTCTGTGCTAAAACAGTAAATATAATGAATCTTATTCCCATATAAGGTGTTAACACCTTAAACATAGCTTTAAAAAATATTATTGTAGTACTTAAAATTAGAATAATTTAATAGCCACAGGAAATGTACACTTCAGACTGGTTGATTTGATGATCACTTTTTCGTCTCTCTAGGTTTTCATCTTTCACCTTTCACCTGATCTTCTTGCAGAGGCTAACAGCAAGATGGCTGCCTATGTTACAGGAGTCAGACACAACGCTGACCATGACTTAAGGAAGAACAGCAATCACCATTTCTATCCTCCTTCTAGAGTTAAGACTTTTGTTTGTTTCTTCCAATTTTTTTTTTAATTTCAGTTTATATCCTGATTACATCTTCCTCTCTTCCCAGTCCCACTTTACAAATCCATCTCTCCATTGCCCCTCCCCTTCTACTCACAGAAGGGGAGCCCCACTTGGTTGCAACTCAACCCTAGGACATCTAGTCCCAGAAGGACTAGGTACATCCTCTCCCACTGAGGCCCAACCAGAGTCCATATAGGAAAAGGGGATCCAATAGCCAGAAACAGAAACAAAGACAGCCCTTGCTCCAGTTGTTAAGAGTTAACAAATTTTGTTCCTGGCTGATTTCCTTAATATTGCATGACTATACACATTTCAGAACAAATCAGTGATAAATCATAGTTCATTACCACTTATCTAGACAATTTATTTGGCTATTGTGAACATTGTGTGAAAAATCCTTTAGCCACAAGATGCTTTAACTCAATGCACCAATTCCTTTATATAATGCAGTAATGCCAAAAGTACAGTTAGAAACAAAGCAGCTATAGTTTTTGATGTCATGTAACTAACAGTCTTTCTGTAAAGGTAAATGGTTTAAATTTTATCAAGATAACTCAGTGGTTAATTTAAAAAAAAATATAACAGACTATGTGCAACATTTATGCAAGGAAAAATATGCATTTTTAATGAAAGAAACCAAAGAAAAAATTTGGAGACATAATCCATGATCATGGATAAGAAAATCCAATAATTCCATAATGTCAGTTCTTTTCTTCATAAATTAAACACAATTCCAAGATAAATCCTAGAACATTATTTTGTGACTATGGAGAAATTG
This sequence comes from Uromys caudimaculatus, assembly GCA_028551405.1. Lineage (NCBI taxonomy): Eukaryota > Metazoa > Chordata > Mammalia > Rodentia > Muridae > Uromys > Uromys caudimaculatus. Next base: position 78,381,715 of record CM052707.1, on the reverse strand, counting down.
AGTTGAAAGGTTGTGTGAACTAATAAAAGACCTAGAAGAAGTCACAGCTAGAATAAGCCACATACAACATACATCAGCTTTCCTCAAAAAAAGTCTATTGACACCTTGATCATATGCTAATTGGCCTTCACAACGGCCAAGATAACAGTTATTTATACACATCTTGGTGTATAGGATCTAATCATAGAATTCTAAGCAGGCTATGGGAAACGTTATCTGTAAAATGACTGATAAGTGGAACACCCTTAAGATTAAAACGCTGCTCTTTAACAGGCTATCAGAGATTGAAAGGGCAAGGCACAGGCAGGGAAAAAAATATTTGCAAATGCCACAGCATATAAAAGACTATCCCTCCAAGCACAAGAAGAATATTAAGAACCAAAATTATAAAATAAGCATTTTAATAAACTAATTCATTTAAAAGTGGTCAAGAGACCTGACTAGATAACTCAGGAAAGAAGGAATGCGAGTGAGAAGCATGTGGGAAACATGCAACATCTTTCAAACACCCTTTATAATTTCAGTGAGACAAATGCATAACCAGGAAAAAAGACCCAAATGCAAAACACAAGACTTTTACATGTTAAACATGTGGATCATGTGAGGTGTCACCTCTGTTTCTGGTGGGAATGAACGAACAATGACCAGAGCCTGGAGGGCAGTTTGCAGATCCTTACAAAACAAACTCCTGCTGGAAACGCTACAATTGGTCCCTGCGTGTTTACTCAAATGACCTAGATACTACTCATAACAGACAGAAGCCTGAACATAAGTTTGTAACAGTCCTATTCACAACTGCCAAAACATGGGAGCAATTGAGATATCTTTCAGTGAGCAATGTTTAAATATCATACAGCCCACCCAGACAATTGAATAGTATTCAGTACTAAAGAAAAATGAGTGAAGGATCTGGAGAGTCAGCTCAGCAATTATGAATCCATTTGCAGAGAATCCAGTTTTGGTTAGCATACCCACATTGGGTAGCTCATAATCCATATTCCACATAAGTTTCATGGGATTTGATGCCCTCATCTGACCTTTGAAGCAGCTGTACCCGTGTGGGGCACATAAAGACGTTCAGTCACATATGTGCACATAAATAGAAATAAATAATTTTTAAAAAATGATGAAAATAAGAGATGAAAAATTATAAAATAACCTTAAATCCAAATACTAAGTAAAAGCCCATGGGAAAGTTATGTTAAGGACGATTCTGATTATAATCACTTCATATAAAAGAAAAAACTGTAGTGAAGTGGTTTAAAAAAAGAAGACTAGATATTGGAAAGGAATTACTCAGCTGACTGAGATTTTGCCTAACATACATGAAGCCCCTGGTTAGGTCTCTAGTATTGCCTGAAACTGGACATGGAAGGGCACTTCCATTATAGAGTCAATTGCGAGGTTAAAGCAGGAGGACCAGAAGTTCAAGGCATCCTCTAAGTAATTTGAGACCAGCTTGAGTTGTATGAGATCCCACACCCAAGAAAACAGGAGACAGGGAAGGAGGAAAGAGTGGAGCAATTAGAATGGTTGAAGCAGCAAAATTATTGTATTGTGTATGTCACCAATGTGAACATATGGCATCATTTTAAAAAGCAAAACTTAACTCTAAACTACAGGGCTTGGATGATAATTACTTATCAATGTAGATGCCAGTAAATATGCCAGTTTGGTCAGAGTTGTTATAGTATTTGAAGAAGCAGAAAGGGAAAACAGACCAGAAAACTGTATTTCCTTACTAGTTTTCCTGCAACTATACAAATACTCTAAAAAGTCGTTTTGGTCATAAACACTAGCTGGGAGCTAGAGAGATAGCTGAGCAGTTAAGAAGGCAAACTAGTCTTGCAGAGGACCACCTTCGTTACCTGGCTCCGGCTCCAGCTCCAGCTCCAGGGGCTCTAAGGCCCGCCCACTACTGGTCTCGAAGTGCACAATGTTCATGTACACACTCACGCATACACATGTAATTAAAAATAAAAACAAAATAAAATAAAAAAATCCTACTGATCCCAGATGATGCGGTAGACCAGGGGTGAAGAATATGGAAGACAAAATCAGACAAATATTTCTTAAGGAAGTAGTTTCAAAGTGAGACACGAAAGAGAATGATAATTAGCCAAGAAGGATATGCACGCAAGATGTGAGAGGCAGGCAGAGGAAGATCCATCCCCATCTTACGCTACGTCTCATATCTATTTGCCCTTTTTTTTTCTCTTAATAGACAGATAAGTCTAGAGATTTTGGTGACAGACTCAGACACAGGGACATGGAGAGGTAGAGAAGGTGATGTTGGAAGTAGTTAAATTCAACCTTTTAGGTGAGCATGTGCACCCACATCAAAGAAATCATTGTCCATCCTTACTAATAAATGAGTATTGGCCAGGATCTCTTGAAATTCTACAGGATAATATTGACCAAATAACATCAGACTGAATCCACTGTTTGGTTGCTAGGAAAGGAAAATTTTGACTCTTGTTATAAACATGAAATAATGGACAAGGGAGTAATAATTGGTACTCTGGGATGTGGACCTTTCATTTCCTACCCTCAGGTAAAAATATCACATTATAGGGTGAACAATTTTAAAATTAAGCATTGTGCATAATTGTACATGTAGATGTCTTCTAATAAACTATATTTCACTTGGCTCATTAAATTATACTGAATTGATCCTCATTAAGCTTTTCTTTTCCTAATATTTACTCACTCTGAATGTTTAATGAGATAGATCGACCTGACTATGGTAGTCAGGATCTCGTAGTTGGGATAGATATGACAACATAAGTAGAGGAAGACCACTGCATAAACCTACATTTTATATTACAGAAAATATCAACCTTACCAATTAACATCAGCATTTGGAATATTTTTAGTTGACTCAGAATCTATTCCTGTAACATTTTGACTTAAAATTTAAAAAGACAAAACAAAAGAAATAAAATGTATATATATATAATGGATTGTCATGATTTAACGGCTGCTTGAAGGATTAAAACTATTGTCTGATGCTCTTTAAACCCTTGGTTTGACATGGAACACAGTAGATTAAAAAATATAGGATTGAGAATTAAATCTAGTTCTGCATCCTAGCTTCCTCCCTTATTATTTCTATGACTAAGTAATTAATTTTATTTGTCTGAAATAAAATTAGTTTCTCATTCATATTTAACTGAGAAAAGATTAGTATTAATCACTGGGCTATAAATCCAATAGAGACATTGGCACATAAGAGATGTTTAATAAGCCACCACTACAATTTTCATGCATTGCTTCTAAGTTCATTTTGAGGGCAAATGTCAGGTTTTCCACCAGATATTTTCTGATGTGAGCTCACCCTACTCATAGTGAATCTCTAAAGTCACACTAGATTTCATGATCAGTTTAATTAATCACAGAGTCCCTAAAATGGAAGAAAACTTAAGTAACTCATGCAGAAGCATTGTTTCCAAAATAAAGCTGTAGACTATTTTAATCTGAAACTATGCTCTGTGCATTTTCCCTAAGTTGAAGAATGCTGACAAAATGCTTGTTGGTTATCATTCATAAGGATGAAAATTAAAATAACTAATTGCTTCAGGTTCTAAATACAGTTCCCTGTAAGGGATAATTTGTCTTATTTAAGTAAAATACAGTGTATAATGGAATCATTAGTTATATTGAAATGTGATTTTTTTTCAGCATGTTTCTGACAAACGTAGAAATGTAGAAGTTGACATGTTAGAAAGACAAGAATAGCTCCAACCAATCTCTGCTCTCCCTCTGCCTCCACCGCCTACCTTTGCTCTCTGTTAGTCGAAAAGCAAACTCAAGCTTTGAAAAGTTGAAGATTAAGGCACAGGAATGAAGTATGTTCTTCAGATAACTTTTCCTCTGGGGTAATATGTAAAGAAACATCTACCCCAAATCACTAATTCCTGAAGCTGCATCGTGAGGAACCAATGAGAGGTTGTTATGCATACATACAGAGCCTGGATGAAGGATCATTTACTTTGAAGCAGCCACACCACCAGGGAGTCTTGTCCCAGCATGGATGAAGACTTCTCATAGTTGTATAGATGGAATCCTACCACCACTGCCTTTTCCTAGATAGCCTTCCATAGCTTATATATTCTGGCATCTCCTAATACCACAGAGCATGTGCCATTAGGGCAGAATTATATGGCACTGTAAGCTGTGTGGGGAGAGAGGAAGCAGTCAGAATTCAGAAGAAATTTCAGTGATTGTCTGTACCACTCCCTTTATGCAAGTATATGATTTGCCAACAAGCCTGATGTAGGGGGTCTCTTGTAAATGGTCCTAGTTACTGGCTATTTCATTTGGAAGACTGTGTTGTACAACACATATGCATCCATCCAGACTGCTAGGATCCAAGTCTCAACTCCACTTATACATCCTTTTATTAACATGCAAGTTATTTACTGCTCTACAATATCTTTTCTTCAGTTTTAAAAACGTGGAAAATTAAAATGGCTAACTTATGATATTTATTTGAATATATAAATATCTACACTTAAGTAGGTATAGAAAATCAAGTAGTAGCATCTGTCACATAAGTGCTGAATGAACTTCAGCTATTAATCCTATATTATTAGTTACTGTTTCTGTGAACATAAAGAACAGTCATCCTGTTACCTCCTCACAAAGCTTCCACACAGGTATTCCTAATTCTATACAGTGGCACTAGCCATTAAGGAAAGAAAGAAAGAAAGAAAGAAAGAAAGAAAGAAAGAAAGAAAGAAAGAAAGAAAGAAAGAAAGGAAGGAAGGAAGGAAGGAAGGAAGGAAGGAAGGAAGGAAGGAAGGAAGGAAGGAAGGAAGGAAAGAAGGAAAGAAAGAAAGAAGGAAAGGAAGAAGGAAAAAGAAGGGAAGGAAGGAAAGAAAGAAGGAAAAAGGAAGGAAAGAAGGAAAGAAAGAAAGAAAGAAAGAAAGAAAGAAAGAAAGAAAGAAAGAAAGAAAGAAAGAAAGAAAGAAAGGAAGGAAGGAAGGAAGGAAGGAAGGAAGGAAGGAAGGAAAAAAGAGGGGTGAAGGGAAGAGGAAGAAGGGAGGGACAGAAGAGGGAGGGAACAAAGGAATGAAGGAAGGAAGGAAGGACAGAAAGAAGGAAACATTCCTAATAAAATGTTCGAACATAGCTGGACACAGTCCAGAACAATAAAATGGAGGGATTTTTTGTTTTGTTTTTTGTTTTTGATGAAGTTTAAATTATCAGAATCTTTCCATGTGGAAACGCATGCTGTTATTATCTGAGAAATATGGAAGGTATTTAGACATTTGACAAACAAAACAAACCACACCAAAAAACCAAACCAAACCAAAACAAAACAAAAAAACCTACCTCCTTTTTTGCTAAAACTTTTGAAAGGACTGGTATCTAATAAAACACACAAAGTCTCATCTCCCAGATACCAGAACTTGAGATGCATTATCTCTTATTACTCAATAATAACTAAGCTACAATCTGTAGAACCACAGAGGTTAGGTAGAGAGTAAGAGACTTGAGGGCACAGATAGATTTCATTGTGAAAGAAAAGTAGAATTGATGGTTATGGATGATAGGGGCAGATAGAGCCCCATCTGACCATCACTGGTCGCAAAAATATAGCTAGGGTAAAACCAAACACTGCTGTTGAAGAGCAACAATAAAAGCAGCACAATGATTCCTAACAACACTCTGTTATAGTCATAGTCCAGTGTCTTGTGCAGCCATCATCAGAGAAGTTTCTTCCTGCAGCAGATGGGAACAAATACAGGGACGCATACCCAGACATGATGCAGAGAATGAGAGACCTAAAAGGGATGGATCCATCAAATCTCTCCCCCCAGACCACAGAAAACAAGAAGGAAGAGAGGAAACAAGGAATGTAAGAGCCAGAGGGAATGAAAGATATCAAAAGAACAAGACCCTTGGAATCAACATGAGCAAAGCTTATATGAACTCAGAGACTGAGGCGGCATGGACAAGACCAGCATGGGTTTGCACTAGGTCCTTCGCATATATATATTATGGCTTCCAGTTTAGTGTTTTTATGGTATTTCTGAGTGTGCACACAAGTGAGTATTTGTTCCTTGTGCCTTCGCTTGGGTTCTTTTCCTTCTGTTTATGTGTTTTATGCAATTCCAATGTGTTAGTTTTGTCTGATACTGTTTATATTGTATTGTATTGTATTGTATTGTATTGTATTGTATTGTATTGTATTGTATTATAACTATCCCTTAGAAGCTCATTTGTTTTCTAATGAGACAGAAAGGAAGTGGATCTGTATTGGATGGGAGGTGGGAAGAGGAGAGGGAGGAGAGACTATAATCAGGATATATTGTGTGAGAAAAATCTGTTGTTAATAAAAAGGAAAAAATTAAAACAAAAAAGTAGGTTAAATGCTTTTATCAAAACAAATGATTGTGTTGAAGATTACCCTTGTTCTTTTTTTAAATTTTATTTATTTACATTTCAAATTTATCCCCTTTCCTGGTGTCCTCTATGCAAACCCCCATCCCATCCCCCCTTGCCCTGCTTCTATGAGGGTGCTCCCCCACTCACCTACCCACTCCCGCCTCACCACTCTAGCATTCCTCTACACTGGGGCATCAAGCTTCACAAGACCAAGGGCCTCCCCTCCCACTGATGCCAGATAAGTCCCCTTCAGCTCCTTCAGTCCTTCCCCTAACTCCACCATTGGGGTCCTTTTGCTCAGTTCAATGGTTGGCTGTGAACCTCCGTACCTATATTAGTCAGGCTCTGGCAGAGCCTCTTAGGAGACAGCTGTATCAGGCTCCTATCAGCAAGCACTTCTTGGCATCCACAATGGCGTCCAGATTTGGTGTCTGCATGTGGGATAGATCCCTAAGTGGGGCAGTGTCTGAATGGCCTTTCCTTCAGTCTCTGCTCCACACTTTGTCCCTGTATTTCCTAAATGGTTGTGTGTTGCTCTCCTTCTTTCTTCATGCATTGGTAACTCTCTGCAACTTGATCATTTCCCCCCAAATGTAAAAGGGTTTTAAGTACTTGCTCCTTAGACATAGGTTTTTTGTTTTGTTTTAAGGTTGATTACTCTCAATAAAGTTATACTTAAGTATAATTGACCCTCGATAGCTATACAATATACACATCAACTTTACAGTGGAATACTCAGAAAACATCTGTATATATTCAAATGAATGAAATTGCTTTAAAATTAAATAAAAAAATGAAATTTGCTAAGGTGTGACTTTAAAGATTTTCTTGGTCATAGAGAAGCTCTTGTCTTGTGTTCTAAAGTTAAAACCACAGTAGAATTTTGTAAAATATAATTGTTTCATTTTTAAAAGTCCAGCTTTGTATATTTTATATAGTAAAATAATAATAGAGAAAGGCTTGTTTACTATGTACACAATATAGAGGGAAGAGAACAAGTTGTAATATATAAAATGTACTTTTTCTATCTAACCTTCCATGTGCGTGCAATCAGTGGAGGCAATACATTTGAAAGTTAGAACTTACCTCACGAAAACACTCAGATGGTAAAAAGCAAAGACGGAAACACTCTTCTTATAATTAGAAAATTGAAGAAATGTTGATCCAGACTGCCTTTTGCTGATTGTATGAGATAGGCTGGCTAATGAAATTATAGAGACGTCGTTCAGTTCATGGCATTATATTGAAACTCGGACATTGCAATCAAGCTGCAAGTAAAAACACATTGTCTTCTATTTTCTTCTATCCCCAACTAATTATCAAAACCATAGGTTTTTAAAAAATAAAAATAGAAGTAAAACCCTGTCGTATAAGAAATGATTGGATTTGCAACATTGGAACGGAAACAGATTGCTGTAGTTCATCCATTTTCTAGCTGCATAACAATGCATGATCATGGTGAACTATTGTACACTCACTGCTAATGAATTCTTTTTTCTTAGCTCTTTGTTGTTATTCAAAATGTATCTGAGCATTATTTCACAAAATATGTCTTTGCACACACATTCTGAAATTCCTCTAGTTGAGAAGTACTGAGATCAAGCATTGTCATTATTGCTTTGTGTGGATTGTTGAGATTTTCATTTCATGGTCAATCCCCTTGCATGTTAGTGATCTTTTGATACTAAATTCCTAGCTCTGGGTCTCTCACTACATTCTTCAGCCAAACCTTTATGAAGGAAGATTTTCATTTTATGGGTGGGGACATTTCTATTTCATTTTTGAAAAACTTGAGAAATAGAATTCTAGAGTCACAATCTTCTCTAACAATTGGAAATAATTTGTCTGGATTTCTCCCTTATGTTATTGAGAAATTACCTGTTAACTCTTATTCCAAACACACATTTTTGCAGGCAATCTCTCCTCTCCTTCACTGTAATTTAAACTATATTTTTGTCACCAGTGATCTAAATTCCCAATGCGTCGAATGGAGTTTTTTGATTCATCTTATATGTAATTGGATGGAAGTTGTTAAATCTAGGGTTAGATACTTTTATCATTTTTTTGAGAAAATTCCAGCTATTTCTTTCTCTATTATGCTTCCCTCTATTCTCTTAAAATCTCACTTTGGAAGATTGTCACCCTCTATAACAAGTATGAGTAAATGTTCTATAATATCTTCAGATCTCTAATTTACTATCTTTTCCAAATTTATTGTAGCTCACTGTGTTTCTTCACTTTGTTTTTCTAACATCAACCAGATTTCTTTTAAGAGTTCAAACTGACACAGTGGTATGACAATGTCATGATGCAACCTCTTACTTTGAATGCTAATGTAAAAATCTTATAGACAACATAACCATTATGGGCTGGATAGATAGCCCAGTAACAAACAAGTGCTGCACAACCACTCAGACCAGAGTTTAGATGCCAGCACTTGCATAATAAACCACAGATTCCACAAACACCTGTAACTCCAGCTTTGAGAAAGCAGAAACCTCTTCTGGATTCCACACATGCAAAGGCGTATGCATCCACACATCCTCATGTAAACTCAAGGACTCCACCTGCAGACACGCAATTGAATAAAATAAATATTTTCTTAAAGTTAAAATATATCCAGACTTGTCAAGTGGGATTATTAGAATGAATGGGTATGGCAAGTTCTCTTTATGTCCTAAGCAACAACAGCATGTGAATTTAAGGGAGCAATGACACTCTTTATTACTCTATTTTAAGTAAGGCCTGGTGACACACGCCTTGAATCCTAACAATTTGGAGAAAAAAGTAGGGGATGAGGAGGTACAGTCCAGTTTTCGATACACAGCAAGTTTGAGGTCAGCTTGGGCTACTAGAAAAAATAGAAAAAAAATTATTGATTATATTTAATAGGATTGGCAGGATACATATGTATATTCTTAATGTATTTCTCTTCTAAGATATTAATTTTTTATTTTTTTTGGTACTTTGTGAATTTTACATCACACACCCCCACTCCACTCATCTCTGCCTCCAATTGTGCCTACCCTCTCCCCAAATACAGAAAAAAACTCCTCCTCGAAGCTGTAGGATGTCACAGTGTGTCCCACAGTATAGCCTCTTGTCCACACTTCTTTGCTTGCAAATGTTCTTGCAATGTCTCATTGGTCGGGTGTGAGGTCTGAGTCTTGCCACTCTATCAATCCTGGAATCCTATGGGCACTCCTGTTGTTGCCCTGAGTTATGGAGATCTTGTCATTTTAGATCTGTAGGACCAGCCCCTTCGTGCACTCCAGCAGTTCATCAATGGATAGATGATGGGATCGACCAATTCAAAGCCCTGAATCTGGGCCTGACAGGTACTTGATCTGGTTAGCCTGTAGGCTCTTCTGCTCTCACAATGGGCAGTCATCTAAGGCTAGCTCCCTGTCCAGGACCCTATGGCACCAGTCTGGTGGTCATCTCAGGCTTGTTTCCTTTCCAGGCCTGCAGTCCTAGGCAGGGTTCTAATCTCTGACTCACTCCCTGTCGGCCTCACATATTTTGCAGAGTGTTAGGCTATTAATCACACCTATGTTCACAGGTCAGAACACTGAGCATAGACAGCCTCTCTCCTCTCTGTCACCTACTGAGGCACATGTGTCACATAGTTATAATTCTTATTTACCTCAGGAATATTTTATTATTAGTTTCTGTCATCAGACCCATGTACATAAAACCTTTTATACTTAGTTTGGTGCATTAGCCCAGTTCAAATTGAAAGATGGACTTTAAGACCAGTGTAGCTGATCGTTCCGATACAGTGCCAACTCAACACAGGAAACACAGGACACTTTTCCTAAAGTTGACAAAAAAGCTAAAGTTTCCAAAGCTTTAAAGTACACACACACACACACACACACACACACACACACACACACACACACACATACACACACAACATGCTACATTTTATAAAGAAAGTAAAAAACAAAATCCAGGTAACAGTGAAGTTTGTTGCTACTGCAGTTGGTGCCTGGCACATTTTATTAGGTTCTCCATCATCATCTGGATAAACATCTCTGGTTTCATATGTGGAGATGCTTATATGGGTCACGTTTAGATTCTACTGATGGGGTTTCCATCAAAACTTAATAGTGCCTCCTTAAATAAAGAGTTCTCTGATGCCACATTCAAGTCAATAGCCGAACTACAACAACCCGATAGGCTTAGGATTCTCATCTCAAGTAAAAACTGTTCAACAAAGAAGTATATCATTTGAACTAGTTTATTAGAGCCAGAATGCAAGGGGCATAATTTTCTATTTCCTTTGGACTACTCCATTCATTCTCTGGTGACCAGGAAAATATCCATAACATACTCAATAAGGGTATAGGATGAATATCGTCAGTTTAGATCTGTAGGATCAGCCCCTTCATCACTCCAGCAGTTGACTGATGGAGTAGATGTTGGGGTGGGTCAATTCAAAGTCCTGGATCTGGTCCAGATATCTTGCTGTGATACTTGCTGCCAACACAGTGATGACTGGGTTAAATTCAAGTCCTAGTTTCTGAGAGCTTACAAATAGAAGATAAATAAGTTTCCTTAGAACAAGCTAAGAACCAGTATGGCAAAGGTAATAATAACACAGGGCACAGTGACATTTGTGTTTTACTTGATCAGCTACTTTCTCAAGGGGCACTGAAGTATAATATGCATACAAAACTGTATTGTTTATGGTTCTGTTTATCTTGACCCTTGTCTCCAAGATGCTCAAAGATCATTATCATTAAGTAAGTTTTGTGTTTTCTATTTGAGATTGCACCCACCTCCCTCCCTCCATGGCAGCACTCTATAGAACCATCTAATTAATTGATGATAGATACATGGTTAACTCATTCCATCCCTGGTAACGTTAAGGCAATTATCTTGCTGATACGGAATGTGACTGAAACGAGAAAAAAAAAAATCCAGGTTGAGTTTTCTCACTATCAAAGTTGATATAATTCAGTTGCTGTTCCGCTTTTCAGAACTTAATTTCACTCAAGAGTTTGCTCACCTCACAGACACTTGCAAATTTGAGGAACCCAATTAGCATTCCTTGGATAGATGGATTGAAGCTTTCCCATAAATATCTTCCAAGGTCGAGGTGAACTGGATTCAGTTTTCTTGTGTTCTTAAGTACTCTATCCCTAAGAAGTGTGCAGCCCAAATAGAATTAGGAAAGTGTTTAGTCCTGTAGTGTTGGCGCAATTTTTTGGCTGTGTTCCCAGTGCTTGGACTGTTCCAGAAAACTTGAAATCAATAAGATGGTCTGTTATTGAATCCCCTCAGTTCTTAAACTTAAGCTATCTGCTCTATAAAATAAATAAATTTATTTATTTATTTAGCTTCTAGAAAGCAATTCTGGTTGAGGTCAGGGATGGTGATTCCCCTAGAAGTTCTTTTATTGTTGAGAATAGTTTTCGCTATCCTGGGTTTTTTGTTATTCCAAATGAATTTGCAAATTGCTCTTTCTAACTCTATGAAGAATTGAGTTGGAATTTCGATGGGGATTGCATAGAGTCTGGAGATGGCTTTTGACAAGATGGCCAATTTTACTATATTAATTCTGCCAACCCATGAGCATGAGAGATCTTTCCATCTTCTGAGATCTTCGATTTCTTTCTTCAGAGACTTGAAGTTCTTGTCATACAGATCTTTCACTTGCTTGGTTAGAGTCAGACCAAGGTACGTATTATTTGTGACAATTGTGAAGGGTGTTGTTTCCCTAATTTCTTTCTCAGCCTGTTTATCCTTTGAGTAGAGGAAGGCTACTGATTTGTTTGAGTTAATTTTATATCCAGTCACTGTGCTGAAGTTGTTTATCAGCTTTAAGAACAATGAATTCATGAAATTCTTAGGCAAATGGCTGGAACTAGAAAATATTATCCTGAGTGAGGTAACCCAATCACAAAAGAACACACTTGATATGCACTCACTGATAAGTAGATATTAGCCCTAAAGCTCCAAATACTGAAGATACAATTCACAGACAACATGAAGCTCACAAAGAAGGAAGACCACAGTGTGGGTGCTTCAGTCCTTCTTAGAAAGGGGAACAAAATACTCACAGGAGCAAATATGGAAACAAAGTGTAGAGCAGAGACTGATGGAGAGGCCATTCAGAGACTACCCCACCTGGGATCCATCCTGTATACCGTCACCAAACTCAGACACTATTGTGGATGCCAAGAAGTGCTTGCTGAAAGGATCCTGATGTAGCTGTCTCCTGAGAGGCTCTGCCAGAGCCTGACAAATACAGTGATGGATACTCACAGCCAACCATTGGACTGAGCACTGGGTCCCCAATGGAGGAGTTAGAGAAAGAACTGAAGGAGCTGAAGGGGTTTGCAACCCCATAAGAAGATCAACCATATCAACCAACCAGACCACCCCCCCCAGAGCTCCCAGGGACTAAACCACCAACCAAAGAGTACAAATGGAGGGACCCATGGCTCCAGCTGCATATGTAGCACAGGATGGCTTTGTCAGGCATCAATGTGAGGAGAGATTCTTGTTCCTATGAAGGCTCAATAGATGCCCCAGCATAGATGTAGAGAAATTCCAGGGCGGGGAGGCAGGAGTGGGTGGGTGGGTGGAGGAATAACCTCATAGAAGCAGGGGGAGGGGGATGGGATAGGGAGTTTCTTGGAGGGTCGGAAACTATGAAAGGGGATAACATTTGAAATATAAATAAAGAAAAATATCCAATAAATAAAAGGGAGGAAGGAAGGAAGGAAGGAAGGAAGGAAGGAAGGAAGGAAGGAAGGAAGGAAGGAAGGAAGGAAGGAAGGAAGGAATTCGGAGGTGTGTATCTTATTTGTATCCTGTCTGAAAATTTTACAGCCATCTTTGTGCAGTAATAATAGTAGAAAGAGAATTTCTTTCTCTTGTTTCCACAGAAAAAAACGTGCCTCAAGCTCAACACTCCGTTTTTTGATTTTTGTTTTTCATTTTTCTTCCTCTGTAGTGACTTCTATACTAGTAACTATGTTTGCCATGATAAGAGGATTCCAAAAGGAACTTGTCATAGGCAATTGCTGCAATTTGGATGAGTGTAAGTTTGTGGATGTGGATTCTGCTTTTGGCATCATCCTTCTGCTAAGTTGCTGACAAGAGTTTGTGGCTATTGTGACTTTGTGGGTAACCAGCTCTGAGACACATGTATTTCTCATTGTGATGTCTGGGGCACCCATAGGAGATACTGTCTGTACTTTTAAAATTATTCTTTCCCTTTCATACACATTTCTTTTCTTAAGTCATCTCACGATTTCTTCTTCACTGCCTTTGCTGTTTTCTCTTCAACCAAAGGGATAAACTTTCTCCCCATTGTGATTCTTAGAAGAGATTCTACAGAAAAGTAAGCAAATATAATGAGATGGCACTTTCCACAAAGTCACTTAAGGATATTCCCATAGTTACATTGATTGAACTGACTAGCACCAACCCTCCATCTTCTTTTATGTGAGTTTCAATAGTTTCCTGACATTATACTTAAAATCCTCTGTAAAAACAAGTATGCCAAAACTTTAAATAACAATGATAATTGGTCATTTCCTACAGTTTTCAAAAGGTTATCTGAATTTAAAAATACAAAGGGCATCTTCTTTTTGTTAATATGAACACTCAGACTTCCATAGATAGTTATACAGTACTTTCCTAATTTCAGAATTACGTTTTATAAAACTTGTTAACCAATGTCCAGCAAATTTCAAAAGTACAATGGTCAACTCTGAATCTTGAGTCCTATTCTACAGCTCTAGAGCATACCTGATGTTCTCAATTCTTAAGAAGTTCCTAAAGGATGCTAGTGTTACTGTTACATAGAACATACTTTGAAGGGCAGGTAATGGAGAGTTAGAAGCAAAGCCCTTGAATCTCTCAATCTCTCTCTCTCTCTCTCTCTCTCTCTCTCTCTCTCTCTCTGTGTGTGTGTGTGTGTGTGTGTGTGTGCGTGTGTGTGTGTGTATGTGTGTGTGTGCACTACATAAATATAGAGCTATCACATGGTTGCCTGTCAGTATGCATTTATCAGGTTAATACCTAACTTCCTGACTCAATAACACACTGGTACTAATATACTGCTTGGTCCCACTTTATAGAAGTTCTCAAAGATAATGCTTTTGTTGAACACAACAGTCGAAGCACAGCTTAATCTGATTTCTGTGAGTTTCATACAGAAGCTGTCTAAGAGGAAGTCAATTCACCTTCCATGAGTTTCTCAATCTTGTCACATAGTCATACATGGATACCCTTACAAAACCCTCCTTGTTTTTCTCATAGAAATGTTGGGCTGCTTGCTCTTTTACTGACAGTGTATGAGAATTCCATTTCAAAGGGAGAGAGATTAAAGACTCTAATTTTAAAAAACAGATTCAAATTGGCATCACCGTATCCCTCCTCCTAAGAACACAAAACTTCAAGGACATCATCACCTTGTTAAATATGGAACAGCAAAGGCAATATAATCAGAAAACAAAATGAAGCTTCTCTGTCAAGAAATGGATTTAGGGGCTGGCATACATAGCCTCTGAAGCAGTGGGAGCCAATCATTTGTAAATGTAGGAAGCCAATTATCAGTAATGAAATATAGTTGAATAACAAAGAGTAATTCTTCAAACTATAGTAATGGATTGAAAATAAACTTTCCAAAGAAGCATATCCATTGTACAGTTCTTTACACACACATACACACACACACATCACTTTAATTGTCAGGTCCCTTTGGAGTCAAGTAGTTCCAAATGATATTTCAGCAAGAATTCTGACAGCTGGGGAAAATCCACCTGCTGAGTTACTACCTTTTAATTGAAAGCATGACAAACTTGACTAGAGAAGCAAAATTTAAAGTTAAGAAATCTGTTACTAATGCATTCTAAAATTAAATTAACTCTAATATGTATAAGGAAGAAAACCAAATTCATGATTTACAATGACTTTCTTATTTCTTTCCTATATTTCACTCTGCTTTAAGATAACTTACTTGCACTGCTGAGCAGAGTGCCAAGCAAGAAGAATTTTGTAGAATTTCAGTGTTTAAGAAGGTAGATACACAAATAAGCCATTGCTAAATTGTCCAAAACAAAGTTTATCACACGAGAGGAAGGGTGGAGTTGCCTTAAGATAAGAATTTTGGAAACAGATGTGACAGCTGCCAAAGACAATGAGGGGAAATCATTAGGACAGACTTTAAAGAAGTTTGGAAAGATTATGGGTCACAGGAAGCCATTTCCACCCAGTCTAGGGTTTTCAATCTGACCATCATTGATATCCGAGACAAAACCAATCTTCATTTGTTGGTCATTCCTATCCGTTCAAGAAGTTTGATGGAGGTGGCACACACCATTAATTCTGGCAACCTGAAATATTTTCAGCTATTGACAATGAAGGGAATGGCCAAACTCCTTTCTGGAACTGCAGATAGACTCTCAGGACTTCTGGTAGCATCTGAACTAGTTACATGTGCTTTTCAAAAAAAAGAAAGAAAGAAAGGTAGAAAGGAAGGTAGAAAGAAAGAAAAGAAAATAGAAAAGCAGATGTATCTTTGTCATATTTTTCTTTATTTATAATGTGGCCATTTATTTTCATGGATGTTCAAATTGGGCTTAATATAGCCCAAGGCAAAAGCAGAAGTCTCCCAGTGGGTAATGTGACATTAATCTTGACCCTAATGAAGTGAAACATTTGTGTTATTTCACCTGCCCAAAGTCATCCACTGGTGAGACAAGAGACTGAGGGTGTGTTGTCAGGGATGCTTTGGAAACACTAAGCCATCAGGTTCTAGTCTACTTTCTCTAATCTGCTACTATGGAGAATAATGCCCATCACTGAAATCAACATTTTAGACATAGCCTGGATGGAGACACTGTGGCTTGGATAAATATTTACTTTAGAAATATAACTAATCTATATTTTATCATATTATACCTGTAAAAATACTAAAACAAAAGAATATACAAGTAGCTTGCTTATTATCATCTAAGGCTTAATTAAACATGCCTTAAAGTATTGTATTGGTATAATAAGCCTCGAATTATATAAGTAACAGAGATATCCTATAAGTCTATAGCAATTCTTATATATATGTGTGTGTATATATATGTATATATGCATATATATATATATATATATGCATACACACACATATATGCAATGTGCTAGACCCATATATATTTATGACAGAATAACGGATTTCATTCAAATGAACTTAATAAAAGTTTATATAAAGTATATATGTATCATATTCTCTTGTATAGTAAAAATTTTTAATTAGAATACAGAGATCCCTTCTTTCCTTTTGTTCCTCCAACCCCTCCCATGACTTTCCTTTGGGAATTTGAAATAAATTCTCTGGATTCCATTGTCTTAAATTCACGCTGAGAATATCATCTGAACCTTATTAGAGACAAAGACATACTAGCAAATCTTAAATATGAAATATTTACTACACTCTGTGGCTCCTGAGTTGCCTCAGTGAATAAAGTCCTTGATGCCAAGTTTGGCCATCTGAGTTTGATTCCTGGGACCCACAAGGTGGTTGGACAGAATTGACTGCTCCAAGTTGTCCTATGACCACTATGGGTATACAGGAGCATGGATATCCTCCCCTCTGCCACCTCCAACCCACACACAAATAGCATGATGTGTAGTAAAAGTATTTACTACATGCTTTTTTATTAAAATTCTGGTATCAATGTATTTATTCAAGGACCACGTCTCCGTTTTGTCTGTGCCAGAAGAAAGCACCCATGGAGGCCTCACTAGCAAATGGAGAGGATGTTGAACCTTTTTTTTACAAAAAAAAAAAAAAAAAAACCAGGACAGATAATACAGAGAGATGATGAAGATTTCCTGTTAAGGAAAAAGTGTTTGAAAGAAAATATCCAATAAAAAAAAAAAAGAAAAATATGTTACATACCAAGAGAAATGAGTTTAAGGCAAAATGAAATATATACAGGTTATGTCAAAAGATTTACAAGTAAAAACCAATTTTCTGAAACTAAACACTGTCTTGCTACATCAATTCTTGATCCATCTATAGAGAAATACCTACATTTTGTTAACTAGAGTACACAACACTTCCTATTTAAGTGCCTTTATACTTAGGTTAACTCTTCAACAGGAGAGCATATTAGAGACATCCCAGAAGAAATAATAAGAGATAAAGGACATTTGAGGGTCCACTAGAAATAGGGATAGAGAAGAAGAAAAACTGGTAAAAGAAAGAGGAGCCAGTGGCTATGTGACCTTTGACACATTATTTGAGGTCTCCAAAGCCATTATCTTGAAGGGTAAATATAATAATGATAGTTATATAAAGAAGTAATTCTGGAGTAGAAGAAGGAACTCTAGAGAGTAGAATAGTAGGATATTCTTTTATTATTATTATTATTATTATTATTATTATTATTATTATTATTATTTTAATTTAAGGGCTGGTGAGATAGTTTAATGAGTATAGGCACTTATTGACAATCCCATACCTGAGTTCACTTGCACATGCACACAACAAATAAAGGCAATAAAAACTTTAATTGTTCAGTTTTAAGGCAATTTCAACACATTTCATGATTCACAGAAATATTTCTATAATGGATCTGAGTGATATTACCAAATGAAACAAAAATAAAAGGCAAAAATATATACTGCTAGATACTATTGCTTAGTTTTTTAACTTAGATTAGAAATAACCCATGTTTTAAGATGAAATAAGGAATTAAATTGTAATATAGTTATAGGTAGAATATTTTATAGCTATTAAGAAGCATAATGAAAATTTAGATTATTTTTAAGTAAGGATGCTGTCTTAGTTAGAGTTTTATTGCTGTGAAGAGGCACCATGACCAAGGCAACTCTTATAAAGGTAAACATTTAATTGGGGCTGGCTTACAGTTTGAGAAGTTTAGTCCATTGTCATCATGGCAGGAAGCATGGCAGCATGTATGCAGAATTGGTGCTGGAGGAGCTGAGACATCTACATCTTGGTCTGAAGGCAGCCAGGAGGAGACTGTCTTCCACAGGCAGTCAGGAGGAGTGTCTCTTTTGCACTGGGCAGAATTTGAGAACTAGAAGACCTCAGAGCCTACCTACTCAGTGACACACTTCTTCCCACAAGGACACAGTTTCTAATAGTGCCTCTTCCCATAGGGCAAGCATATTCAAACCACCACAGATCCCAAGACTTTGCTATAGGATGATCTAACAAAGTAAAAATACACCTAGACTACAAGACTAAAGGGGAACAGGGCACAGAAAGATACTAAGAACTGTTGTCTTCTAAGATCTGAGAAGAAATGATTGTACTATTATTCTATTTTTTTTTTAAAGAAATCTTTTCAATTCCATGGTATTGATTCAAGGAATACAAATGTGTACCAAAGTTCCCAGAAAAAAAAGCCAAACCTACATTGAATATTATAGAAGCTGCCTACTCAAAACTTGTAATGGTGGAGATCGGTAACACTATCTGATTATCTGATGCTGTTTTGAGTGCCTTTAACGGCTCTTTATTCCCAACCTCTGAGTCAGAACTAGCATCCTTGTGACTCTCAGGTAAAACCTAGAATATGTCAACATAGTGTTGCCTCCCACTGCAACAAAGCTACCAAGGTCATTAGTTGTCATGTCAACTGCACAGCAGAGAATACTCTATTTTACTGGATCCTGTTTACCTGATGTTTCTGCTAATGTGCTTTTAAATATGTGGATTGACATGGCGCTCTTTTGTTCTTTTTTTTTGTTTTAACCACAAAATTCAAGTTTTTACTGTGGGATATTTGAATATATACAAAAGTAAACTACATAACATAAAGAATTCCTATGTCTTCAACACAGAACTTTAAGGTATTTTTCTTTTTTTTTTTAAATTATTTATTTATTTTTGATAGTTTATTTACATTTCCAATGTTTCCCCCTTTCCAGATCTCCTCTTTGGAAACCACCTATCCCCTTCCCCTCCCCCGCCTCTATGAGGGTATTACACCTCCCACCCACCCGCCTGCCCACTCCCATATACCCACCTTGACATTCCCCTTTATTGGGGTCTATAACACCCTCAGGCCCAAGGGCCTCTCCTCCCCCTGATGGCCAACAAGTCCCTCTTCTGCCACATATGTGGTCAGAGCCATGGGTCCCTCGATGTGTATTCTTTGGTTGGTGGTCCAGTCTCCAGGACCATCGGGAGGTCAGGGCAGTTGACACTGTTGCTCCCTCCATGGGGCTGCCACTCCCTCAGCTCCTTCAGTTCCTTCTCCAACTCCTCCATCTGGGACCTCACTCTCAGTCCAGTGGTTACTGTAAAGTGAAACTTGGGTACTCCAAACATTTCGGCTAATATCCACTTTTCAGTGAGTACATACCATGTTCGTTCTTTTGTGACTGAGTTACCTCGCTCAGGATGATATTTTCAAGTTCCATCCATTTGCCTGCAAATTTCATTAAATCATTGTTTTTAATAGCTGAGTAGTACTCCATGGTAAAAATGTACCACAGTTTCTGTATACATTCCTCTGCTGAGGGACATCTGGGTTGTTTCCAGTTTCTGGCTATTATAAATATGGCTGCTATGAACATAGTGGAGCATGTGTCTTTGTTACATGTTGGAGCATCTTTTGGGTATATGCCCAGGAGTGGTATAGCTGGGTCCTCAGGTAGTATTATGTCCACTTTTTGAGGGTCCGCAAAACTGATTGCCAGACTGGCTGTATCAGCT
>CM052707.1:78342115-78361111 GCA_028551405.1 Uromys caudimaculatus | reverse complement strand
GAAGTTTCGGAGTTTTTCTGTCCCCGGGTTCTCAGGCCCCGGATCCCGGCAGATCCAGGCGGGTCTGGGCGAGAGGTGCTGCTCCCCTCAACCCCACTCATGGCCTTTCCAGGCTCCTGGGGGGGCACCCCTCTCCGGTGCTCGATGGCTACCGACTCCTGGCGGCGCAGAGGTTTCCGCCTTTCTATGGCGCTCGTTGGCTACCGACTCCTGGCGTCCCAGGCAGAGGTTTCCCCCTGCAAGTGAGATCCGGAAGTTTTGGAGTCTTTCTGTCCCCTGGTTCTCAGGCCCCGGATCCCGGAAGATCCGGGCGGGTCTGGGCGAGAGGTGCTGCTCCCCCAACTCCACTCACGGTCCTTCCAAGTTCCTGTGAGGTTACCTTTCTACGGCGCTCCTTGGCTACTGACTCCTGGTGTCCCAGGCAGAGGTTATTATTGTCTTACCTGAGAACTATAGAGGTACCGAGTCCACTCCTTATTTGAGAACTAAAGAAGACTACTGACTACGTAATGGTTCATGTCAAAGGCTACTGGTATTTAGGGTGACAATCTTCATCCTGTGAGTTTGTTCCCACCAGAGGTTATGACAAAGAATTTTATATTTATACACACAGAAGGAGAACAAAAGATTTTTTAAAAATCTGTAGGACCTCCAGGAGAAAGATAAAGAAGACTACAGGTCTGTTGAGATGTGCAAAAGAGGGTTTGGGAAATTTGATAAAATTTCCTCCTAGAAGGAAGCAAGGAAACGATGGGGTGAGGTACACTGTACTGACCTTTGGCACTTCTACTGTCTGAGAATGTAAAGGATCTGTCTCCAAATTTCCAGCTCCATTTTCAAGTTTGCAGCAGTCTCCTTGGATTTCATTTTGTGTGTAAAGTTATTATTCCCCTTTGTATCTGGTCTGTTGTAAAAAAAAAAAAAAATGCTCGCTATAATCACTGCGTCTTAATTTAGCAGATGGTTGGAAACTGTGTAATTCTTCTCTCAGGAATTAAACACGCTTATGTCATTTCCCAGCTTGGTTTCAAAGGAGTAACTTGAGATCAAGCAATGTTTCAATTTCAGTTTCTAGTTCAGAATCATGGACATAAATGTTTTCTTTTTCCTACTTCTATAATTTTAAATTTGGGGATGAACTGAGTTAGCCTTCTAGCATTTTTGTGTTTGATGTTTTTGTTAAAATAATACAAATCAGTGTGCTCAACACATACAAGTACAATACATACACACATGATACAAACAAATCAATGTAGTCAAACCCCGTATTGTGCTACAAGATTTGTCAAAACTCCCCCAAAGACATTGTCCTATGTCTGCACAGAACTGTTTCTCATCTACTGCCAGCCAGTACATGGTGGATAGAAATAATTTTTCACATCAGACTGGTGTGTGTGTGTGTGTGTGTGTATGTGTGTGTGTGTGTGTGTGTGCTACCTACAATGAATACCTTTCACTGCACTCAAGATATTAGTGGGTGGTGGAATATCAACAGTTAGAAACAGAGAAACGAAACTTAACAAACGTTCACTGCATCTCCTGTCCACTCAAAAGGCTTTATCTCCAATGGATATTCAGTTATCATTGACTGTTTGGTCCAGGACCACACATTTCAAAAAACAGGAAACTTAAAAAAGGGAGAGATTGGTCAAAGTTCCAGATCTGTCTCTAAGTAACAGGATCACTTCTCTCTACCCTGGAGGCTACAATAAAGGGAGTCTTTCCAAACCGGGATATCACTATTCATAAGGCTTATGCTTATATATGATGCAACTTTTTTTGAATTTCAAATTTCTATGCCTTTCTGACCTCCTGTTGAACTTTGCTATGGTTATAGCAGGAAGCAAGTGGGGGTGGGGTGGCGGATATTTGAGGTTATGCAGGGATGATTGATTGAGTCAGGAACTCGTATCATTATGCCATTATGTCTTGTATACAAAAGATTTCTTCTTAGGGGGCAAAGGATCTTAAATTCAAATAGGAAATACGCTTTACAATCCTCCTGTGAAAATAGCAAATTATATGAAAAGAGACTCCTTCTTCTAGCCAGTCCTGGTATTGTAATTCAAAGTTAGTAGGAATCCCTGGTTTTCCTTTCTGTCTACCACTTGCTAAACTTTTATATTCCTGTGTTGTAGTACTTGCTTCATAATCACAAATAACTGTCATGGTGATAAATAGGACAATGTAAACACACACACATGTATGTACACACATATACATATATGTATGCATATTAGTGTGCGAGCTCCATAATAATGATAATGTTTGTATACAAGGCATCTTTATATTTTAATCAATAACCCATCCCTTCTTGCAGGGAAGATATCCTTCATAGCCATCCCTCTGTCCCATTTTAGATTCTTTTATTTTACTGCTTACCACCTTGGTACCCTGAGGAGATGCAGATATGAAAGCACAGATGCGATCCTCTCCCTGTGCATGGTCAGCTAAGTGCCTGTGTCTCTATCCTGAGGATTGCGGCTCTCACAGTGGTGGACAATAGCAGCTAAGTTTTACTGAAATAGATTCTCAGCTAGCTTCCAAAGGGAAAAGTTCTCTAAGCCTCTCAGAGGGAAGAAAGTGTAGGTTCAACAGCCATTCCCACTACTGTTTCCTCTGATGCATCTGCTTCTACCTGCAACTGAATCCTGGCAATTCAGCTGGTTCTTGGAATTGCTGGAATCAGTTCTTTCCTACTATGGTAGGAAGACCTGGACCGTCTTTCAGGATATTGAATGACTACATGAGTAAGTACATGTTTCTGATAGAGTTTTGATGACTTGGTAGGGCTTTAGCAAATGTCATTTCCTGTCTTTATACTATTTCATTTCCTTTGCCCTTCAGATAGTAGCCAGGAAGCTGTCAGGATCACCCATGGCAAAGTCCACCTATTGTTTTGTGTTTTGTTTGTTTGTTTGTTTGTTTGTTTTTAGTTACTTTTATTATTTTACAGTTCAGGCATTACCCCCCTCCTAGTCTGCCCCTCCACAGTTCCTCATCCATTCCTCCTCTCCTCTGTTTCCAAGAGGATGTCCCCACCCCCCAAACCCCTATTCCCCACTCTGCCTCCCCACTCCCTGGGGCCTCAAATCTCTAAAAGGTTAGGCATGTCTTCTCCCACTGAGGCCAGATCAGGCAGTCTCCTGCTGTATATGTTTCAGGGCCCTCAGAGCAGCTAGTGTATGCTGCCTGGTTGGTGACTCAGTATGTGAGAGATCTCAGGGGCCTGGGTTAGTTGAGACTGCTCTCTTCCTATGGGATAGGAAGCCCTCCTCCTCAGCTTCTTCCAGCCATTCTCCAATTCAACCACAGTGGTCTCTGACTCCAGTCTATTGGTTGGGTGTAAGTATCAGCATCTGTCTCAGTCAGCTGCTTGTTGGGCCTCTCAGAGGACAGCCATGCTAGGCTCCTGTCTGTAAGCACATCATAGCATCAGTAATTGTGTTGGGCCTTAGAGCCTCCTCTTGAGATGGTTCCCCAATTTGGGCTGGTCCCTGGACCTCCTTTCTCTCAGTCTCATCTCCATTTTTGTCCCTGCAGTTCTTTTAGGCAGGAACCATTCTGGGTCAGAGTTTTTGACTGTGGGATGGCAACCCCATCCCTGCACTTGATGCCCTGTCTTTCTGCTGGAGGTGGAAAAGTCCACCTATTCTAATCCAGTCATCTCCACAGGAGCCACTCCACACTTCAGCATTTCTGAAATAAAAAGTATTGTTTGCTTCCTATAAATTTTAATAATTAACTCTCATTTTAAAAACTAATATTTTTCTAATAATTTCTTGTAAATCAAAAGAGTTTTCTTGGTTGCCCCTTAGGAGAATCCGATTCTGTTGTGAAACAGAACAGGAGGAAGAAAGACCATTTTTTGTTTGCCTTGAACTGATATTGAACCACAGCAGAGGTTTTCACCTATAGCTCATTCTTTTGTAATGGTTTACACACTTCTACCTCTTTGCTGGTGGTGTGTTTGTACTTTGCTTGGGTCTCTAGTGGTTATACAGAGAATTCACATGGCTATGTGATCCACAGGTAAATTCTAGCAAACACTGAGAAAATAAAAACAAACAAACAAACAAACAAAAAACCCAATGGTTATTAAAGTGCCGTAAAATGAATGCATTTACAGTTAGCTGTCAATTCTATGAAACCTTAATGAACAATTACATCAGTGGCTTGTTTTTAAACATCAACTATGGCAGGACCCTTTCACAAGACTGTGGATAACACTGTATGCTTTCTCAGGGTATGTATCATTTTGTTTGATAGCTACACTGTCTTTATTAAACAGATGAAGAACCTTCTCCTTCATCATATGGCTTCCACACAGAGGCAAACGTGTGGAATATAAATATAAAATATTATAATATAAAACTGAAAAACACAGGTCAGAGGATGCTGAATGTGCTTACAACAGTTAAAGAGATGCCTAGGTTTTATAAGCAACAACTTGAACGTGTGTGTATGATTTGGACATTCAGCTTGGCTCCGAAAAAGAAGTGTGTTTCTTGGCTCTTGGATCCAACCATTGAGGTGTGATTGGATTATGTGTGTTCTGACTGAATCAGTAGATTGATCCATTGATGAGGTCATAGTCTGATGACATTATTGGGAGGTGATGAAGGATTCTGGAAGTGAGGTCCAGTAGGAGAAAGCAGATCCCTGGGGACATGTCTTTGTTGGCTATATGCTATCCTATGTCTGTCCTTTACTCCTGCTCTCTCCTTTCCTCTTCACCAATGTTCCTGCATCTCCATTTCTCTTTCCTGTTCATCTTGATGTGGTTTGTTTACACCACTACTCATTATAGCCATGAGATTCACTATGACTTCAGGCTCATAGCAGTGGTACCAGCTGACTACACTGAAATCTCTGGAACCATGAGCTAAAATACCTTCTTTCTCTCTTTTAGTTTTACTTATTTTTTTAAAGATAGAGTCTCATTTACCCCAGACTAACCTCAGACTCACTATATAGCAAAGAATGAACTTGATCATCTGATCCTCTGCCTTCACCTTCCATATACGAGGTTCATAGGCATTCACAACTATACCCTGAGCCTGTGGTACAGGGGATTCAAACCAAAGCTTCATATGTGGTAGGCAGTTACTCTGCTGAGCTATACCCTCAGCCGGAACATCTGGTGATTTAAAAATATAGTAACTGTATTCTCCTGTAAAAGTTATATATATTTACAAATACTTTATCCACATAGCTAGGCTCTTCTCCGACTCAATCATAAGTCAGACCAACATATTTACTTTAATCTACATTCGGCCATGTGGCTGGTTACCTGTGCTTAGGTACCATACGTCTGTCTCGTCACTTTTTCCCAGGCAAATCTTCCTTGCACTTTCCCAGAATCCTTTCTGCCTATCGGTTGTCTCACCTCCTATTTCCTGCCTAAGCTACAGGCTGTTAAATTTATTACTGACAGGCGCCACATCCATACAGACACAAGCTATCTTCTCTACATTCTGCAATCTATTGTGACAAATGTGCTGCTTCCTTTCCCTCTATTTAGCCTCTTCTCCCCTATAATGTATGCAACACTATGCTACATTCTAGAGGGCCTGCTGTTAACGGGACCTGATTATTAACAACCTTAGATGCGAGTTAAACTATTTTGAGATTCTATTTTAACTCAGTCAGAATGGCTACTATAAGAAAACAATCAACACGAGGTGGAGGCAAGAAACCTTTTACTTACGACTCGTGGAAACATTAAAGATGTACCTACTAAAGGGAATAAGAAGTAGGTTTCTAAAAACAACAACAATAACAACAACAACAACAGCAACAACACATAAAGAGCTACCACATGATCCACCTGCATCATACTAGGTAGATGTCATGATATAATGAGTTTAGAATAACAGAGATAAGGGCACCTGACTTGAATAGAGGTGTATGGATGGGAATGGTGCTGATATCCATAGATATCCTTTTGAAACCAATCCAGGTCTCCTGATTTGAGCTATTAGAAAGAACAAGAAGACTTTTCCCTTAACGACTTCTGCAAATATCAAGATAACAGCAGTGAGGACACCTATGAACATATTCAAGTGTCACTTTGCCCAGGGAGAAAGAACACCAGGGACTGTATATGGGAGCATCCTCCTTTCCCAAGTCCCAAGTCATTAAAAAAGTATGATCAAATACAATCTGCGCCTAATGGAAAGGAAAAGGAAGACAGGTTAGTAAGGAGGGCATTTTACCACAATCCACTGAATGGCCAGAGAAGAATACCTCAGAGACAGAAGCTAAGCTTTCTCATGTGGTATGACATCTGGCAGTAAGCAGTTGTTGGCCTTGATTCATTTGCTGAACAATTCTGTCAGGGGCCCTACGGTGCTAGCTATTACTTTTACATGCAAGATGGCTACTTTCACGTCCAAATTTCATTTTCATATTCAAGGCTGGAGGGTAAGCTGAAGTGCCAGCCTTTCTAGAAATCTTCCTGGTGGGCCACTGCTTGTGTTTTACTGCTACATGGCCAGTGCCAGATGGAGCAGAGCCTGGAAAAGCAGGAGACAGGAATATCTCACTTGGCTTAGACCAGGGGTCATCACACTTTTTCTGTAATAGGCAGACAATAAATATTATAAGCTTTGCAGGCCCTGAAGTCAGTCTTAGCTGTAATCACCCAGTCTCCTCACCATGGTAGCATGGCCATGTCTGGTTGTGTTCTTATAAAACTTTATGGTACTGAAATTTTATATAACTTCCACTTATTGTAAGAATTTTTTCATCTTTTTTCAATCATTAAAAATGTTTCAACCAATTTGAGTTCATGGATGAGGGTCCTGATTTGACTCCAAGCCTATCATTGGCTTACCTATCATTGGCTTACTGTTATGACAACCCTTCACTGGGCTCCATAACAAGAGGGGGTGAACCGCCTCACACGCTCTCCGTGTTAACAGTTTTCTGTGAGGGAGAAAACAATTCTGTAGAGGAAACTAATGAGTCTGAAAAAGGAGGCAGTATTTGTTTTCTATATTAAATAGAACTTTTGTAGGTCACTTGGTAGCCGATCTAGGCAGAATATTTTATTCTATTGCCTTTATCTACTTTAGCTTAGAAACTTTTCTTACACAAAGTTGTATCTGTTTTAATAAGACCAGTGGGGATCCAGACTCTTTCTCAATGAGTTATTAGGAACATCTTTTGAGAGAGTACGAATGTCAACATGACATTCATTAACACATCATATAAAGGAAAACTGGGTGAAAAAATTCCCATAAAATTATGAACTATACTCTAGTTCCACAAATTTCCCAGTCTTCTGATTGTGGATTCTTGACCACTTAGTTTTTGGTTCTGGCTCAATCTCATTATGCATTCTCCTTTTACAGGAGAGGGAGGGAAGAAACATTTGCAGGGGGAAAAAAAGACTCCCTCCCTCTACATTTAATTACAAAGGCAATTTCCGTTAGTCTACTTACAGGAATACCTCTTAGCATGGTGCCAACTATATCACAACTTGTTTATCCAAAGGTTATGTGTGAATCAGAGCCTTTTGATATTAATCAAGTCATTTGCAAGTGTTTCTGAGAAAAAGAAAATGTTAGCTTTATCCAAAGAAATGAAACTCATTAATCGAGTTTACTCTACTAAGGATAATTTTAGGGAAAGAGAAGGCAAGTAGACCTTTCAGATAAGAAATAGGCCTTAAAATAGGATTTGCCAAAGTTGTCTTCTCAGAAAATACTTAAGTAAACTGACTTTAATCATATATATATATATCATATATAGGCATTTATTATTAATAAAAAGAAAAATCCTACCCTGTATGCCAAATTCAAGTTTTACATATAAATGA
Source organism: Uromys caudimaculatus (assembly GCA_028551405.1). NCBI lineage: Eukaryota > Metazoa > Chordata > Mammalia > Rodentia > Muridae > Uromys > Uromys caudimaculatus. Next base: position 78,353,286 of record CM052707.1, on the reverse strand, counting down.
CTTCATTGGTATTCATTTATTGTCTTGAGTTAAAGATACTAAATACACAACGTGTATCTCTTAACATGTTCCCTTTTTATTTTTGTTTTTTCTGTTGTTAGCACCGCAACTTTTTTTTTGTAGATCTGAGACTTGTTCTCTAGCGATCAGAATTAAATTCTGCCTTAGTAGGTATTTAAAAGTATTTATATAAATCTTGCTGATCAGGGATATAAAAATAACTCTTTTTCAAAGGAATGGAGGATATAAGAGGGGAGTCTTCATTTCTAGCATGATGAGTTGCAAAAGTCCATTAGCCAAAATTCACTGGATACTTTTAAGTCTGATAAGCTAGGCATTATCTCAATCTGTCAGTATATTAATGTGATATGAGAGAAAAAAGAGAAAAAGAAAGGTTTTACAACATTGTACCTTATTGCCCAATTCATGTAAACATTTGATTATTAAAAGTCCTAGTGAGACCCATCATGGGCAGGCACCAGTCCCTCACAGGATTGCAGACAGGAGCCTAGCATGGTTGTCCTCTGAGAGGTTCTACCCAGCAGCTGACTGAGACAGGTGCAGATACTCACAGACAAATACTGGACTGCTGTCAGGGACCCCTATGGAAAAGTTAAGGGAAGATTGAATGCCCTCAAGAAGATGGCAACTCCACAGGAAGACTAAAAGTGTCAACTAACCTGGACCCTGGGAGAACCCAGAGACTGAGCTACCTACCAACCAAAGAGCACACGCAGGTTGGTCCTAAGCTCCCATCACATATGTAGGAGAGGGCTGCCTTGTCTGGATGCACCTAATCCTGAAGGGTAGAGAGATGCAGGGGCCGGAAGTGGGTAGAGCTGCCTTCTCAGAAGTAATGGGGAGGGGAGATGAAGAAGGAGCTCTGTGAGAGGGGGCTGGAAATCTGGGGAAACATTTGGGATCTAATTAATTAATTTATAAAGTTCTAATACAAGGTGCAAAAGAATGCTTAGACTTCAAGTAACTTTGAAATATTTAAAAATCTAGGAAACAATTGTTCTTCAACACTTCCGGTTAGTTCATTTATCTTAAGACCATATTGCAGAGAAAAGTATATCTTTATAGAAGATGTCAGAGTTACTTTTTGGAGTCGTACCATTTTTCTGAACAGCAAAAAGCATCTCTGTAGATGTCTCTGGAAGCCACACTGAGGGAGGAATAGGGCCTCGCTGAGACAGTAGCTCAGTTTGTTAGCTTCTTCTCTCCACTGCAACGCACAGGTGATCTCTCCCACTTCTGAGGAATTTTGTGGTGTTTTGTAGTTCAGTAACAGCCATATCTGTTCATGTTTTCTAAATATGCTTGAAGGATAAACCTAGCCCAAAGTCTTCCAAGTTTAGGAAAACATCTGGAAAATCCTTTTTTCCTGGATCAAGTCTGGGCAAGGAAGCTGTTGATAGAAGTCATTGAGAGACTAGGTTGGACAATGGAAGAGATCATTGTTTGGTAGAAGGTTCATGTTCCTGGAAACAGGTAACCAATGGCAAATTCTGCCCAACATCGGCAACCAGAGAGAATTACAATAATAGGAAGAACAAGGTAGTTCAATACTTATTTATATTTGAGTAAAACTATTGTCACCTCAAATATTTCAAATTAGTTGCACATTCATACCTCTTTACAGGGGCTGAAGAGAGAACACTCAGCTGAACTTAATGATGTGGATCTAGAAGCCTGGCATTGGAGAAGACACAGATGGATTCTTGAAGCTCTTCGATCAGGAAGTCTAGCTAGTTAGTGAGCTTCAGTTTCTGTAAGAGACTTTGGTTCAAACAATAAGGTAGTTGGTTATAGAAGAAGACATTCCTCCATCAACTACTGGCCTCCACACACATAACATATATGCTCATGTATAACAGTGCATACATGCAAACAATGCGCACACACACACACACACACACGTGAAAACACACAATAAGGCCTATGTAAATGATTCTTGAGAATACTAGAAAAATAGCCATTGGACTAGGAAAAAAGAAAAGAAAAGAAAAAGAAAGCATCTTTAGGGAATTCTACAAGTTGATCCTCAGAAATATAGGATATAGGAATATGGAAGTCACAAAACTGAATACTATATAATCTTATTGAATATGTGATGGGCAAAAAAGTTCCGGCCAAGTTCTGCTGACTCATGACTGTGGGGAAAATAAAGCCTGAAAAAGAGCAGCATTTTAAGTAGAAGCAACTGGTTTCATATCTCTAAGATGGTCAGCTGAAAGAAAGAAAGAAAGAAAGAAAGAAAGAAAGAAAGAAAGAAAGAAAGAAAGAAAGAAAGAAAGAAAGAAGAAAGAAAGAAGAAAAAAGAAAGACAGAAAACATTAATCAAGTAGTTGGGGAAAGATTATTTTTATGTACCCAACTTTAAAAATAAAACACTGAAATGATTTCATTTCCCTTGTTTTCCCTCATATAGAAATATAGTTGGAATTGGATTCCAGTTCACGATGAAATTCTCTCAGATACAAACACTTGTCAGTCATAACCTTACTTCAAATGGAGAGGAAGCAATAAACAGAGCAAGACCCTGAAGTACACCGTTCACAACCACACCCCTGGGCTTCAACGCTGGATGTGGACTGAAGTCATTACAGTCCAAGACAGAATTACTGATTCTCATAAGATGCAGATGTGGACAAGCCAGGCAGTCATTATGATCATCTGAACCCTCACCTAGAATCTCAGGGTAATTATGGCTCCGTATACCTCTCACATTGCTTTAGAGGTAAGTAGAAAAGACATAGAGCGTTTCAAAAGCTGCAGAACACTCCAAATGCAAAAACGTAAAACAAAATTCTCCCAGCTAATGAAAGGAGGAAACTAACCATTCTGTCACATGGATTTATACCCACAAAGGCCCCAGTGTCCAACATCCCAGGAAGCACACTGAATCAAGCTGTGGTGGGTGGGATAAATTCCCACCCACGACCTAAAGCTCAGAAGGGAAGGAAGGTCTTATTGCAAAGTCCCTGTGGTTTCAATTTCATCAGTGTTTTTGTGTGTCCTTTCCTGTGTTAGAGAATCTGTATTGTTTGAACATTTGGTTGGTATTCCCAAGACAAAATGAATTTAAAACCAAGATAGTTGGAAATTATTTTTATACTGAAGCAGAGTCGCAAATCTACATTGGTCCCATTTCCTCCTTTCCTCTCCCTCTCCCTCTCCATCTCCCTCTCCATCTCCCTCTCCATCTCCCTCTCCATCTCCATCTCCATCTCCATCTCCATCTCCATCTCCATCTCCATCTCCATCTCCATCTCCATCTCCATCTCTTTCTCTCTCTTTTACAGAAGAAGAAAGAGATGGAGACGTGGGATGAAGAGGAGAGGAGGGTAGTAGGAAGGAGGGAAGACTGCCGAACAGACCAGCGACTCTCCACAGCAGTGTGTTGTGTCAGGCACAAAAGGCATTAGACAGATGCACCAAGGTGTTTCGAGCATTCTCCAAAGAGCCTCAGTTCCTTTTGGCTTGTCTGCATTTAACTCACCTATGGATAGAAACTTTGTTCTTACTTTATGGCCTCTGCTAATCAATGCATTTCAAATTATGTCTCCTTTTTCATCACAGTTTCTTCTGATGGTGGATCAAAGGGGCGGACACTTCTGTTTGGAACCGGGTTTACCTGTAGACTTCCTAGACACCCAATGAGTGTTGTGTGCACCGCACAAAGAGGGGGGAGGGAAGGAGGAAGGGAGAGAGGGAGGGAGGGAGAGAGAGACAGAGAGAGAGAGAGGATGTCAGTGGAAGGGATGGAACTTAGCTAGTAACCATAAAGGCTTGTAGCAAATGTATCTTCCATTTTCACATTGCAATATAAAAATGATATGCTGCTTGAATTTAAGTGTTTTTACCTGGCCCATAGAGAGCTTCATCTAGCTGGAATGATCCCCAAATCTTTGATTTCACAAAGAATAGCCTAAAATATGGCCAAAGGTGACTTCTTTATCATCAATCATGCACACTTTGGTTGTGCTACTAGAATTTCACATGCTGTCTATGGCAGCCACTGAGCCTTGGGTCACCAGCTGATTGGAAGAAACGGCCAACTGCTGCCATCTCAGGGTAAGAATGGAGCCTAATAAATGGTTGACGTACCTCAAAGCCACTGTGTTATATTTTACTTAGACCAGCTGTATTTAATTACATATAATTAATAAATAAACATTTTATGTCTCTGGCCAGACATAAGAACTGACTTTATTTAAACCTTTAAGTCTCCCTTTAGTTCATCAGTTCTCAATCTGTGGGTTCTGACCCCTTGGGGGCTTGATCAGTCCCCTAATGCCATTGGAAAAACCAGCTACTTACATTATGATTCATAATAGTAGCAAAGTTAGTAATGAAATAGCAAAAAAATAATTTCATGGTGGGGGGTCGCTACCACATGAGGAATTGTATTAAAGGGCCACAGCATTAGGAAGGTTGAGAACCACTGCTCTAGTTCAAGATCTTCCACCAACTCTGATAGGCTTGGGGTGCACAGGATTGTGACTAATACTGCAGACTGACTTACATGCTGCCCTGGTGACCTCTGGTGAATGTCATCAGATAGTCAAGTCAGCTAACAGCTCTAAACAATAATGTCTCAATTCATACAGTGCCTAGTCCTCTTTCTCTGAAGACATGCTCACATTCTCAGAGAATCATTTGGGTACTACTTGAAGGAGAATGTCAGATTGGCTCACATTTGCTGTAACTTGAAAAGCAAAAATTGTAACAAGTGCAAGCCCAAAACATAAACTAAAAAAGGAGTCAGAACAAAGTAGCCAAAAATAAATAGATATAAATAGGTAAATAAATAAATAAATACTTCCTGGATCTAAGTTATAACAAAAGAAGGACGTTGCTAGTAAAATTACATTTCATAAGTATTATCATGGTAATTGGGAGACCAACGTAGTGAACTACAATAAAACATAATATAACTCAATAAAGCATAGAATGAATAATTATCAGAATAGTGAATGTTGTAACTAGATATTGGATAGCATAGGGGAGTATATGTTCTGTGTGCATATATGTTCATCTATGTGTATATGCAAATGTGTACACATGCAAATAAAAGCCAGAGGACACCCTCCACAGTCCATCCACCTTTCTTGTTGTCCTTGTTAAAGACACATTGGATGCTAGGGATGAAAATCTGGGCTTAATGCTTGCTTTATCAGCCTCTCTTCCTAGCCCACAGGGTTTTGAAACTGAATTTTATTGAAATTTCCTAAATTACCATTCTTATAAAATATAGGCAATGTAGAATATAATCTATTGCGAAGGAAAACAAAATGTCCTCACACAGGTTAAGTATTTAAAATAAAACAAAGGGATAAAGTAAAGGGAACATAATGAGATTTTCAATTGGTTTTACATCTTGATCTGAAGGTAGCAGAAGGAGATTGTGCCACCCTAGGTCTAGCTTGAGCATAGAAGATCTTAAAGCCTAGCCCAGGAGTGAAGTACTTCCTTATAGCGCCACTTTCTATGAGCTAAGCATTTAAACACATAAGTTTATGAGGGTCAAACGCATTCAAACCACCACAGATGTTAAAGAGTTGAAACCTTAGTTGTCTTTAAAGTCAATGCTGTTCTTAATTGTGAAGCAATTTTCCCAAAAAGGGTCCCAGTGTAAATCAAAAGTAGCCACCTTCCCATCCCCTTCCCTCCAACACACAGCCCTCTGTTTCTGTATCATTTCTAGTTTTCTGGCTCTATACCACAGATATGTAACATGAGAGGTATGTCTAGCTGCTAAAAGATATTTTAATTCTTTTATGCTAATTTGAGGTTTTTCTTCTGGAGAGAAATTGTTTGGTTTCGTTCCCAGTGAATGTTTAACAACTTTTATTACAGCCACTGGCTGCTCAAAATTACCAGAGACACGTCTCTGAGGAGTTAATTTGGGAGTTCTAGGATGGAAAAGGGATACTATGGTAATTATTAGAAAAGTCTTGAACTATTCCGTGAAATACAGACCTCTATTCTCTGCATGTAACTGGAGCCGACAGCTTTGTCTTCACTAAGTGATATGCCTGTCAAATCCAAAAGAGGTAGGAGACAAATGTATTTCTAATCAGAACAGAGAGCCAGTTCTAGTCTAGACTTATACAGGTTTAATGCTCCAGCCTCAGAGGCAGTTGTGTAGTTCACCTACGTCTTTGCCCTGCATTCTCTCTCCATCAGTAGCAATGCAGATGTGATGCAGTAAGGATAACCAAGCCATTCCAGTGCGGTCTCCCTGTTCTGAGTTAGAAATGTAAGCATGGCCAGTGCATATCCATATTCCTCCATCTCAGCAATCTCAAGGAATCTTTGCAAAAGTAATTACATTTTAAATATTTTCTAATCTTCCTAGATTGGAACAGGTGCTAGCAAATTTATCACATTATCTCGTATCTCAAACCCCCAAATAATGTTTTCCTTTATAAGGGTTGCCTTGGTCACGGTAGCTCGTCACAGAAATAGAAATCCTAAGACAACAGCCACATGAACTTTACAAGGTAATATGATATGTGAGCATTACAAGGTAAGCTCACGTGTGTGTGTGTGTGAGTGTGTGTGTGTGTGTGTGTGTGTGTGTGTGTGTGTGTAGCTTTCCCACTTAAGATTTTCCTGCCCCATAAACATTCTACATTTTCTAGAAGAAAATTAAATTACACGTAACCCCAGAAATCAGCTGTAGGGAGTGGGAGCTCTCAGAAACCAAGAAGACAGCGTCATAAAAATTTCAGGAAGTTCACATGAAACTTAAATCCCACTCGTGCTCTGGGAGTGGGGGTGAGGTGGGTGTACGAATGGGATACAGCTCAAGCTTCCAGGAACAAGAACCCAAGGCCAGTATGGGATTAAAGGACAGACAGAGGGAAAACTGGCTCAAAGACCGTCTGCATTCTGCAGGAGGACCACCCAAAATGACATAGCAAGATAAAGTCCCAGTACACAAGCTTCCTTTTGTCTTGCAAAAATAAGCATATGTTAGCATAGTGGTGTGTCAGTTCAGCTCTCTCTCCTTAAAGTATCACGTCCCGTGCATGCATAACCTCTGTTGCTAGAAAGTTTCCTTCCTTCATCTTTTCAATGGTAAGACACAAATTCTATACTCCCGAACTACTATACTACTATAGTATTTAAGTGAAAAACCATATTCTATAGGTGCATATAAATGAGCCGCCACTATTCTAACACATTAGCTACCCACAGAAACTGTTTCTTCCCTTGTGTTAGGGAGAATAATCGGGACTTAATGTATTTCCTTTCTTTTCGCTGGAAACACATACTATGTGAAAGCTGTCATCACGCTGGTGAAATACAAATGGAGAATCATTTATTGCCTGCATTGGAACTCTTTACAAGGTGAGCTTTTAAAAATATCAAGTGGCTTATGAGTAATTAGATGGAATTTTCATTTATGGTATATTTTATGGTCTTCTACTAAGCAACAACGTGCTAGGCTGGAGAAACAATGCCAAGAGGGAAAACCATGGTCTACGCCTTCAGTAGTTTTACAGTACAGCTAAACTGATATCTTGATTTGCAATCAACTGTGCAGTTATGTCATTTGGCAAGGCCTCTTAGTAACTGAGTGTTTTTATAGCCATTTGGATGCAGCTACTAACGAGTTTTAAGATCTTCTATTCATCAGGTGGAATATAAGTGCAGTCAGCTACTGATCATTGAATCCTCACAACCTGTCCCTAAGATGTTTTTCTGTCATCACGTCTTTTACTCTTCATGGTCATGTGCAGTGAGAGAGGTAGGGTAGAAATCTCATGAAAGATGATGAAATAATTAGGAAAATACCCATTGGAAATCGTAAGTACCAAGTTTTCATACAATGCTTGAGTGCAGAAAATTATAGACCTGAGCAGAGAGCTAGTTGGAGACAATCTTGTTGCTTGAGGTTAGTGACACTTGCCAAGTTGGTTGACACCTTCTTTTCAGTTCCCTGGTATGTCAAACTACAATGCTTCATACATCTGTTGAATTCTTAGTAGACAGTAAAGTCTTCAAATCAAATTTTTCCTTTATTGCTTTATAGGTAATATATAACAATTTTCCTGTAGATAGAATAACAGGACCAGAATTCTCTGTATGTTGGCACTTGGTCTAGGACCTTAGAGCCCCTCATCATTGATACCTGAGTGTGTTATGCCTACATTTCTTAGGAGAATAAGGTTGTCCTTTTGTAAAAGACAACAATTGGAGAACAGTCTTTTAAATAGGGCCATTTTTAACCCAACGATCAACTGAGACCAGTAAGCTGGTGACTGCACGGTATTTTGAATGGTTCTTAGATTTTTATTTTTTCTCCATACCTCAATAGCGAAAGTAAACAAAACAAAGTGTTGTCATCTTTTTTGAACATAGAAAGCTAAGTAATACAGGTAATCTTTATTAATTATTATTATTATCATTGCTGGAAATTATTGATTACATGCTATCTCTATCTTTGATGGTTAAATTCTACTCTTTTCAACCTTTCTCTTATCATGTTAAAATCCCAGAATTTATGATAAATATGATAGGGGCTTGAGAGATTGCTCAGTGATGAAGAATGCATCTGACCTTTGATGGTTTAAAATGAGAATGTCCCCACTGGCTTATGTATTTGAACACCGAGTTCCTGGATGATAGTGCTGACTGTGGCTGTCTAGGCGATGTAGCCTTGATGAAGAAGGACATTGCTTGGGGAAGGCTTTGGAGTTTCAAAGCCTTTTGTTATTTCTAGTGCTCTCCCTCTCCCTGTGACTTGTTTGTGGTTTAAGAGATGAGCTCTCAAGCTTCCTCTTCTTCCCATTATACCTCCTGCCTGTCGCCATTCACTTCACCATGATGCCCTTTATCTCGATGGAACCAGACGTCAAAATGAACACTTTCTTCCATAATTTGCCTTGCTCAGAATGTTTTATCAAAGCAACAGAAAAGTAGTAACACTACTCTTTCAAAGAATCTGAGTTTAGGTTCCAGCAGTAGTGTGAGGTGGCTAATGTATTTGAATACAGCTCCAGGCAATTTAATATCTGTAGACTCTGGAGGTGCCTGCACTCACATGCATATATTATCTCCCCCTCATATACATACACACAGTTAAAATACAACACAGACAAACCTTTAAAAGATAAGCATGGTGGTACAAGCCACTTTGGACATTGTAATTGTTTGAATAGGTATGGCCTGGAGACACTCATGTGTTTGAATGCTTAGCTGATAGGGAGTGGCCCTATTAGGAGGTACAGCCTTGTTGGAGTAGGTGTGGCCTTGTTGCAGGACTTGTATCATTGTACAAGCAGCCTTTAAGGTGTCCTATGCTCAAGCTACACCCAGTGTGACGCACAGTCTCCAGCTGCCTTTAGATCAAGATGAAGAACCTTCAGCTCCTTCTCCAGCTCCATGTCTGCCTAGAAACTGCCATGATCCCAGACATTATGATAATGGACAAACCTCTGAAACTGTACACTAGACTGAAATGATATTTTAAGGTTGCTACGGTCATAGTGTGGAGAGGTTTTGGTGCCGTTTCTAGGAATTTGGCAGTTGTCACTGGGCTTGGACAAGGAAGAAGGCTCAGGTAAGACTATTAGAAAGAGTGACCATGGGGCTTTGCCTACTATGCTGAATTACTTACTACTTTATGTGATCTCTTTGCTTACTACTTATTACCTTGTGTGTTCCTTTTGCTTATTACTCTGTTTGATTTCTATCCTGTGTGAGCTCCTTGTTTACTACTTCACTTGATTACTTTGTCTTTGATCTAAGAACTGAGCATGGATGTACCTAGAATGATATAAAAGCAGGCTAGAGAGAAATAAAGCTGCTTCAGCCTCAGTATAGGTGGGAGTCATGGTATAATTTTGTCAATTTGTCTTCTTTTTCTATCCTCACTCCCTCCCTTGAGACCCTGTTGACTGACTGAGCTGGCTTGGTCATCATCGTGTCTCTTCACATCAATAAAACCCTAAGACACAGGTTGAGGGGAAAGAATGGCTCAAGTTTCAGATCAACCTGGTAAACTCTGTGAGACTTTGTGTCACACAACACAAAACAAAATGTTGCCAGAATTTAAGTGCTCTTGCTCTAGAAAAGTTGTAAAGAAGGCCCACCCACACAACTCATTTGTTATCAATGCTTTATTGTTCAAAACAAAATTGAAAATCTCTGGCACATAAAACAATTATTTCTACAAAAGGAAAGCCTACAAATCTTGATAATTTATACAAATAACAGTTTTTCAAAAAATAAAATTTTAATTTAGTAAACTTGTCTTGTGCTCTACATTTTTAGCACTGTCTGCAATGATCCACCATAAATCCCTGAGCAGAGACATTTTGATCATGTTTTAATACCCCAGCCCACCCCCCGAGTTGGTCAGTTACTAAGTCCAGCCCTGTAGTGAGAAGTGTCAGGGACATGTAGGTATTAAAGATCCATGCATTTTATGACCTAGGCCCAATGAGTAACACCACTTGGGAGTTGAGTCATGTGAAATGTGGCTATAGTGCATTCAGTGAACCTACAGGAAGCAAGTGTTGGAAAGAAGGAACAGTAATAAGACAGACAGAAAATGTAAAGACTAGAATGCCACAACAACCACTTAAATAAATAAAAAAGGTTAGACACTGAATTTATCTTTATAACAGCCTTATATTAAATTTCTTTGTCATCCAAATTGCCAATGCATTAGAAAAAGAAATGTATACTTCAACCCACTATTTTTTGGTTTGACCATGGGTTTGTTGCTGTAAATGTTAAATATTATTCTGACAACACAGTGATTTAGTTATACTTTAAGTCCTGGCCCTTGAGTGAAATGTTTACAGAGTAATATACACTTTAAAGAGGGCCTTCTCATAAACCCCATCAAACCTCTCACTATATCTGTTCTCTCACAGAAACTAATGTCATGGGAACACTACCTCAAATTCTTTATCCACTGTATTCAATACATGACATGGTATATACTATAGGGAGAAAACCTAGTATTTTTTCATGTCCAACTTCCCTTTAATGGAATCACTGATCATATATATATATACATAGAGTAAAAAAGGGAAGGAGAGAAAGCAAATAACTGTTTTAACAAATTGTTTTGTTTTGTTTTGTTATTTTGCTATGGTTGGATAATAAATAAATAAATATGGTGGGTACAGAATAGTTAATTT
>CM052707.1:78317858-78341615 GCA_028551405.1 Uromys caudimaculatus | reverse complement strand
ATAGGGAGAAAACCTAGTATTTTTTCATGTCCAACTTCCCTTTAATGGAATCACTGATCATATATATATATACATAGAGTAAAAAAGGGAAGGAGAGAAAGCAAATAACTGTTTTAACAAATTGTTTTGTTTTGTTTTGTTATTTTGCTATGGTTGGATAATAAATAAATAAATATGGTGGGTACAGAATAGTTAATTTCTCTACAAAGAGGTTGCTAATAGACTGGTATTCTGGGAATTTCATTTTTAGTAGTAAAGTTTGAGTACAAGGCAAAAATGTTAAAAAGTGTTTTTTTCTTTGTTTCATTTATAGCTTTTAACTTATAAAATGATCACTGAAATACCTAATAGCAGGTAAGGAGACAAAACCCTCAGTTTTCTATTGGAAAATATCTTTCAACTGAGAAATGCATTTGGCAGAAGATGGTGATATATGCAGGCTGATTTTACTCTACGGCATCTTAAAATAATTTATTTTTTGACATCTTTCAGGAAGAGCAAAGTAAGACAAGGTTTTATCTGCACTGCTGTTTAGGTATGTTAGGAGTCAATGGGCGGTTCATACCAGCTCTTTCCAAAACACAAAGTCATTGACAACAACCCTTCTGTACTCACCCTGCATTGGCTTATTATAGCAACCGTTGGCAAGGACGCCCCGAGGACTGGGCCTTATATAGTCATGATTAGTTACTAGAACTGGAGCACTTACAGCATCTCCATTTTTCAGCCTTAGTGAGCAACATGTATAGTAACCAGGAATAGACAGCATAACAGATAATTTCAAAAGAATCAATACAATGAGATCTACCAAGCAGTGTTGGAGACAATACTGATGATGTCAAAATGAAAATGCCTTTGTGTCATACACCCAAGGCCACCCTAGGTCCTCTCACATCAGCTCTCTGAGTGGTTAGCTCTTCTCTACACATTCATTTTGAGACAGGACAAATAAATGATGGTCAACACTAGGGAAGCCTAGGACATTCAAACCATAAAATGTTTCTGTGCCCAAGTCAAGAAACAACTGGAGATCCTGACAGATCCCAACACACTGTTAAAACCAAACGTTGACTAGCTTCAGCAGTCAATAAGCAGGCTGTCCCAAAGAGGTAAGACAGCAGCGTAAGGACAACCGGTGGCTCACTGGGATTCACACTATGTGTTAATCACCCCTTAAGAGTTCACTGTGGCTGGATGAGCTTTCTGACTTCCTCTCACAGTGTTTAAGGAACAATGCTATTTCAAAGTCTCTCTCTACTTTCTAAGAACGCTCCAAAATCCTGTTAAGTTCTCTGGTTTACAGTCTACGGGTAACAATTACACCCTCCCAGAGGTTCTCAATGTCCTTTTGGTGTTAGGGGCTGTGCCCATAGCAAAGTGGATTCTCCCAGCAGTGGCAGTAACCATGATGACCTCTGTCCTGGGCTTGAAGTCACCAGTGAGCTTTTATCAAAGCACTGCTGGGAGGTTCTATCTGTTAAGGAAGCCAGCTTTGACAAGCATAGGAGGAGGAGGTTAGTTCTCATGTGTCAGGTTTTGGAGGTCTTCAAGCCTTGCTTTTCCATGATGTTCCACAGCTTGCGGAGATTGGACTGAGTGATGGCATCATCTGGCTTGAGTTGCAGAGCCCTCAGGTAGTTGGCCTCAGCCTTCTGGAGTCGTCCATTGAGATGTAGAATGGCCCCTAGGTTCATGAGAGCAGCAGGGTACTGCAAGAAGAGAGTAGAAGTGAGTGATAAAGAGGCCATTTCAAGAGCTCCTTCATGGAGGACAAAAGTCCTCAACCTCTCTTGCATGCTTCCCTTGTTTAGAGGCATCTGACAGAAGTAATTTACCAATTTATAGAAGTAGAGACAGGGACTATGTACATCTTTATAAGCAGTAGCTATGTACTTAAAACAGAATTGGAATAGGCAGTTAGGAAATGTATATTTTTATTTCTTTAATGGAAAAGCATATATACCATAAAAAGATCGGCTATCTTGGACAGCCTATTTTTCAGGGGGCGGGGAGGGACTTTTCAACTTTATCAGGCCATGGTGGTGTTACCCTATAACCCTATGTGGAGTTGAAGGACATTGAAGGACATCCTCGGATATATTATGAGAGTTATAGGGCAGGCAGCATGTTTAGAAACGAACAAAACAAACAAATTCAAATAAAAGTCATTTCAGATAGAACTAATCTTTGAAAAAAAAAATCTTCAAATATAGCTTAGTGACAGAGTGCTTACCTGGCATGCCTGAAACTCTGGGTTCAAGTCCCAGTACCATAAGACAGAGCACAGAAATAGCATGTAAACATTGTTCATCTGAGCAAAGCAAACCACATAAAAATAAACCTCAAAAATATGAGAAATTTGAGTGCAAAGTGAAAATATCTATATCCATGTCTTGTTTTCTTATCTATATTCTAGGCTTTATATGTATAAACATTAGGCTATGAGATTTACTGATATTTTCAGAATGGAAGCCCTGAAAAAAATTAAATTTAAATTTAACATATTTCTGAAACCTGAACTAAAATATTTCCCTGGCAAGACAAGACCTTCATGTTTAAAATTTTAATATAGTTAGATTTTCTCTAATGCTAAATGTTTATATACATATATCAAGGTAAACAATACCAAAACAGATAAAATATATGGTATAGGCAAATGTAACTTAAATAAATTTATTTTCTATTACTTGTTGAAAAATACTTAAGGAAGAATGAAAAAAAAAACTTAAATAATGCTTACAACATTTCAGTCACCATGGCAAGTAAAATATAATATTATCATTTAAAAAAATCAGAAAGAATTTTTTTTAAAAAAATATAAAGATTATGGTAACCATAGTTTACTATGAGGATTTTGTCTCCAGGTTCTCAGATATCTGTTAATGAAAGTATATTGTATTGGGAAATATATTTTGCTTGCTATCTATAAATATAGGGGCTGCTGCCCTGTTTGTGTCCTGTCCTTAGGAGGCTCTTGTTAATAGGAGGCAAGTTTTTTGGCAGCTACATAAATGTCTAGTTCATACATCAGATAAACAATGTTTATGTGCTATGACTGTGCTTTCCTTTTGCAAATAGTGTCAGCCATTAACTGTCCTTCACTCTGTGCAGAAGCCAAAGATAATGTCCAATCATTCCATGATTTAGTATTTTTACAATGCACACATTTTTTAGCTGAATTCAATTGACCCCACTGTTTACTGTAAAAACAATTATTTCTGAGCCAAATCAATGCTGGAAAGAGTAGATCTGCCCAGAACAAACAAAGGGGAAAAGACATGATCACATTTCAATCAAGAGATCTGGGTTTGAGTTCTTACTTAACCCTCCTGACCTTGGTGAAGTGGCTTAAGTCCCCTGTACCCAAATTTCTGAATGTTTCTAGAAAAGCATGTGGCAGACAGAATACTGTCACAAAGTAGACACTCAGCAAACGTCATGGTCATTTTTTTCCCATGTGGCAGAATATTGTCACAAAGTAGACACTCAACAAACGTCATGGACATTTTTTTCCCAGTCTATTAAATGTGTCTTAGTAATTTTCATAATTTTAAGTTCAGTGTATACACACCGAAATTCTCTTAAAGTCTAAATTGATAGCCATTATTTTCAAATTTTTCTACATTCTTTTACTTCCAAAAATAATATCATAAATATAAGCTTTACCTCACTTTCACCAACCTTTTGGCTAGAATGACTTAATACTTATGAAGAAAAAATACAGATGGTTAGTTTCTAACTTTAAACACCAATTCAAACACACCCAGCTGTAAACTGCATGGCAGTGTGAAGCATTACACTGGAAGCCAAATTAACACCACCCACATCACCGTCTAAAGGGACTGTACTATCACACCACCAATATTACCCCGAGCTCCGCTGATGCCTGGACAGATTTCTGAATTATGTCTCCTCACAGTGCTTAGCATGAATGTCACTAAACAGCTACTAGACTTTGGTATGCATGTATTCAGAGCCTCAAACACTAGAGATGCTAAAAGCAGGAAAGAGGATCACCATTGGCGGACATTCCTTGTTAACCAGAAGTAGGAGAAGCCCAGGAACTGGGCTGAGAGAAGCCAGATGGCTCTGTGGGAGAGCCTTTATTTCCTTAATTACTGTGTTACCAGTATGTCTCTACCTATAGTGTGTATGTATCAAACTGCAATACACAAAGCTTATCCAAACTTTCAGGGATTATGCATTCAAATGGCCTAGGTTCACATAGCAGAGAAATGTGTATCTGGGCAAGTTGGGTGTGGTCTTGGGATCTCAATTCTTGTCCAAGTTTGACGACAGAAGTATTTGCTAGTTACTAAAAAGATTATATGATAATGAAAGCATATTGTCTTTTCCCTTTCTTTTCCTACTTTACCTTATCATTTTAAAATTCTGAACCAAAATCTCCTTCAGAGTATCAACACGCACCAGGCCTTCTGGACTGCTTGTGCCTGTACTAACTTCCGAGTCTTTTTCAGGCTGTTCCTCAAAGAGATGGAAATAAAAACTGGGTGGGGAAGTACACCAACCAAGTTACACACATTACTATATTATTGTTTTTCTAAACTAGAGCCCAAGGTTCTTCTGTCCTTAGGAATTATCTTCCTACCACCAGTTGCTGAATAAAATATTAGTATTTAGCATTATTGTAAGAAAACACAATAAAGAAGTTACATTTGTTTGGGGGATAATTTCTAGATGCTAGTTACGAAGGTGCTTTTGTCAAAAATTTAATTTTGTGACACTGGAGCGTGTTACTCTTTAAATAAAAATAACCATATTTTTATTATGAAGCTAATGTGGGATGGTAGACCTCAAGAAAATTTATTCTTATTTGTTAACTGTTTTCCATAAAGAATAAAATTATGTGTAAACTAGGTATATGCATATTCAAGAACATCAGTATTTTAAGTGGTTTCATATTTATTTATCAATATAATATTTTATAATGAATGTAAATACCACTTTTACTAGGGAAACACTTTAGAAATGTATAAACCTGTATAATAGACTGCTTACAACACCCTATAGCTTCTCTGAGATAATGGCAAACAATGAAATGTACAAACAGTTCTGCTAAAACATCACTGATGTAATGGATATTGGCACCTTAAGTAACTGCTCTGAAAGTGTCAACAGTGACTTGGACATAAATTTAAGTCTTTGCTTAAAAAACAAAAAACAAAACCAAAAAACCCATATATTAACAGGCATGGTTTATTTTCCCAAGCCTGTCACATATGCCTGCCAGAGCAGTGACTGCTGAGGATCAATACACGCCCACCGTCCTGAAAACTTCTGGCCTTCGAGCCACACAGCTGAGTTCAGAGAATAGTCCTGGCAGCACCTCAATGCAGGACAGATGATGAGAATTTCAGGCCCCACCCATCGAGTCAGAATGTGAATTCGCACTAGATCCTCAGGTTCTTTTTATTCCCATTAAAATGCTAGAAGTGCTGTTGTCAAGGTCGCTTCTAGATCAAAGATCTTATCATCTTACTGCTTTTACAAAGAAATTTCGTAGAATAGGTAGAGCCTGTAGGACAAAGTATGTCAGATCATGTCATCTATCCCCTTGTAAAGTAGAAATCTCCTTTTGGTCAAATAATTACTTAAGACAGTAAATGTCCAAATGAAATTTTATTAACAGAGCTGTAAACGATTAAATGCCAGGAGACAGAAAGAAAGTTTGTGGGGACAATGTGTGATACGTCTAAACAGCCTGCAAGCCTCTTTAGTTATGGAAGTGAATGCAAGAACTTAGGGTGGAAATCCATCCTATTACATACTGGTGGCTTTCTCTGCCAGCTGCAACCCATGGGTTGGGATGAGACCCATAAACACAAGTGCCAATGTCTTCCGTCACACACACACACACACACATGGTCTTTATTGAAGACAGCTGATGAAATTCTCAGTGTGTTAACCATGGCAGGCAGCAGCTTACAGCCCTGTAACACAGGGCTCCCGGTTTAACACGACAAAATGAGGCCACCTCCTTCTTTGCAGGCTAGAACAGAGAACCAGACATTGATTGTTTCCTTGAAGATGACAGATGTGTTCCATCAATTGGAATGACTGGCAGCCATGTGGAGGTAGCATATGACGTCTTTCTCAAGTCTCTAGAGAGTTGTGCCTTGTTATTTTACCGTGGTATTTGACTTGATTCTCTAATGTTGGAAGGGGAAATTAAACTGATGGACATCTACTGGGGTAGGATAGAGCAACGGCAGCCAGATTGTGGAGGTCCGATTCCAGTCCAGGATCCTTAAGGCCCTCAAAAAACTTACAGTTATTTGGGAGCAGGAGCTGACTTTTTCTGTCATATCTCATAATGTTGGAAAGAAACGTCTAAAGGAAAAATAGCGGTGTTGTAAATGGATACAGACTTGGGAATTCTGGATTCTCTTGGGAGCAGGGCTAAAATATAGAAGCTGGGAGAGTCCTTGGACGTTCCAGAGGAAGAAAAACACTAGGTGGCATATATTCCGTCAAACCGTGTGGCTCTTCCTCTCTCGTAGAAGCAACTTCAGGAAGGTGAAAATAGAATATAGTAACCAATATTTCTACCTATTAAATGCCTTTATTTCCAATCTGTTTTATTGATTCCTTTCTAAAGAATCTGCTCATGTTGCTGAAACTATAGAGTGGTCTCTTACTGTTGTGGGAACCAGATCCCATTTGAAAGAGAAAGCCTGCCAGAGGAATGGTCTCCTCCTAACTCATATACTGTGCATCGGAAGACTGTTCCCAAGATACTCACCTCAACTTTCCTTCTGAATATAATTTTCAAATGAATACATTTACATAGTTAAAAACTATTAGTGGAAACTCAGTCCTTTTAAAAATAGTTTCCAAATATCTGAATGAGGGCCACAGGGTGCCATTCAAATGTATTGGGCCGAAATTGCTTATCCAACAAAATTAACAAGAAAAATGACTGTGCCATTATGTTAAAAAATTAGTGGTATAAACAGTTTAAGAAAGAATAACGGAAAGAACATTTTTTATTATATATTTATATATATATATATTTATGCGCCTGAAAACCAATATTTCATTGTAGTCACCTACTTCTGTATTTTATCGTCTTTTTAATAACATATTCTGTAATGACTTTTGAGCCTTGGAGTGAGGAGTGTAACATAGATGGTTCATTAAGCACTGGGCAGTTGACAATCTCTTCTTCTCTGAATCTTGACTCATTGTGGGAATCACCATGCTATTCCAAACAGCAGTTTGTTTTTGTTTTTTGTTTTTTGTTTTGAGTGAAGGAGTGAAATACATGTTATTTTGTGTGTATAATAACTCATTAGGAGTCGATTTAATAATATGTTCAATTAGCAAAATAGTAGCATATTCTACAGTAGTGTCTATGACCTGTCTAGATACGGTTCAGGACTCACCAATGTGCCAGGTGTATGTTTCATCTTGTGGAGTGAGCTCAAAATCCAGTCAGTAAGTGGTTGGGTATTCCCATGTTGTTCATGCCACTATTGCGCAAGTAGTCAAATCTTTTCAGGCAACTATAATAACTACCATAACGACCAATAGATCTGAAATGTTACTCTGGTTTTCAGGGCTTGTGGCTGGATAAGATTGATAGCATGCAAGCACAGTCCAGATTCATTCGAAGCAAGCCAGTGTGGATGAAGCTTTCAAGTTAGTACCAGCTTGATTGCTCCATGTTTTATAACAAAAATACATATTATATTCAGCAGTAAAGTCTTCTGTCTAGGTTTGGAAGGTAACCAATCACTTTGGCAATATGCCATCTTTGGTAATATACCCAAAGAACTCAATGTACAACTATGGAGATACTCTGTTATCCATGTTCATTTCTGCTCTGTTCACAAGAAGCTGTGAAATAAAAACATCCCAGTTCATCATCAAACAACAGACAATGAAAATGCAGTATGCTTCCCACAATAGAATGTTATTATCCAGTCCTTAAAGGAAATTATAAAATTCACAGGTAAATGGATGAAGCTGGAAAGCCTCATTCTGGGTGAGGGAACCTAGACCCAGTCTAACAAGCACTGCATGTTTTCTCTTGTCTGAGGATGTTAGCCTTGAATCTTCAGATATATATGCTTTATTTGGAATACCCAGGAAGATTGAGAAATTAGTAAGGAGCCATGAGTGGAATGGAGTGGAAGAGAGACATAATGCAAACACTTGTAGGCTTGAATGGGAATAATAGACCAGGAAGGGATAAACTGGGTTTTGTGGGAGAGTAAAGAGAATACAGGGAAGGGTGAATACCTCTATATACCTTTGCAAAAAGTTACATAGGAACCAAGATACTCTCTCATTTTTTCTTTTTCTTTCTTTCTTTTTTTTGAGTCAGTGTTTTTCAGGTTCCAGGTTATCCTAGAACTCCCTATGTAGCCATGGCTGGTGCTGAAACCACATCTCTCTTGCTTCTGCCCTCCAAATGCTGAGATTACAGCTGTACACCATCACATTCTACTAGCCATGTTTCTCAACAGACACGTGTGTCCGGGAGTGGTGGCCAAAGTTTGTATATCCAGCATTTGGCAGACTGAGGAAAATATATTTGAAATTAGCCTGAGCTACAGAATGAGTTCCTGTCTCAGAAATCAAAACAATATATATTTTTAAAAATGTTAAGAAATATCTGTCATAAACAAAACGGAGACTCTTTGAAACAAGTTCGCCTTTCATGTGTGGGGATGTATGAGTGATAAGAGCCGTATGATTCTGTAATCATGTAAAATCCAAGGTCAGTGTAGCAGGAGAGCCATGGCTCTACTAGTCAGCTAGCACACAGAATAATCTTTACCTATAGCCTTTGTCCAGATGCCTTCCTCGATGGCTTGCCTTTCAGATCCATTAAAAAAATAACAAGAAAACAAATTGAGGTTTAGGATGATAACTAATCTTGCTCTTTCTTCCTCTGAAGAGCTTATGTTTCTGCTGGCATCCTGCTCCATTTCTAAACCACAGCCTCATATGCGTCTCTCTCGTTCAGTTGCTTCTCTACTCTTGCATGTCTCCTACTTAAATATTCATGCTTTTAATAAAAGGGGCGAGGAGTGGTGTCTCAGAGATTTCAAGCTGTGACTATAAGAAAGTATCCAGAACCTTCGGCCTTGGTTCTAAGCAGTGTTTTAAAATCTGGCATTCAAAACGAATCTCCCCAGTTCTGTCTGGGCTTCCTAGATGTCTGTTTCTGTCATGTGCTCCTTAGAGCATCCATTTCCCCCATAGAGGACACCTCTAACAATGGCCTTCTTCCTTTCTTTCAGACAAACTGTTCATTAAAGCAAACAATACGAAGCCAGAGTGGACAGCAATCTCTATTCACTGCTGACTTCCAATGTTCCCATGGCGTGGCCTGCATACATTAACTGCAACATTTACCACAATGAATCATAGCTGCTTGCTATACACGTCTCTCTTCTTCACTGAAGGGTGGAAAAACTCATTGAGTTTATTTCAATTGTCTTTATATTGCTCGAGGTAGACACTGGCATAAGAATGAAGCACTCAATGAATGCTTGCTGAAATTCTGTATGGAGAGTCCAGCGGAAGAAACTGGCCAAGCAACGGTCAATTCTAAACCAGTATCAGTTTAATTTGAAATGCATTTTTTGTTCACCTTTAGGTCAAGTACTCGGTTATACACTAGATAAGTAACGGGCAAAAAGCTTTTATTTTAAAATAGATGTGGAATTAGTTCATTTTAAAAGTACCCTGCTATTTACCTCAAGCACATAGGAAGATATATATATATATATATAGTCTCAATGCTATCCCTCAAACTTAAGAGGTAGATAAAACTGCCATCTATGCATTAAAGTAAGTGCTAACAGGGACCACATGGGAAGGACTCACCATCCTCAGTTTTTAGGCCTGCTCATGATGACAAATGCATCCCTTGGAAGGTAAAGAAAGATGTGTCTAAGTGGAACACAGTAAGAGCTGTGAGGAAAATGGGGTGAAGACTTTTATATCTGGGTGGAAGGCTATGAGACAAGATATATCAACTGGTTGCTGCAAGACTTTATATATCCAAAATGAGAGTGTACATAAATTTTTGTAATTAATAGGTGGCATCAAAATCCCCACCTTTTTTTATTTTAAAAGCATTTTTGGCAGACTGCTGAGAGCAGAGCTAAAGGTAATGGGCAGTAATCCTAATATATAAGGGTCTGAATTTCAATTACTTTGAAGATTAAGCTGATAATAGTGACAGCCATGACGTTAACCCTTCTGTGACACAACCAACTTCAGGGGGAAATCCATACTTAACAATATCCTGTTAATGCAACGCACAGAAGGCTCTTCACAGAAGAGTATGGTGAAACGAAAATTCATGAGCAACATAGCGCTCTCAATGCAAAGGGCACAGTTCTCTGAAGTCAGATTTTGACGAAAGCAGCACTACAAAAGAAAAGATTTATGAAATCATAGATGGAACCAAATAAAATAGCAGTGAAACCCAGCAATGGTAAGGCAGATCCTGACAGATGATATAAATGATTCTCAGTGTCAATGTAGTGTTTGTATTTGTGAAATAGCTTTTGAATAAAACAAAACACAGACGGGTAACAAGGAAGACACGATATTGTATTAAGGGAGTACTTTCAATCTGTCAGTGACACATTTTATCCTGTGTACTCAATCCTTGCTTCCTACATCTGCCAGGCCCCACGGGGCATACCAGGAATGTTCATTTAACTTTTATGACCGGAGCGAATGCCACAATGTGGAGCGCTATTCATTTTCATGGCAGTCAAAATGTCAGCAGCTGTGGCGTGGCGGGTGAGCAAACAGTCATTGTAATGGGACCATCTCCAAGGTGATAGTTATCTCTAACAGACTTTAAAGTGCATCCCTTAAACTAAGAACCTGACCTCAGAAGTTACTTTTCACTGAAAATGATGCGACTTCAAAGTTACGTTTCCTAATGCTCTCCATTTTATAGGGACGTCTTTCCTAGCTCACAAATGGAAAGCCAGGGTCCCTGATTTCCTAAGCGGCCTTTGTAAAATGTAACCAGGACACTGTTCATTTTGATTTGCAGTAAAAATGCTGCTCATCTTATGAAGTGAAACCATCACTTTTGTTCTTCACCACTGAAAATCGTCAGGGCAGACAAAGCATTGTCTGTGTGCCAAAAACAAACAGAAAACCAAGCTCTGTCTGCCCCCATTTACCTAGATAGGTGCCACAAGATTCCAGGAAGTCTTTGAAACAAATGTTTTGCCTATTAATCTAAGCAATATAATTGACTCTACACGGCATTTAATAGCTTTAGCATGGAGATGAAGAAGGAGCATGCGCAGACATTCTCAACCGCAGTCACATTTCTGAGAATGGACTCCAACTGTCCAGATTGTTCGAGCATGAATTTGAATATATGTGATAAAGAGCTATTTATTCTGAGAAGCTGGACCAAGTCACCACCATTTCATTAAATCATATATCAGAAATATGTTGGAAATTAATATTAGTACCTAAAAGACTGAGGAACTCAATCACAGTGAATGGCAGGAGCAGAATCTCACTTTTGTGTCCTTTTTCTGTGAAAATTAATCATCTTTACATATATAAGAAATCAGGGAGTATATGTTTATCATATGGTTCAGACATATCATACTGACATAACCAAAGATATGCAGGAGCAGGAATCGAAAGACACCAAACAGTCAAATACGGGATATTATTTCAACTAATGTAGATCGCTTCTCTAGTTCACTTTTACGCTTTCAGTTCACTGATACTTTGGGGGTTGGCTGAGCTATGATGGTTGTGTAATGCAGAAAAGACATATTTGTTCCCAAACAAGACTTACTGTAAATATTCCCTGCTTATAAGTATAAAAATGTGCATGTCAGCGATTTCAAAGCAGTAGATTAAAATGATTAGCCTAATACATTGTGAACCTTCACTAAACTGCTGTAATGGAGTCCCCATTAATGTACTGGCCCAGTGTATTGCTCCCATTAGTAATCAGACTCTAGAAGTGTGACAACAGATGATCAGTGAGGGTCTCACCCCTGGATCTGCAGTCCCCTGGCCTTCCTCGGTGTGTACACGCGGAGCAGACATGGGGACATTCCTCGTGGTTCCACTGTTTTAGAAGGCCTCCAGTCCCATCATAAGGCTTCTACTCTCCAGGACTCATCAGTCAAGCCCTACTGATTCTCTGAGGGGCTCCATCTCCAATCACTTTAGGAGAAGGGTGTCAGTCTATGTATCCTGGAGATAATCAGTTATTCACTTCATAAGAGGCAGGCCACATCACTTGTGTTCTGTGTTGCAGAGCAGGCAGGATGTGAGCACACAAGATTAATTAGGGATGGGTTCAGTGAGAACAATCACATTTCATCAAGGCATAGAAAGGCAGCAAGTGGAAGACACACACAGACACACACACATACACACACAGACATACACACAGACACACACACAGACACACACGCAGACACACAGACACACACAGACACACAGACACACACAGACACACACAGACACACACACACACACACACACACACACACACACACACACACACACACACACACACATATTTTCCTGAGCAAGCAAACTGCAGCCTTTGTGCACACAGCAAGTGGAAAGGAAAGTATTTCTCACGCTCTAAGCAATCATGACCAGACCAAACATGAACAAACAGGAGTAAAGCAATTCTTCCAAAAACTATAAATCATCCAGGGGTTAAAAGTAAAACCTGGACACTGCCTGATGCATGCGTATTCCATTTGCATATCTATAGGGGGGGCTTTGTTGAAACCTTCTGGTAAAAATGGTGATGCAAGATCTTTATACATCATTTCAGAAACTATTCCACCAGGATACACCAAGCGAGGTGAAGCCACGCTACACTCTGAGCCATTACATTTGCCAAAGTATCACACTTGCTGCAAATGTAAAATAAATAAATGTAGCTGTGGGTCTACACTCACGGCAAGCTTAGGAGTGCTGAGTGGCAGGATTTCTCCCACGCATGGTCCAAACTTAGGTACCGCCTAAGGAGCTCTCCAGCCTGTGCATGTTCTGCAAAGTTAGCATCTGGAATAGCTCTAACCAGGCAGGATCAATAATCAATAATCTCTTAAATAAGGCATGTCCAGCCAGCATTGCTTTTATATCTATAAGATTTTAATAACTGTCCTGATGACATATTTTTCTTTTATGTTCTTATATAATACAGATTTTGCCATGCTTCTACACAGTCAACCTATCCATGTCTCGTCACTTCCTTATTTTTAGAAATCCATGACTCTTTCCTTTAGCTTTCTCTTCCTTGGTGTAGAAAGTCAATACAAGAAAGGAAACAAGCGGGTAAGGAATAATCACGCACGCCCAAAGTCCTACACTGCTAGCATCAAACACATGGGCTGGATATTTTCTCAGCAATCTCTCAAATTACAACCAAAATGGACATTGGAAGGAAAGGCTGAGACAAGTAAATCAATTCAGACTCAATTAGTAAGTTTTTTTACGGTAATTCTGACTTCCTTCAGACTCTATACCAAGTTAGGGAGCCTTGAGGGCTATAAAAGTGTGTGTCAAATACATTGCATGCAATACACTGCCACCCCTCTGAAAGAAGTAATTTTGTATGCACAGTTTAATAACCTGAGATTTGATATTTGACTGTGAAAACACCAGGCTACTTCTCATTGCTACCTGTGATTCATGCCTAAATAACCAAGACAAAACGCACTTCTCTAGAATTATAAAAAGGCATATTTTTCCAGTTCTTTTATGTAAGAAACAAGAGACATGATCCTTTCTTCCTACTACATATTAGTTATTCTTGAAATGAAGTACCTTATAAACACTCCACTATCTAATTAAATTGTAAGCCCTTTATGTCATAAATGGTTAATGTCCATTCTATATAATACTTAAATCCAATTTCAGTGTCTTGAAATGACTCATAGAAATTAAGCTATGCTCTAATGCCTGTAATTTGATACTTTAATTTAATCAAAAATACAAGTTTAAAAACTTTGCTAACTTCTTGGTTCACCCAAGAGAATAATTAAATGATAATTATAAAAGAAACATTCTTGGAAAACTCAGTGCTGTGTGCCTGATCTATTACATAAGTGATTCCCAGCAGAGAGTCAGGGCGTGGGTGGGTGTGGGTCAGCTCAGCTCCAAAATTTGTTCACAGGGGAACAGGTACCATGGACATCTCAAGAAATAGAGAAACAAAGCACTCCGGCATCTCTTACTGCATACATAGGAACTAGAAAGAAAAAAAGAAATTTTATACTGATAAAAAATTTTAAGAAAAAAAAGTACTGAAAAAAGTTTAAGTCTAAACATAGTTAAAATCAACTGTGTCGGTCATTTCTCTGATTATGAGTTTTAAAATTATGAGTTTCTTGTTGGACATGGTACTGCATGCTTTTATCCTCGAAAAGGCAGAGAAGTAAGTGAATCTCTGTGAATTCTAGGTCAGTGTGGCCTACCTAATTACTGAGCAGTTTCTACATGATGAAGCCCAAACCATACAAATAACGGTCCAAGTATCAGTTCTGATAGAGTTTACATTCTATTGAATACACAAATAATATGTGTGAGCTCCATCGATACTATATTATGTACTAAGATTAAAAAGTGAATCAGGATAAGTGTTTAAGGAATGAATTAGAGGGAAGACCATATTACTCTGTAAATCTTGTCTGATTTAATTTTTAACCCCCTGCATCCCCAAGACTCAAAAGAAGAGTCCATAAGGACACATGAACAGCACATCCACACATGGGAAAGAACTGCCCATAGGCTGAAGGCAAGAAGGGCCTGGGCTGGAATCCATGGAAATATGGGAAGAATAGGTTTCCAGGAGGAATGAGTGACTATCTGTCAAATGGGTTTCCATAGGACAACAAAGAACTCAGAACAGAGAACAAATGCACGGTTGATTGGCGGCGTAAATGTGTGATGGTGTAAGTTCAGCTGAAAACAAAGTTTTGTTTTAATGTTGAGGTGAGGAATGGTGTGGTGGTTAGCTAAAGAAACGAGGTTATGAGCTTTTCTTACTGCTTTTACAAATTTTTAGGAAGAATATTCCTTAATGGTAATGGGGAAATTGTTATCATAGGAGAGACAGAGAGAATGAGAGAGGGGAGAAGGCTTTGGGGGTGTTGTCCATTATCATCCAGAGCAGAGGTATCTATTAGTGAAGAGTTTCATTTGAATCAAGAGCATGAGCACTTTCTCTGCAATAGCAGGGGGAACATGGCGTTAAGGGTACAGATGACAATGAATGTCAGATGTGGTAACTGAAGTTCGGGGAAGCTCTCTGATGACCTCTAAATGTACAGTTACAGAGAAAATATAGTAGTAAACTCTAGCATGACCCTCATGGAATCAGGAGAGACTCTGGAAAATTTAGTCATGAGAATAAGGTATAAATAGTTATATGAGAAACTATGAGAAAACACTAGCGATCTCTAGAACAGTGGTTCTCAGCCTTCCTAATGCTGCAACCCTTTTACTACAGTTCCTCGTGTTGTGGTGACCTCCAAGCATAAACTTATTTGTGGATGCTTCATAACTTCAATTTTGTTACCATTGCAAATAATGCAAATATCTATGTTACCAATGGTTCTAGGTGACTGCTTAACACCACCTCCCAGGGGTCCCAAACCACTGTTCCAGAATGCTTTTCCTAGAATAGAAGACACCTGATGTTATTGATGCTCATTTTAAAGACATATATTTTTATTTACTTATATTTAGCTTTAAAGTGCGGGCATGGACCACACAGAGATGGTAATGTCTTGAACAACATGTATGATTATGTGAGAGGCAGCAGAGGAGAGAGAACAAGTAATGTATCATTATAAATGAATTAGCATGGAACATAATGCGAGCATGAAGAGATGGAAGGAATGTTGTGGTGAAGCCGACTGAATACTAGCAATTTCCTTGTACTGTTGGTTGCGAGTGTCTGCTTTGGATCAGGTGGTACTCAAAGTGAAGATGATCCAGAGTTGAGCAGTGATGAAAGATGCAGGCAGAAGAGAGATACAGTCACACGGGCAACACAACATGAGAGATGATCTGAGAACACTGGGACCTTTGGGATGACTTCTATAAGAAAGATAAAGAACACGAGGAAGACAAGTCCTGTTGTACGAAGGAAGAAAATAAACATCAATTCCATTAATAAATGAGCTTCATTCATTTTGATAAAGTTAATTTCTTAAGCGTAATGGCCACTTGCTGATACCTAACTTTAAGCACCAAAGAGCTGATACTTACGCCTTGGGAATCTTCACCTAGAAGGATACTGTGATATCTAAAGTATGTTCTAAGATGCTTCAAAATACTGATGAATACATTTCTTTATTTTTAGACATATATGCTATATTTAATATATTTGATCATATTTAGCCTCATTTCTTCCCCTAACTCCTCTCAGATATATCCCTATGTCCCTCTCTCTCAACTTCATGTCCTCATTTTTGGTCTTTTTCAAAAAGAACATCTTGACTCCAATTTATCCTTTCTATATACTCTGAGGTGTGAGGGCACCTAGTGGAGCATGGTCAACCTACCGGAAGTCATACTTTTAAAGAAAATTGACTCTTCCTTTCCCCAGATCCGTTAACTGTCCATTGCCCCCCAGTTAGGGGTGGAAGATGATGGTCCCCTTTCCTTCCCATGTTGGGATGTTGGCTGATACATGCAGGCAACTACAGCTGCTGCAAGTTAATGAGGACAGCAGATAAATGCACTTCCTAGTGTTATTTTTGGATAGCTCTAGCAGTCTTCTGGTCCCTGTTTGATACTGTTAATTTTCTTTGTAATGCAGCAGTTGGCTTAAAACAACACAGATTGCATTTTTACTTTGTGTCCATTCAATAGCACATAATAAATAAAAAATACATTTATAAATCAAGTAAGACAAGTATATATTCAACTTGGGAACGAGTGATATTACATTCAGTAAAGAATATGCTACAATATCTAGTGCAATGATCCAGACAGTAGTTACTAACTACGGGAAAGGAACAAATAAGATGAAACTAGTTAAGACACAAGTAGAAAGTACTTGGAAAGGGTGACTTTGGGGGTTAGAGGATATATTCACGGTAGGGCTCTTCTTATTAAGCATATGTGTTTATACCTATTAATATGTTTTGTGAGTTATATACTACATTTTATAACATAAGTATACAATTATCCTCTAGGCTCACACTTCCACAGGTCTTTCTTGGCAACAAGAACCCCAAAGGCAGCCCTCTATGGTAACATAAAATGTTCCCTTGCATATTGTTGACTGAGTCTAAAGTGTGGCAGTTGTGAAGAACACTAAAGACTGCATTTCTGGTAATATTCCTAGACAATTTGCTTGATAACATACACACACCTTCCTGGTCAATGTATGCCACAATGTTCATCTGTGCTTGCATAATGCTTACTGTTTGGTTCACTCACCATCTTAGATCATCCTTCTAGAATGATTTACATTCTGCCCAAGGTATGTGTTTTAAATCTCTCTTCACTGAAGGGCTCCTGGTGGGAATATTATTCAGTTTTTGATTATCTAAGATGTTGTTTCACTATCATTTTGAAAGATAATTCTAACTGCCAAGAGTATTACTGAAAGTTACAGTGCTCGTTCCACAGTATGATGAGTCTCAGAGCCTTTCTTATTATTGATTTTGGTTAAATTAGCATGCTTTCCAGATACAGTCCATTCCTTCCAACTGCTTTTAGATTCCCAATTCTGTGTTTGGTATTCTATAAAATCAACAGTGGTAGGTGAAAGTAGATTTCTATCTATTCCCTCTGTAGCACATTATGCCGTATATCTTACGGTTCTAAACAGTTTACTACCCAATTATATACTCTAGGTCTCTGAATAGATGTTGTTCAGACAATGTTGTGTTGGTTTAGTTTTCTCGTTATACTTTCAGGGCTGGGGATCCCAACTGATCCCAGAGCCTTATACATGCAAGTGCTGTGTCACTGTGTGTCTCCAAGCTCTTTCCCCTCAAAGTTTTTACCTTCTCTTTATATGCTGATTTTTCCTTTCTTGTGTAGAAAACTGGATATTTTGCTCACACATATCTTAAATTTGCTGGTGTTCACAGGAGTGTCTGACTACTGTCTAACAACTAAACTTTGATATCATGGCTTTTCAGGCCCCACCCTAAGACTACCTTTTCTATTTCCAGCCCCTCAAGACACAGGTGGCTACATTCTGAAAACAAAACAAAACAACAACAACAACAAAGAACAAAGAAGCAAAAAACAAACAGCCCCCCCCCCAGATTGAGGCACAGAATCCCACCAATCCTAGACCACCCTGGAACGCCCTGCCCCCCAACAAACCCTATATAAGCCTCCTCCTCAGTTTACTTCTCTCCTGAGCTGAGGCAGCCATCCTCTTGTGTCTTTCCCAATAAATCTTTTGTGTAATGTTTGGTGTGGAGTGTGACTTTGTAGTATTCCTTGGCTCCCAATTGCCAGGATATCTTTCCCTTCACAGCTGTAATACACCTTTCATGATCAATATTTTCAACATAGTCACACACAGCTGTATGTTTCTGATTTCTCTTTCTGTAGTCCTTAGGAATGTGCATATTTTGTTTCTACTGACTCTTGGGAGAATGCTGATTATATCCATCTTTAAAGTGGAAAAGATTTCCAGAGGAGAATAATATTCTGTCTTCTACCCAGGACTTAGAAAGAATCTGTGCTCTTCTGACTAAAGTAATTGAAAAGATCATAACATTTTGACAAGTAAAAGAGTTGGCTGTAGAACTTGAGGGTGGTTGACATAATAGTGAAGAATTAGTCAACAACCATGGAGGAGTTGAGTCTAAACAAAGGTGAGATTCAAAGGGAGTTGGTCTTAAAACATTTTCTAACCCACAGGAAAACTTGGGTAGCAAGTACAGATGAGCAATACTAATGAAAACACGCAGACAGCTAATAGCATGCTTTGACAACCTCCTGGAATGAAGTCCACTTTTGGAAGAATGCTCTTTTGTTTAGATTACAACCGAGAGGCATCGTAAACCCACAGTTCATTTATCAGAAGGATCAAGTGCAAGTTATTTTCTCCCAACAGAGAAAGCTTATCCTATATGCATGACTGTGTAGCATTTTGACAAAACTGCTTTGTGATAATACAGGGCAATTTCAACTCGATGCTATAATTTTTGCAGAGCTAGTCCACTTCTTGCCAAGGCAAAGTCTAATTCCATCTTCACTAAATGAGAAGGGATTTGCCTTCCTTCATCTAGCTTCCTCCTTTATCATTTAGCAGTAAAATTAAAGAGCAAGTCCAACTGAGCCCAAACCCTGATATTTAACAGACTAAATATATTTGTGTCTTATTTTACTTATGGGAAGAGCGAAAATAGCCTACCTTCCCTGCTGCCAATATTGATGTTTACAGGAAGGATAAGGGACTGGTGTAATTATGTTCCTTGGTATCTAGCCAAAAGAAAACGTTTCCTCCTATGTCACAATTATCTGTACAACAAGGGTTTGAAACTGTAAACATTTACCCAAGAGCAAAGAGCTATGGCCAACAAGAAAGCAAATCACGGATACACATACATGTCACTTACAACATTCTTGGAGCAACTTTATAGTATTTGTTACATTCTTTCTGCATGCAATTTATCTAGTGAGACCATCATTAGCCTCCTTAAGCATGGCAAATCATTTTACTTCTCAGGCAAATTATTTATTCAAAGTTCTTATATGTTCTCTTTTTTCAATGGGCCCTAAAGTTATCTTCTACTAAATTAAACAACAACTACCTTATATTTGTCTGTTACTTTTATATTTTCAAATTATATATGCTTTTCATGACTGAATCTCATGATTGAACCAGACAGACACAGGCCCTGTGAGGGATTAAGTAAACTGTCCAAGATTAACTAATGAGAAGTAAGCCAAGTCTGGTGCTCAGCTCTTCCAAAGTATCCCATTGCTTCTCTCCTCTCTATGATAAGTATTCTAATTTATTAAGATACTGAGAGAATCATGACTTGCATCTTGTCAAGAACTGGTGCTGGTTCAGAATATCGGGCCCAGCACTCGGGACTGTTTGAACCTATAAAACCCTACAAGCATAATTTGGGGGCAGAGCCTAAGAGACAAAGAGAATGATGGAATAGGTAAGTTTTCCTGTGGCCATGATGACATACATATCTAACAAGTAATTTAAAGAAGGGTTTGTTCTGGCTTCCAGTTTAAGGACATACATTGCACTGTGGCAGGAACGTCATGACAATGGAGAGGGAGCCTCAGCTGGTCATTCTGTATCACCAGTCAGGAAGCAGAGTTGGGCAAGAACTGGGACTCAGCTATAAAACTGTAAATGTAACTCCAGTGACTAGCTGTGTCTAGGAACCTGTGATCCCTTATGGGTTCTACAATCTTCCTAAACAGCACCACTCCAAGGGACCAGCTTTTAAGCACATGAGCCAATGCAGAGCCACATTTAAATCTCAACAATGAGGAAAAAGCATTGAAAGATAGTGAAAATTTGTACCTATACAAAGTTTGCAGGATTTTTCTCAAAAGAAACTAAACAGCATTTGACCTCCACAGACTTATTTCCATTTTATCGACTATTGCCTGCTTCATGTACCAAAATACAAAAATAAATCACTGTCTATGGAAAGAAAAACAAAAGGAATTTTACAATTGGCTCACTGCTTACCAATAACAGCCTTAAAATAATAGTGCTTAGATATGTAGAAAGAAAAAAACAGCACCCAAGCATAATTATACCAAAAATGCAATTCAATTTTTTCATTAAATGTAAAATAAGATCACAAACCATCAGGCTAAACATTTGGTGCTGTATTTCACTTCTCTTAAAAATGTACTTCTCATTCATCAAGTTCAACAAAGCAAAGATTGTTTTAAAATGTGATCAATGTTGGTCATAGTTCGCTGTCGAACTTAGAAGAAAACTAAGATTATAAAACATGAAACAGTGCAGCTTAGACACGCCACTCTTACAGTTAGGACATTGTTAAGTAATTGGAGACATCCAAAGTGTGTTGGTAGGATGCGTACACCTGCTGGACGGTTTCAGAGGATTTCTATAGCAACTTCTGTGTCCCTTAAGTCTTAGGAGTTTTAATTGTAGGCTAGTGTTGTTAATAATTTTAATGAAAAAGAAAAAAACCAAAAACTGTTCCAGATAGCTGAGAGACAGAACAAGCCCACATTCATCTGTTTAGAAATGCTGCAAGATTTCTTCCAAATTGTGTCATAGATATGTGACTACCATTGTTCTAACAGAGTGTTCTTATTGAAAATTAAAAAAAATAAAATAAAATAAAAAAGAAGCCCTCACACTTATGTGAAAGTTTTAAAAAAAAACAATGTTTCTGGAGAAGCACCATAACCATGCCTTTGAACACAAGGTCAACAACCGTGAGAAGGAAGAGCTGTGTTCAGGAGGTCCTGCACTTGCTTGCTCATTATTGCCTTGGCAATCACATTATCAAGTCAGCTCCCGAATAGAAAAACAAAGCAAAGCAAAGCTGTGAAGACACCTGCCTAGCTTTCTTTGGCATTATGAGGAACTGAGGAGTAAGTCATAGCGTGGATATATAAATAATCTTAAAAACTACAGAAAATACATGACACCATTTTATAACACATAGTATCAAGAAAGCAGGTACACCCTTTCAGCTGACATGCGTAAGCTCCAGTGAAGTTTCTTTATGGGAACAAAATCAGAAGGCGCCAATATCAAGGATATAAATAAGAGTAAGGTAACTGGAAAACTGGGAAAAGGCCAACACTTATTTTTCTGTTTATTTGTATATATAATATGTACATATATATTACATATCCTTATTACATATAGTATATACGATAAATGTATATGTATTGTATATATTACACATATATCAAATAATATATAATATACATATGTTTATATGTGTGTCTATATATTATATTACACATATATATTACACACACACACACACACATACATACACACACATCATTTGGTAGGGGCAATGTGTAGAGTCGGAGAAGAACTTCTGGAAGTTAGTGCTTTCCTTCTGTCATGCAGGGTTCCAGAGACTGACCTCAGGTCATCAGGCTTGGCAGCAAAAGTGCCCTTACTCAATGAGCTATCTCACAACATCTGAGAGTGTGTGTGTGTGTGTGTGTGTGTGTGTGTGTGTGTGTGTATGCGTGCACGCATGAACATGTGTATATATGCACCTGTGCATGTGTTTGTACATGTGTGGGTTTGAGTTGAAGTATATGTAAGTCTGGTGAGGCTAGAAGTTGCTATAGTTAAAGGCCATCTTGAATATCTGATCATCCTGCCCCCACCTGCCAAGTTCTGGGGTTAGAGGTGATGCACCACTATGCCTAGCATAACATTTACTTAAACGTGTGAAATACAGTTCAATTTTATGAGTAGTTAAATTGAAGAAGACCAGGAAGGCAACTTGAGGAATCTTTTGAGTATTCTTCTTTACTGAAGAAATAGAAATGGTCATAACCACCTTTGCCTATAACTTCCTTCTCCCAATACACACATACACATAGAGGGGTGGGATGAAATATATCTTAGGCATAAAATCCAAAATCTTGATTTGTAAATTAAAATGTCCATCCTGATGCTAGAGGAATTCAGAACCTGGGAGAAAATAAAGTATATCAGTAATAGCATGAAGATATTGAAAGCAGCATATGTTTAGACTTTAGATCTAAATTCCCTTTATATATGTAAAGAACAAAGGAAGACATGCGCTCTTAGGATCTAGCAGAGTTAAAGCTTATTTATTTACTTATTTGCCTGTGGGACTGCTTTTCTTTAGTCCAAACTATGCATTTTGTTAAAATCTTTACCATAAATGCTAAAGAAGAACATCTATTGTATTAGGAAAAGGGAATTGGGCTTTTAATCAAGAAGTTAGGGACTGTCTTGGAAACAGCTGGGAAAGGAGGATATAATATAACGTATTTTATTCTCTTTCAAAGTAGAAAACTCCGAGAAAAACTCCAGCCTTTTAAAGAGGATCTTGGCAGCAAGAAAATGCAATGATTATGAGAAAAAAATTTTTTTTCTCAGTAACGGGAATGGATTCTACCTTTTGCTGTGGAACTGGGGGTCCTCAACGACTAAAGAGCTTCTCAGCAGGCTTCTGCTGCCCTGCCATTAGAAGCAGTGCTGATGTGCCCAGGGAAGACAAGTGACAAAGAGATTCCAGGATGACATCATCAAGCCGTGGTGGAGGGTGGGATATATGGGCAGAGGAAGAATTCACAGAATAAAAGGGCTGAGTGCATGAAATTCAAGAGCATCATGTATTCAGTGTGGACCGCAAGTGGTGCTGGGAAGGTGAGGCTGGAGGTAGGGGTGGTAGTGGGGGAGACAAAGACAGACAGAGGGACAGTGACAGAGACTGACTGATTTAAGAAACTTGCAGGTTTTTATTTTTATTTTTATTTTTTTTGGTTTTTTGAGACAGGGTTTCTCTGTGTAGCCCTGGCTGTCCTGGAACTCACTCTGTAGACCAGGCTGGCCTCAAACTCAGAAATCCGCCTGCCTCTGCCTCCCCAGTACTGGGATTAAAGGCGTGCACCACCACTGCCTGGCGAAACTTGCAGTTTTAATGCCAGGACAGAGAACAGAGTTGACACAGACAGAATTTGGAAGCTTCCTTAAAAACTGCTATGCATTCTTCTACATGTAGACTGCCAGTTGACCCAGCGCCATTTGTTGAAGATGCT
>CM052707.1:78292991-78317358 GCA_028551405.1 Uromys caudimaculatus | reverse complement strand
CAATCAATCAATCAATCAATCAATCAATCAATCAATCATATCTCTCTCTCCGTCAGTTTCTGCCTTGAGTTTTTAGCATACTTTCCCTGCACGGTCTTGCTTTCTGCTCCAAACTGCTTTTGATCTTGTCTTCAGAACTCCCTTACCTATGACTAGAACCTGGTATTTTCTAACTGTGATTTATAGAGTCCAAAATTGATTATTCTATCCAAACTAAAACTCCCCCTTTATTGTATGTATGTACGTACATCTAGATAGATGTATGTCTACAATGGGTATGTGGACATTCGTGTGTGCATATGCTTATTTTGAAATAGAGTCTCCTGTATCCCAGGATGGCCCTGAACCAGCTATGAAGCACAGGGTGATCTTGAACTTCTGATCCTTTCACCTAGACCTCCGGAGGCTGGAATTACAGGTATATGTAGCCATGTTTGGATTTTACACAGTGCTGGAGATGAAATTTGGGGCTTCAGGGACGCTAAGCAAGTATTTTACGAGCTAAGTAAGCTACATTACCAGATCCATGTCTTATTACCTGTGGCTTGCATTTTATATTCCTAAACAGTATACACTATTCAATAATATTTTGTTATCTTAATTTCAGAATAAAACACTTTTGATAAATAGGAGGAACTCTATCAGTTTTAGAGTGTATTTACACTGCATAGCACAGAGCTCACGCTGAATGGTATTTAACAGAAGTATGTTAAGTGAGAAATAGCATGCTGTGCTTGAAGTGCTGTGAGGAACAGTCTGCAGATATCTGGGGAGCAGGACTGAGCTAACTGGAAATAAAGCCCAAGGAGAGAACACGAATTTTTATTTTGTAGTTTTGACTGCCACTTGTGTTTGCACATGTAAGATGTCTATGTATGTACTGTATTTATGAAAGAAAAAAATTACCCATAATTCTTTGCAAATACCTTCACTATATCTTTGAGGACATATCTCTGGTCTTACTGTAAAGGGGCTCCATGAGCTGTTACCATCATGACTGAAGGAGACCATGGAAATGGGATAGTCAGTGGTGCCTTCCTCTCTTACACTGATAATACTGCATGTACTTTGGTAAACTGCCTGAGTGTGGCAGAAACATATTGATAATGAGAACCTTGGCTCTTCAAACGTGAACATATGTTTCCTTTAAGATGTACAGGAAGCACTTGAGTGACTTGTGAAGTGCCTGTAAGACGAACAACAGTGCACTGAAAACAGCAATTCAACACCAACAATGCATGTTTATGTTGGCTCAAAGAGCATACCTTGGACATGTGCAGGGTTGTCCTGAGTCCCACTGATGCCAAGGTCACACTGCTGGGGTAGTAAGAGAGCATCAGTTCTGACTAAAGATTTCAAAGCAGTCTTCTTCCAGTTTCCATTTCTACTGAGAAAAGAGATCTTGTTCAACAAGATTGTGAAAAGGCCTTCCTGCAGGCATAGTTAACCTTCTTGGAAGACCAACTGCTTTAAAATGCACACACCTTACATGTGGATGGAATGTATGAAACGTAAGTTAATTTTGTTCATTAAAATAGTTTATTCCAAATATGGTAGCATTTGTAAAGTCATTGTGACAAAGCAATCTCGCTTACAAACTACACTCCTTCACTTGCTCACTCAAAACCCTGATTTATATTAATGCCCAGCATCCAGGCAGTCATGGCGCTGAGAGTTCTTCATCATGTTCCCAAGTCAAACAGGAGAAGACTGGCTCCCACGTGGCTCGGAGAGGGTCTCAAAGCCTACCCCACGGTGACATACTTCCTCCAATAAGGCCACACCTACTGCAACAAGGCCACAACCCCTAATAGTACCACTCCCTGGCCCATGCATATTCAAACCACCACAGCGTCTAAGATGTTAACTGTACCTTGTCAAGGATGCTTAGGCTACCATACATGGATCTGTCTGACTCTTCCTTTTGTCACATACTCTAGCCCAAACCTTCCTCAGCCAATAGGACAGGCTTTTCCTTAACACAGAGATAAACACTCAGCCCTCCACCCTTTTGAAAATCTCATTTATTCACCCATAAGCCTCTCTTCTCACACCTCACTTTTGGTTTTGCTTTAAGTTTGAGGATCACAGAATGTCCTATTACCGCTCCATGGACTCTAGGTTTTGACAACATACTCTATCTCTTCGAGTTCTATCCTATGGCTTAAGAACCTGTTCTTCCATTCTGATATCACTTCTAATCTTTAGCTTCACACTCAGTTTCCCAGCAGGCTTCTAGCATATCAAATAGTCAATTTCAGTACATTTTCCCTCTCAGGAGACACGATTGTCCTTGAACTAGTAGCAGAGTCCATTTTTTAAGCACAAACTTCCCTTTTCCTCATTTTATTTTCTCTGTTAAGGAATAACCACACGTGCCTATTTCATCTTCCAAACATTTTTCTGATATACGACTTCTCTCTGAAACTCAGTTCTGCCCTAGAAGAGATCTTCATAATTTCAAAAATAGATTGCTACAACAGTTCTGCACTTTGTGCTCTCACCTCTACTTCCAGGAAAGAATATCTCCACAATAGTACTGGGGAAAGTTTCTGTAAAGTGCCTTAGTTCCTTCATGACCTTGAATGTGCCACTTGACTATGGCAGGCGAGGCCTTCACTACATTGTTGTTAACCTGCATGAGCCACCTCTCTGGATCTCCCAATTCTCTGTTCTTGAACTAAGAGCTGATGTTACTTCTGAAATATATAATACTATTGTCTACATCTTTCAAATATAAAAATACTCTCAAGCCTAAAAGTCCTTTGCTAAATAGTTCTCTTCCTTCAAAATGAAAGGAGGAATATCCTTGTAGAGGAATTTTAATCCAGCAACATGGCTGCTCTGATTTCATCCAAAGACCGACCATCTGGGTCTGTATGATCTGGTTGGAATGCAGACATACCGTTAGTGCACACCTTTAATCCCAAACAATGACATCTAATTGAGGGGCAAAGGGATGAATGAGAATGACCTGCAGAATACGTCAGAGACAGGATATACCCAACACTCAGGAGAAAGCTATTTAAGAGCAGTACAGGGAGAATAAAGCAGCTCAGTCAGTTCAATCAGTCAGCTGGGAGTCACTGCAGTGAATGCAGTGCACTGGAGTTGAGTTCCTTAGTGAGTTCATGCAGTTCAGTGCAGGTCAGCAGAGGTAGATGAAGCCACAGAAAAAGAAGGAGCCAGAAGATTAGAACAAATTGCCAGAGTTAGTTTGAGGCCAAGAAGAGCAGTTCAGTGAGAAGCTGAGAGAAGCCAGATTGAATTAGTTAGCATGCAGAGGAGTTTGAGCCAGAACAGCTGAGTTGAACCAGCCAGCCAGAGCTCAGGAAGACCTAGAAGGGATGAGCTTATTCAGCAGTAAACCTTGGAGACAACAATTACATCAGGTGAATAACAGTTACATTTATACATCCTCTTCCCAAAGAATATGTTCCCTAGACTTCACACTCCTCACACCCAAGTAGATCTAGTTGTACCCAATGTTCCCTTGGCATATGAGGAATAGAATGGAGTCACACACCCTGTGTTAGACTGGCATAGGTAGCAAAGGGTTTCTTCTCCTAAACTGCATGCTCTCTAAATGGAGAAGCCACAGCTCCCAGACCATGGATCATTTTTGACAAATGGTTGGCAAGTGACATTCCCACCTAAGCTCAAAAACAGAGGTTCCCATCCACCTTAATTTCCCTCCTCTCTTCGGCTGTAAGCAAGACAATGAGAGTTTCTGTTACAGAAACTCAGCAAGAAAGAACTTGGCATAAACTCTTCTATCATGATCCTTTGCTAACTTCTAGACTCTCCCAGAAACAAGCTGACAACTTATCTAATAGAGAAAAAGTTTGGAGTAAGAGTTATAAAACTACTTCATATCTTTTCTTCCCTGTTGTCTTATACATTTGGGGATTCATTGGAAATAATATGTTGCTCACTGAACCTGACAGCTTGAGGGCACAAAAGAACTGAAAATTTCTAGAAACATCTTGAGGTTTGTATTATACTTTCTTCTCCTTTTTTCTTGGCTCTCCACCCCCTTGCCCCTTCCTTTGGTCAAGTTCAGGAAAAAAAGGGGGGCAGAAAGTGTAAAACTACAGTTTTTTAAAATGCCACTTCATGGTATTAATTTACTAGTGCCAAGAAATTTAGCTGTGCATCTTATGTTTGGAAAGATTTTCTTCTTTAGTACCTCATTGTTCATTATTTCCTTGAATTGTTCCACTTGCAGTTAAGGCAGAACACAGCCCCAGAGAGCAACACAGGAATGTGTCAGTAAATAAAACCCTGAACAGACCAAGAATACTGAATGGGCAGCGGACTTACTTGTACATCTCCCAAGGGAGGATATGGGCTCTTTCAGAAAAAGGCTTTGGTATACTTGCAGACTGAATATGTACCTCAAGATTGTCTATACCAGTTTTAAATAAACATAGAGAAAAGAATGCCTGAGGAGGAATTCTTTCTTTCTTTTTTCCTTTCTTTCTTTCTTTGGAATAGAATGCAGGTATTATACTTGCTAGCCCAGCAGTCTACCATTGAGCTACATCTCTAGCTCTTGGCTTTTGAAACAACATTCCATATGCAGCTCAAGCTGGCCTTAAACTTGCTATGAAGCCCAGGTTGGCCTGCAGTCCTTTTTTAAAATTTAATTTTGCTACATATTTATTTGTCAAGACAAGGAACCTTCAATGTCATATTTAGTTATCTTCGATTAGTATAATTAGATGCTATTTGATACAGGGATGGCTGATAAGGACTGCATGACGATATATATGGTTTTAATCCTGGTTACAGCAAAGACGTAAGTCTACTTGGCTGTGCAAAATAATGTTATAGACAGAAACCTGCATCTAGTCAGCACGGAAAACAAAGGAATGTGGTAGAGATTGCTGTTGATCCCCTAATCAAGTATGATTTTCACCTTTTTCCTGGCCACATGCCTAACATTGAGATGCAATATTCCTTCGTGTCTATTGTGGTTAGATTTGGCTATTGTCTTGGTTGGCTTTGTAGCAGTAAAACAAAACACCTGACACAGATTACTTCTGACGCTAATGATAGCTGGCTTTGACTCACAGTATAGGAGATACAAGCTCATGTTCTGGTGGCTCTATTGGTTTGCATCTCTGGGAAGGATAATAGGTGGCAGAAGCAGGTGCCAGTGCACATACTATCAACCAGAGTAACCAAGGAACTTCCATAATCGCTCTACTCTTAGGAGTTCTTTATTTTTAACATATAGTCTTCCTACGTAGCTAAGGCTCTGAGTGCTGAGATTACAGACATGTGCTTTCATTATTATTAGCATCCTTATTCTTCAAGGTATGTAGCATCCTTTCCCAATATGATAGACTGGGAACCAAGCTTTCACTTGTGGACTCTCAGGGACACTCATCCAAACCAGATAAGCTATGTGCTATGGTGTTCACTGTCTTTGTTTCGATTTTATTGCTGTGCTGAGACCCCATGGTCACAGCCACTCTTATGAAGCTAATCATTTAATTGGTGCTGGCTTAGAGTGAAGAGGTTCAGTCCATTATTATCATGGCGGGAAGTGTGATGTCAGTGCTGTAGTGATAGCTGAGAGCTATAACTGGATCCATAAGCAGCAAGAAGACAGAGTGAGCCACTAAGCCTGGCTTGAGCTTCTGAAACTTCAAAGCCACCCTACCCCCAGTAACACACTTCCTTCAACAAGGAGGTGACACCTTCAATAATGCCATTCCCTATGAGTCTATAGGGGCCATTTTCCTTCACCAAGTTGAAAATTATAATTCACCCAGAAGCATGACTTGGGTGTTTATAATGAATCGACATTTTAAATTTGCACAAAGAAAACCTCTATATGGTAGGATAAATCATGACCACAGTTGGCCCTGTTCATGTCAAAGACACTAGTGAGCAAGTACGGAAGTACCCATCACAGGAAAGAGCACATAGGCTCCAGTGTGAGTGAAGTCATGGGGTCTAGCCTCTGTATAGGTGCTAACACTGTAGAAGGGTAAGAGACCATGAAGATAGTTGGTGAGTTAATGGTGTTAGCATTCTGTCTAAACTCCACCCCACAGTTACCTGGCAACAGCCAGGTATGCTCCTCCCCAGAGTTACCTGGCAACAGCCAGGTATGCTCGGCCCACTATAAAAGGGGCTGCTTGTCCCTCCTCTCTCTCTTATCTCTTTCTCTTGCCTCTCTTATCCCTTACCTCTCCTCCATTCCCTTCCCCTCTCTCTCCACGTGGTCATGGCCAGTCTCCACCTCTCTACTTCTCTATTCTCTTCCTCTCTTTGCCTTTCTCTGCCTCTACTACCCTCTTAATTCCCCTCCCCATGCCCTAAATAAACTCTGTTCTTCAGATGTGTCTGGTCCCTCAGGGGGAAGGGATGCCTGGGCTTGGGCCTGCTGAGGCACACCGACCGTACTCCCACACCTACCGCCCCATAACACCATATAACATATATATATCTATATATTTTTATAAACACATCAAGTGGTATTCCAGGAGAAAAAGCATGCCTCTAATTTAAAAAGAAGTATAATGATTTCCAGTTCTGTATGTTGTGCAAGATGCTATGTACACGTACATAGTTATCCTGCAGTCGTTACCCCGTCACTCTGAATGTACTTATCAGCCATCACAAGCATCACGCCAATGTGACACACCACGCACTTTCATTTTTGTTAACTAAATACCATGTATTTTTCAGTGAAAGTTTAAAAACAATATGAAGGATTCCCACACAGGTGCTCAATGACTTAAATGGAATTCATAGGGAAATGGTTTTTAGAAGGTCATAGGAATTATAATTTTAAGCTGAAAATTAAAAACAAAGTCCTTTGGATACATCTTCTAATTTCATTTCTCTAATGTTGAAATGAAAAAAGAAAGACATCTTGAAAATAAAAGAATGATACAGAGAAATAGTAAGCGTCAGGAAAGACCAGCCTCCTAGAAAAGAAATGAGGAATACACACACATGAACAGTCAAGCTGTCACATGTTGCATGAAATATTAAAAAACAAACAATCCACGCTATGCCAGCAGTGCCTGGCCAGCCTGCTCTCATCTCAGCAGACTCTCTGACCTGGAGCTCTGGAATCTCTCCACCTGGCTTGCTACGTTTCCATCAGCAGGTCGCTGCCACGCCAGCCCCACGCTTCCAAATTTCCACAGACTTTTGGGGTGCACTTCTCACAAACCCATGCTTTGTCACTGTACCTTTCTCTCTGGAACCCAGGTGAGTCGCCGTGTGAAGGAAAACACCACAAAAACTTAGTTCAGAATCAATAGGTAACTCAATCACTGGGCACAACAACTAGCATCCTAATCTTGTACGTCATACTAAGTTAAATCCTCTGGAAACCAATGGATCCACCACCTGAACCAGGGCCACTACCTACATATTGGCCTCCATCAACTCCCCATCCAAAAGCAAGACACATTTTTCCTGCCTCTTCTCTTCCCCTCTCCAACCTGGAAGTCCTGCCTACTCCTCACCCAGTGATTGGTCCCCTGAAATCTTTATTCATTAGGGGAAGGTTCTGCCCCAGTCACAGAAGCACCCAAAGATGTAATCTGAAATAAGAGGCAAGCATTTTTGCAATTTAGATTGATAATAAATGATAGACATTATTCATATACAGTAATTCTGGTGGGATTATAAATATTTCTTAAAGTAAATTTGTAGCATAGCAACTATTCAGATTAAAATAGTCATCTTTTCCTTAAAAATCATACATTTAATATTTTATCTTAGAAAACCTGCAGAAAATATATTATAGGAAGCTTTTTGCAGCACTGTGAAAACAGTCAAGAAAAAAATTAAATAAATTTTCATTGCTAGGAAAAATATTGACGAAATGATAGCAATACCTCAATTATCTTACTGTTCTCTTAACTGGTCTTTGGTTGGGTTCTATTATCTTTAAAACCTTATGTAGATGTTATCTGTACACAGGGGGGTTAAACAAGGCAAGCTGGACTTTAGGACAGGTCAGGTTGGACACTGGTATATATTAGTGACAAGCCAACAACCTAGATACTTAAGTTGAACATGGAAGCTTGCTATAAACCCTCCCTCATATTTATGGACATAACCAAGTTTTATCACTTGACATTGACAGATGAAAAGCAATAGGAACCAGATAATCATAGTCTGTTGAAGTCTTGAGGTATCTGCCTTATATCTGAGATATTTGATGCAATAGCTGGAATATTAGGTAGGAAAACATCCAGAACTTAATGTGGGTGAGAACTGTGGACTAGAGTTACCTCCTCAAACATCTCTGTGCAGCACAGCATGCATGACAATGGACCTTAGAAGGAAGAGACAACTTGTGTGACATCAGGTTCTTTCTAAGGATCAGGAAAGGGTGGGGGCAACTGGGATGGAGGGGGGAGATTTAAGACACAGAGACAGGATGCTTCAAAGATATGAAGGAACGAAGGTGGCTTCTTGTTTCAGTGCCCGCTTGAATTGCGGTCAGGAACTTCTGACAAACAAGATCAAGTTTAGAGGTTAACTCTGTGAAATGGCTTGCACTAAGTTAGCTGTAGGGCTTTAAATGCAAAGCAGTAGAATCAGCGCTTTCAATATTAAATTACAGCAAATGGGTTTTCTTTCTAAAGGGTATGAACGTGACACTCATACCAGAATATGATGTTAGAAATAAGATCCTTTACCAGTATATTTCATTGAGTTTCTCTATGTGCAATTGTCTTTCTTTCTTTTCTCCTTCAGCCAGCACATGGATTTAAGCAATATCTCTGTAATACAAACTACATCTAGGAAAGTTGGACTAGATACAATTTTACTTTCCTAATGCTTCTGAATATTAGATATCTTAATGTCACACTTAAACACCCGAGTCACTGTAACAATCTTCTGGAATATTAAGATTGTTCAGCGCCTTTCTGACTTCATTATTAATATAATGTGCTGTGAAAATGAAGACAGAAGAAATTGCTAAGAGTGGAGAGGGAAAGATGCTATTTCTCACTAATTCTATCACAATTCAAGTCAGGGGCCCTGCCAACTGCAACCTTAGCATGTGTGCAATGGAACTTGAAAAGGCGGGGTGTGAACAGATCATAGACAGACCCTCCTACACCTAAAATAAGATAAAAGGCCAGTTTGGTTGCTCTTTCTCAGTCCTCAACTCTAGCATTCTTTCCTTGCTAATCCACAAGCCAGCCCTGCCAGAGAACCAGGTCGGCTGCCTGCAAACCTTCTCTCTCTGCCCCTGACCCAAGTTTCAAGCCCCCAGACCTCATCCCCAGCTCTATAGCAGGACACCCATGTCAGGCAGCTTAGCCCAATTCTTCTATCTCCTGAGGATTTACAGATCTTCCTCCCTTTTAACTTTCCTCTTGCTTTGTTCCAGACTCCAAGCCCAGCAGGCAACCCCTACTTACCCAAGGACCAGGCCTCCCAGGGCAATAAGTAGGCTAACAGTGGACCCATACCTGCCCTGCTGCGCCTGAAATATGCCACACCCCCAGTCTCATCTTTGAGATTGTCCCTTTGAGACAACATTGGAAGCGAGCACTTACTGTACATTATCTTTCAGAAACTATATCTTTACTATACATCTTTTATTTCTTGGATCTTCAGAATGAGCCTTTGATTTAGGTTCTACTAATGGCCAAT
Source organism: Uromys caudimaculatus (assembly GCA_028551405.1). NCBI lineage: Eukaryota > Metazoa > Chordata > Mammalia > Rodentia > Muridae > Uromys > Uromys caudimaculatus. Next base: position 78,307,710 of record CM052707.1, on the reverse strand, counting down.
TGAGTGATGAGCAAATCAAAACACAAGGGACTTTAAGAGTTCCAAAGTCACATAGCAAATAGTTGAATCAGAACTGGGTGGTAGCCACAGAGTCAAGCAAAAACCAATGGTCCTCAAGCTTAACCATCCATTAAAATCACCCAGGGACTTCCCAAAACCTGAATTTGGGATTTCTGAATGTGAAAAATTAAACTCAAATGTTTGGTTACAACTTAAGATATTGGTATATTGCAGACATTCCAAGGTGATCCTAATGTGCATTAGGTGGAAAGTGATTGTGTCACATAAAGCTCAAAGTATTTTTTCAATTCCTCACACATAGCATTTGCTCTCAAGGTTACTAACATAGGTTAGATCTGAAAATCAATAGTGGATAGCAAGACTTCACTGTTGCCAATTTTGCTTGTGAAAAAAAATATCAGCATTGACTGTGAGGAAAATTATAGATAAGTTAAAACAAAGAGACTCAGTGTGGATATAACATCTTGGTTTTATCAAATCAACATCAAAGCCCACTTTTTTTTTGTCAATTTTAATTGGGTAGTAAATTCTCCATGTTATTTCTAGAAATCACTGAGGAATTCTATGAAAGCTCTTATAGGATGTTTGCAAAACGAAGCTCAAAAGAGAAGGTTAATTGCTAAAATGTTAGTTGGGGGCGGGGCTATGAAATGGTTCACCAAGTATAAGTATTTCTTTCTCACACCTGAGGATGCTACAGGCATGTGTAATGGCTCACGTCTGTAATCCGAGTACTACTACTGCAAGCTGGGGTCTGGAGACAGGAAAGTCAATTCTGGTGTCTGTGGGCCAGCTAGCTGGAGGAAACAAGAAGGGGGATTCATCCTCGACATGGTGGAAGGCAAGAACTGATTCTTGAAAACTGCCCTCTTGGCTCCCCACCCACACCATTTATGTACCCGGGCTCTCACACACACATACATTAAAATTAATCAATAAAATGATTTAAAATGCCAATTCCTGTCCTATTTTTCATGGAACTTTATTTTTGATAGGCATATAGGGAATGTTTTCAAGAAATAAGAGTCATTACTCTTCAAATTGGTGAACGACACCATTATTTCCAACATAATTTTACAAATCTGATTTTAGAAAAAAAAAAAAAGAAAAAGAAAATAATACAAAAAGAAAAGAAGTCCCAAAGAGAACCTTCAGAAATGAAATGATCTGTAAACCGATGGAAACGGACTGCAACTTAAATTAAAAAAATAAATAAAATAAAAAATATCTTTGCTGTCTCTTCAGGGCAAATAAAAATCTATTAGAAAAAGGTTAGACAGACAAAAGAGAATGCTTCGTAAACACGATCTATGAGAGGAGCGAGAACAAATGTATTTTATAAAGATGTTTTCTCTAAGGCAGGGTTAACAAGGTGCCATTATATTCTGGGATTTTTCTCCCCATATCTTTCTTCAAGGTTCTTCCACCAAGCGACTCCCAGAAAAACTCCTTGTATGTGTAAATTGGGCAGGGGATTGAAACAGAGCTCATTTTCAAAGCACAACTGCTGATTCAGTGGCCCTACTAAGACGAAAGCATGTATGGAGCCCCCAGCTTTCATCCCCAGCACCTAAGAAACTTCACAGGGTGTATTCTAGTATTTAGGAGGTGGACATGGGAGGATTAGATGTTCCTTAGATCCATACAGAATATGAGGACATCCTGGGTTAGGCTCTGTTTCAAAAAGAAAAGAAGAGAAAAAAGGAGAAGAAACAGAAAGAAAGAACCAGAAGAGAACACAATAAATGATAGAGTCACAGCTGAGTACAGGCCCTGGTTTCCACTATCGTCACAAACACCACATATATTCAAGCATGAGAGTGGGCATGTAATCATAGCTCTCTGGAAGTAGAGGAGGAAGGATATTTTTCAGATTTGATGTCAGCTTTGTCTTCATAGTGAGTTCCATGGCTACTATGATTTAGCGAACTAAGACCTCACCGTCAGCCCCCTCCATCTGCATAGGAGATGCAAACAACACCCTGGTCCCTGAAATCCTACCTAACAGATGCACTAGCTGGCCAGCCACACACATGGCTCAGGCTAGCTTACACGTATTCCCACGGATGGCAAGCATGACTGATTAGTCAGCCTGCTACTTTAATGTCTATAGTCGCTTCTTCCCCCCCCCCAACTTTTTCCCTTCCTTCTTCCCTTCCTCTCTCTCCTTCCTTCTCTGATCTTAAATTATAAGCAAGGTTGGCCTTGAACTCACAAAAAGCCAAGCTTAGTGTCCAGTGCATGATCTTTCTGTTTCAGGCTCTCCAGGTGCTCAGACACAGGTGGAGAGCACCTCAAGTAGCTCACAGTCAGGTTATTTCTACTGTAGCCTACAGGATTTCCTCTCCTTCCTCCAGCTGTCAGGACGCTGTTGTTAGGGCTATTGACTGGGATTTAGGTCCTGGCATACTTTCCTTTTCAGGCGCGTGTCTTCGGGCACCACTCATTCTTGTCATTTCCTCCTTACCTGGAGTTGTTTCCTTATTGTGGCCACAAATTTCAAAATAGGCCATGCACTGACATGCACTGACATTTTCCCTTTTCAAAGGAAAATAAACTATGATTTCTAGACTTTTTCTCTCTCATAAAGCTGACTAATAAATATTAAAAGAGTTGACTCATTTTCCTATCCTAATTTTAATATATATATATTGCACTAGAATGTTTCTGTGTTTTTTTAAGAGTAAAGAATCTTGTATAAAGTAAATTGTCTACTGACCTGCAGAGACATATGGGGTTAATTGTTTAAAAAAACATCACTGCACAATTTAAAGTCATCTATGAGAATAACAAAATCACCCTTTGTTGTAAGAAACTATGGTTGGTATGAGACTTCTAAAGCATGTTTTCCATCAGACCATGCTGTCTAGATAATAATAGTATATTCTGTTATGTACACATAGTCCTACAGATGACACCTAAAGATTTCTGCTCTTTTTGTTAGATTTGTTATGGTTTCTGCTATGGACTGAGTTCCAGAAATGGGATTTGTGAACATCAAACCAGAGACCAATCCACATGAATAAAGCTAGATCTCATGAGGATGAATTCATTTTAAATCACCTGGGTTTGGTGGCGTGGTTCCCTCATTCCAGCACTTGAAAGGCAGAGGCAAGAGGGTCACACTTTAAGGCTATGCAGAGACCCTTGGGGTGGGAGCGGGGAACACTTAACAATGAGCAATAATTCCACATTCAATTTACCATGACAGCTCCCGATGGTGAAAGACAGAGAAAGGCCAAAGACTCAGCGGAAACATACCATGGGTAAGGAGGGAGACCCTCAAGTTTCTACATTCAGCAAGAGTTAAGTCATCTCATTTTTGAGATCCTCTTAAAAATCACTTGAAGTTCCCTTGAAGCACACTGTGAAGTCCCTCATCTCAGTGCGTTCTTGGCAGTTGGTTTTGTTATGTTGTGGTTTAATTGCCAGCTCTGTAAACGATCACCATGCTGGAGCTGAGCATCCCAGGCTGTGGTTGGCTTCTACTTCCTAGGCCAGGTTTTATTGAGGGATAAGAGGATATGTATGGCATGTTTACAAAATTACAACTGCGCTCCGCTGCACAAGATGTCTATACTACGAAACACAGGAAACACAGCACAGTGGAGAGGATTCTCCTATTATGGTGGTTTAAATTTGCTTGACCTAGGGAGTGGCAATATTTGGAGGGGTGGCCTTGTTGGAGTAGGTGTGATTTTGTTGGAGGAAGTGTGCCACTGTGGGCGTGGGCTTTAAGACCCTTTTCCTAGCTGCCTGAAAGCCAGTTTTCTCCTAGCAGCCTTTAGCTGTAGATATAGAGCTTGCAGCTCCTCCTGCGCCATGCCTGCCTGGATGCTCTCATGCTCCCACCTTGATGATACTGGACTAAATCTCCGGACCTATAAGCCAGCCCCAATTAAATGTTGTCCTTATCAGAGTTGCCTTGGTCATGGTGTCTGTTCACAGCAGTAAAACCCTAAGACACCTATGAATACCTCGGCAGTGATAACAAAGGACCTACAGGATCCCAGGTCTGTGCTGGGTAATGCAGTAGAGAGAGCCAGCTCTCTGCTATCATGAGCTCATGACTGAGAGAGAAGAGGTGGAGCCCACAAAGATATGAGGACTCCAGATGGTAATGGTGATGGTAATGGCATGAAAACAGAAGGGACCTGAAGACTGAAGACGCAATGATTGACTGGTATGAGGTACTGTTTGAACAGGCACTGAAGACAATGCCTGGGCAAACCAACTGATCTTTGGATGGAAGTATGGCAATTGGAAGAAAGAGTGAGTTTCAATGTCTAGAGAAGAGGTTCTCAATCTATGGGCCATGACCCTTTTGTGGGGTCGCATATCAGATAAAAAAGATAAAAGAAAAGTGATATTATTTAGGCTATCGATTGTGAGACCAAAACAGGAAAAATATACCTTGCAGGTTAAGAGTTCTGTTTATAGTTAAGAATACGTTCCTGTTTGTCTTAGGTTTATTTGGCTCATCTGCACAAGATGTGTTTGATCACATGTGGGCAGGAGGTCCACTGGCAAGAAAGATGGCAGGATGTATGCTTGGCCCTGATTGGATGTAGGCAGGAGGTATGCAAGCAGGAAGTAAATCAGGATATATGCTTGTTCCTGATTGGACCTGATGGGAAATATGGTCTCCTTGTAGGTTTGTCTTTTAAAGCCCCTGCAAAGTGTGACCTATGGCCATTTTCCTGGGAACTCAGGGGTGAACCTGGCCAACGTACATCTCCTGGCCTGTATTTAATTTAAGCTTTCTTCTAATTTGAGTTTATAAATTGTGGTAGTGGTCTTATTCTCTACTGGTTGGATTAACACTGGTGTAATAGATATATAATAGATAAATAATAGATAATAGTCTCTAGAAAGACAATCTTATATGCTGTACATTCAGACAGGAAAAAAAATCATGCGGGATGTCATGCTGGAGGTGGACAGCTTTCACAGTGACCTCATATGTAAACAATGCAATACAGTTTTCAATATTTCATAAACTAGATGTCATTTGTGCATATGAAAAACATAAAGCCTGACTTTTTGACATATAATATATCCAGAGTGAAGCATGCCTATTCCTCAAAGTACCTGAAAGTTAATCTGTACAGATGTCAAGGTTCACATCACTTTATGTACTACTACTGTGTCAAAATATTTAGTTCAAAATAGCTCTGATGCATTTGATCCCTGGCCAGGCCCACTGAACGGGGAAGAGAAAACCAAAATAAGTTTTGGCAGCTTGAAGTGATGAATTGCTCTTTGATGGTCAAACTTCAGTGATGGACTGTGTTATAATGTCTGGCATTTATTTGGCTTACACTCTTGACCCTGGCTTGTTCTGAAGCCATCAGTCACATATGCTCGTCTGGCAGAGCTTTGGGACTTTTATCTACTGTCACATTTTTTTTTAGCACATTTTAAGTGATCAGCATACATTTGAGGAGTACATTTCCCTTGAAACCTGAGACGAAAATTCAGACCAAGCTTTAAAAGAATTAAGTTGGCTGACATCTTCCTGCTCAAGTACTGAGTACTTAAGTAATTATCATACAGTGAAGCAAAACTCAAGCTGCTGAGTTTGCTGGAGGTGCTTATAATGCAGGAACGAGAGGTACATAGCATGAAGACGTCAGACAGCTTAATTCTTTTCATCTGAGTGAAAGCATGCGGTGTCAATTCTGACTCAGTGAAATTTTTAGATGCTCGTGACAAATTAAACTTCATTAAAATGATTTTAAAAACCTATAACCGGTTCACCATATCTTAGTGGTGGAATGAGAGCTTGGAGGTAGAGCATTTATCTGGAATATACTAAGTTCTGGTTTCAATCTTTAACCCTATATATAAAAAAAAAAGGCATAGCAATGACATAACCCTGGCACATTGGTTGATGCTGTCCTTCATAAGCCAAATTTTAAAAAGGTAAATGCATGCTACTCTATATGCATTGAAGAGATGTTTGGATTATTGTGTATTTAAATATTTTATTCTATATATGAAATCATATATAGTCATATATAAAATGTATCTCATGGTTTATAATAAACATATGGCAGAACTGTGATATCCTAGAGTCAAATAATTCTATCACACTACCAAAATACCAAGCAAAAACAGAGCAAAAAATAAATAAAAACGACGACAAAAAACAAATCCAGCAACGATCTTTCCAAAAAGCATCTAGTTAAGAGTCCCTTTTACAATGCATCTGCCCTTCCAAACGCTATACCAACATATTAAACTGTTCAGTCAACTTCAGTTTTCTGAAGGCTTAGCAAGGAAGAGGAAATAAATTCTTTCTAAGGATTCTGGTAAGAAGCATATTTCCTGTGATTGCATGAGTCATTGTAAGAAAATAAGCAATATGTTTCAAGCAGTTCAAAATAACTTGACTGCTAGATCTCTTGATGCCCCTGTTCTTTGAAGATGCAATATAGGAGATTGAGTTCTTTCATTTTTTATGTAGCATACAAGTTGCTAAAGATCCAGTGTTTCCACATATAGTTGTGAAAAATAATTGTTATTAAAAAAAAAAAACAATTAAATGCCAAGCCTTTTGACAATGGCAGATATGCCCTTTTTACATATAGGGGTGCAACTGTCTCATTAGATCTCCCAGGTCTATCTTAGAAACTGACATATAGGAGATACAACGATAGACACTACCTTCTGCCGAGAAATCTCTGCCCTTTCTTTTTCCAGTGTTAATTTGAGCAGGATCCAAGAACCCTGTGCTGTGGGGGTGCAGTTAAGGTTTCCACTTGAAATGTCCTAGAGAAGGAGCAACACGATGAAAACTTAGTCCCCAGCTGGAGCCAATATTGAAGGATGATTGGATGGGTCATAAAGGTGCTAACTCCACATGGGATGAGTACATGCTAAAGAGGGTAGAAAATGGGCCTGGTTAGAAGTGAGTTGAGTAGGTGGATATCTTTGCTCGTCTCTTTCTCGTCTTCCTGGCTACAGTGAGATATGCAGGTTTCCTTCTCTATGTCTTGCAGCTATGATATGCTTTACTACCTCAGGCCCGCCACAAGGGAGCCAGGCAACTATAGACTAAAACCTCTTTAAAGGGGATCACAGTAAATATGGCTACATTCAAACTACTTTTCTCAGGGAGTTGTCACAAGCTGTCTAACGAAGCTGGAGTTAGGAATATGCTAAAGATACTCTAATCTCAAGAATCCACCCGTTTGCTCATTTGCACCCCCCCATAATGGTTAATATACAATTATTGTCAAAACTTGGATCATCACATTTAAACAAATGTTGGTTCACTATTTCTTTGCATTGGGTTTTGTGAGAGTCGTTGAATTTTTCATGAATACGTATGTAAAGAACTAAGGAGTTTAGAGTACACATGCTGAAGCTGGATTATCTAGACTTTCAGGCTGGCTTTTCCTGTAGGACCCGCGGGGCAAGTTCCTCGGCCCCATCTCCGCCATATAAAAAAAATGGGGCATATACATTTTCTGAGATAAGATTCCTCTTATAGCCTGTGCTGGTTTGAAACGCACTATGATTATACAGTTCAAACTGCCCTTGAACTCCAGATTTACACTATATCAGATGACTGAGAATTTAAATTTTAATCCTTGATCAGCACAGATGTTAGGGTTGTTTTTGATTTTGATTTTTTATTTTTGAGATATGAGCTCATTATATCTCTTTGTCTGGTCTGGAAGTCAGACCTTCTCGTGCCTCTGGCTCCCTAGGCATTAGGCTTGTGCTATTATTATACCTGGTTTGAAATTTATTAATGAAAAAAAATAATGGTAATTTTCTGTTGTCTAACATACTATTTTCTTCTATGTAATAATTCATAATGTACATAGAAATATAGATCTATAGTTCTTGGATTAAACAACTTTCCCTTTTCTGGTTTTGAATCAGGATGTGGCTATAAAGATGAGCTGGCCTTGAAGTCATCATTTGCCTGCCTCAGCTTCCTGGGTGAGGAGATGCTAGCTCTACGTCCTCCTGCTCAGCTTGCAATGTCCTTATTCTTGTTTAGGTGAATGTTCCCGTCTTTTTCATCACTCGGTGTTCATGGTTTAGACGAATTCAGATATAATGATAAGATATAACGTTTAAAGCCATGATATGGCGTTGCACTCTGCAGAGTTATAATCCATCATCTGTTCTTCATAAGCGTGCCCTAGATATAGGAAATGTTTCGGCGTTATGGTGCCAATTAGCATACTGGAAAATAAAATGATAATGTCCTATTATGCGATGAAGGAAGCACTCAGCAGACGCATATGTTTCTTGTAAAGATTTCCTAGACTGATTAAAGAGTACAATCCTGTTTGGGTAGGAAAACAATTCCTTTGTCAAGACCCAAGGAATTTGCCATTCCCAAAGCTAGCTTAAGAGAACTGTACAAAGAAATGAAAGAGCTGCCCCAGGAAGCACAACTGAATACAGGTGAGAAATTAGAAATTCTAAGTATAAATCTCTCTTCCCATAACAAAGCCTCTAACATAAGATAGTCATGTTTCTCTGGCTTATTGCCTGAGAAGGTTGAGCCATATAAATTCATTTTAATGTGTTTATTAATACATTTGACATATATTTTTTAGTATTTCTGATATCCTGTAAAAATATATCCATCAATATAAAGAAGTGTCACTAATAACTAGGGAGTATATACTATTGTAATTTTGATTTGTTAACAGTTTGATACATGTGATTCAAAATGAAGAGCTCAGGAGAAGGACCAGAAAAAGAGAAAGTGTACAGTCAATTATAACAGACAGAACTTAAACACAACTGAATATTGTTCAAAGAGAGAAATGACCCCCTTCTTTGAATACATAGTATTAAAAATGTGCCAAATACATAAAGTAATTTTTCTCAAAGGGAATGACATTAGTGTCTGGTAAGGACTTCAGATGCCCACTTTCATATGTCTGAGAAGGTTTCACATTAAATTAATGAAGTGAAACACAAACTAGAACAAGAAAAGATTTCATAAAGATAATCCATCTATCTCTTACATGCTTTGAGTCTTCAGCGGCAGGGGCAGAGTAACTTAAACTGATGAGAAAGAGAAGAATTTCTATTTTACATCTATGTCTCCTAGAACTTGCTAAGGTCAGTTACATCACAACTGCAAAAGCAATGCTCACTGTCTCCCCATGTGATTTAAGCAATTAATGTTTTATAGTTATGAATTTGCGAGAGTGCTCATACCTATCATCTGGCAAACCACTGTAACCCTTCTTTTCAAAATTGCTCCTCTTCTACAATTCCGCATTACTAAACTCAGAGAGTTATTTTCAAATGAAAGCAATTTAGTGATCAGGAGACCATTTCAAATTCTTTCTTGTCACAGGATCGTTAACGGTACCATGTTTGCTCTTTTTAACTTACCATTTATACTTCAAAATGGAAATGCACACATGTGGTAAAGCTGCATTCCTAGGAGCTATTTTAGTAAAGATCACTTAAGTGACACACTCACAGACTAGAGATGAAAACCCCATAGAAATAATGGGAGCTGCTCAACACAGATATTCAACAACAAGACGCTGAATTCCCTATAGTTTTAACTTTGTGATATAAATAATACACAACTTCCTGAACACATTTTTCTTTTCTTCTGTGGGTGTGCGCGTGTTTGTGTGTGTGTGTGTGTGTGTGTATGTGATGTTTGGTATAAGTACTTGCCAAGTATCAATGTGTGAGTGTATGCACATTTACGTGCATGTGGAAGTCAGTGTGCAGGTTTGAGTATCTTTCCTCAGTGGACCTCCATCTTTATGTTTTGAGTCAGCATCAATCCCTGGACCTAGAGGTCATGGGTTCAGCTAGATTTGAGTGGCTACTGAACTTCGGTGATTTGTCATTTGTCTGCCCCTACTTCACAAGCTTTATGTGACAATTATAACTACAGTGTTTTTAATGGTAGATTTGATGAAGCGTGAAAGTAAGACAGGAAAGGGGTATTTGCATCAAATACAACAGTCTGTGGGAGGGGAAGCATTGAAGGCCTCTTTGTCCAGATTCTTCTCCATGTTGCTTCCTCTTTGGAGACTGGGGTGCTCACTGTTCGCTGATCGGGAAGGTTCCTCATATTAAAATCTGGTAAACTCAAGAAGGTGTCAGGAAGTTCCCTTCTGCACATCCTATTTCTCATATCCCTTCAGTACAATGTATTCAGTATGACAAACTGCGTTATGTGGGGAAATGGCTTCTGGAACCATGCTGTAAGGAATCCTGGAATGTCTTGGCTAAATTTGAGTTGAGTCTGCTCTCTCTTGTTTATATCCCAATAGTCTTGACACCCATCGAAATAGTCTTAAAGAAAGACTTTCTTTCATTAAAGTCAGCTTGCCATATGGAAACAAAGTCTACTTCCAGAAAGCTTGCTAAACTATGAAATCATCCTTAATGTTCACCAGTGGATTCTTGGATAAAAACAACAACGACAACAAACAAACAAACAAACAAACAAACAAACATGGCCTAGATACACATTGACACATTACTCAATCATAGGGGAAGACAAAATTATGTTTGCAGCAAAACTGGATAGAACTAAGGACCATCATGTAAAGTGAAATAAGCCAAATCATAAAGACAGTATCACATACTGCTCTCCTATGCAGAATCCATATTAAATGACAAAAGACATGAGCGTACAGGGAGTTCATTTGGGAAGAGGAAAGAGATTAACTAGAAGAGGAGTCAGAGGTAAAAGAGTATAACAGGATGACTATGGCCAAAATACATTGGGTACATGCCTGAAAATATCAATGATACCCATTAATCCCTGCAATTAGTAAATGCTAACAAAAAGTCTTCCTTTACATTTTATAATATATGCATTTATTTTCTTTATCAAGGACATAGGACAGAATGGAAATGAAGTTACCAATCTAAAACTTTTCTTGACTCTGCTGAACCTACTGGTTTTTGGAGGAAGTATAATTTTTCTAGATTAGGGCTCTTGTCACTAAGGGAGAATGAAGACTCAGAACTACAGAGTAAACTGTTACTATAAAATTAAAAGGGGGAATAAACTTACTAGCAGCTATTCATTCCTGTTTTAGCATACATTTTTGGGGAAAGGCTCTCTGTGATTAATCAAGGATCCAAAGTATAAATACCTATAATGACATCACAAAGAGAGGAGGCAGCTGTGGAGATGACCGAGGGGGATTGTGAAGAATGTGAGGACCCTCTGCAGATGGTCGCCAGAATCCTCCCTCATACTCCCAGGTGGGAACATTGGCCAGTGTGGTTAGGACATTTGAATTTTCAAAAAAACCAAGAGTCGAGTTTCTCAGAGGAGAAGGGACTGGATGTAATTTTAGTGTGTGGTCCCATGACTCACGCAGTTACAGCAACAACGCCATACCCAGGGTACCACCTCAAAGAAATGGCAGTAAAAATAAACATACTTAGAGAATATAATTAAATGAAATCCCCCAAGGTTTGATATTCCTTAAACTAGAATACTCAAGTTGATTTTCTTTATAGCCAAGAGCTACTTAAGCTCCTACCCACCTCTTACCTCCACTGAAGAGTCTTTTCTGTTGTGAATCTAACAATACACACACACACACACACACACACACACACACACACACACGGACATATGTACATAATTTTCAAATTGGGTTTGAAATAGATTGCATGTGGATTGTGAAAGACAACAATACCTCCTGAACTGTAAAGTTGGCTTAGGTCACCAGAGTGGGCTGCAAATTGCCTACACCAACAGCAAGCAAATGAACTGCACTTACCCCCAGTGTCTTCTAATTATGTGACTTGGAAAATCAGATAAACAAGAAAAAAGCTGTAGCCACTTCAGAGGTACATTTTTGTTCTGGTTTATCTAACGTTTGCAAAATAGCATACAACCAAAAGAAAGTAAAATGTAAGCAGAGAGAAATGAATGCATCAGAAGCTAGACTCTGTAACTTGCTGAATAAAGGAATAGCATAGTAAAATTTGGAAAAGAGATCTCCAGAGAGAAGAATCTCCATGGAGATATGGGAAGAGGGATATTAAAATTGATCCCGGCATAACTACAGGTCTCAGAGAAAAGAGCATTGATCTTGATCCTGCTGGAGTCAGACAAGAATTAGTTATTTGATGTCTAAAATGTATAACCATACAAATATGATGAAAAGTATTTATGAACTGAACAGAATAAACATTTGGTGACTATATTTGAGAAGTGAACGTAAGTCTATCCAAGACCGTATTTTATAATATCTGTGGTCAACTGATGTAACTAGAAGGGCAAGGTAATAATTTCTTCTTTGAATGTAATTTGCAATTTTACTGCCAGTGACTTAAACATCATTCACATTCTAACTATAAAATGTAGATATGTTTGAAACTGATAGAAAAGCTGTGACAGTGACAGATTTATGTGCAATATTGAAATACTTTTTTCTTACACAACTGATTTGGTGATTTTCACACACACACACACACACACACACATTTGTTTTCTGTTGGGAATTCTACATCTCAATCATAATTAGAACACAGACACACATACACACAAACATTATATATATTTATATATACACATATACATACACACACACACACACACACACACACACACACACACATATAATGCCTAAAAGTCCAGAGATGCAGGATACACATCTTTTCACCATCACAGCAACTTTTGGAAAGTTTCAGGAGAAGCCAGACAGACCCTTCCCCTCTTATGAGCACAGATGTGGTTTAACTGCTTCCCAAACAAATTATTATTAACCCTGTCATTTTTCCCCTAACAAAATGGTGATCTCAATAATTTTCTGCAAAAAAAAAAAAAAATCCCTTATATAGTCAAATCTGAATCTGTCTAGCTTAACCTGATTTCATGGTCTCTTGTTCTAATTATGGTTGAGAAATAGAATTCCCACCAGAAAACAACTCTATGCTCAGGGTATTTTTTACTTAGTATGTCAGAACAATCCAAATAATTCCAAATTCTTCTGCCTGGACTTCCCATACTGGTGCTTAATTCTGGCCTGCCTACCTTCTTCTATAAGTATTTTTACTATATAAAGGTATTATAAATTACAAGTAATATATTACAGAGTAGGAACACTATTCAACCAGATGCACTTTGTCATAGTAAACTCGTTTTTTATAAAAACAAATTCCCATATATTTCATTTTGAACTTGTGACATATAACACCAAGAGAGAGGCAGGAGGTTAGCACCAGATTTTGCTTATAAATCCAGGAATCAATTAAAAATTTAAGTGCCTGGGAAAGATAAAGGTCAGATGTGAAATTTTAATTAAATAATCCAGGGATATGTTTTCCTGTTATTTTTTGTACAATGAATAAAGGTCTACAGTTTCTGTGAAATAGTACACCAAGGAGAAAATGCAGGGTATGAATAAAACATGTAGCGCATGTCAGAAGTCTGAATCAAAAGTGTAATCTATAAGTGATTGCAGAAATCCATTTACAGGTATAAAATGACTCATTGCTTAAAAACACGCCTCAACAGGCAGCGATTTGTTCTGAGAGGTCTCTAAGAAATATGCTTTCTTGTGCATCTCAAAGCTCTAAGGAACCCAGGAGTATTTCATCTCAAATTCGGTCCTTTCTACCTTAGGATTCAAAGATAGCTAAACAACAAGGGTACTAATGTACTCTGTACCTCCTCCCTTCCTACAGAAACTCAGTCCCACGCCCATTCGGTTTTGTCACTTATGTTACTTCAACACATCACATTCTTTTTCTTCCATCTCCCAGTAAGAGATCAATTCATTAAGGCTTCAATATTGTCATCATAGCTTCTTGCATTTGGACAGACTTTTTTGTATCACATTTAGATATGTGTATGTCTCACAATTCCCTTTATTTCTAAGTTTATAAGTTTATGTCCTTGCTTTTTATTTATTTATTCATTCTTTATAGGATATTTACTTTATTTACATTTCAAATGTTTTTTCCTTTCCAGGTCTCCCCTTCAGAAACCCCTATGCCATCTCCCTCCCCCTGCCTATATGAGGGCTTTCCCTCACCCACCCACCCATCCACTCCTGTCTTCCCTTCCTAGCATTCCCCTACACTAGGGCATCTAACACCCACAGGCCCAAGGGCCTCTCCTCCCACTGATGCCCAATGAGACCCTCCTCTGCCACATATGTGGCCAGCACCATGGGTCGCTCCATGTGTGTTTTTTGGTTGGTGGTCCACTCTCCGGGAGCTCCTGGGATTCTGGCCAATTGACACTGTTGCTCCACCCACGGGGCTGCAAACCCCTCAGCTCCTTTAGTCCCTTCTCTAACTCCTCCATCTGGGATCCCATGCTCAGTCCAATGGTTGGCTGCAAGCATCTGCCTCTGTATTTGTCAGGCTCTGCTTGAGCCTCTCAGGAGACAGCTTATCATGCTTCCATCAACAAGTACTGCCCAGCATGCACAATAACATCCGGGTTTGGTGGCTGTATATGGGATGTATCCCCAGGTGGGGCAGTCTCTGGATGGCCTTTCCTTCAGTCTATGCTCCACACTTAGTCTCCATATTTCTTCCTGTGAGTATTTTGTTCCCCCTTCTAAGAAACACTGAAGCATCCACATTTGGTCTTCCTTCTTCTTAGGCTTCATATGGTCTGTGAATTGAATCTTGAGTATCCCGAATTTTTGGGCTAATATCCACTTATCAGTGAGTACATACTGTGTTCGTTCTTTTGTGACTGAGT
>CM052707.1:78282094-78292891 GCA_028551405.1 Uromys caudimaculatus | reverse complement strand
TGGTGTGAGGTGGAATCTCAGGGTTGTTTTGATTTGTATTTCCCTGATGACTAAGGATGACTAAGGATGTTGAACATTTCTTTAGGTGCTTCTCAGCCCTTTTGAGTTTCCTCAGTTGAGAATTCTCTGTTTAGCTCTGTTCCCCATTTTTTGATAGGGTTATTTGGGTCTCTGGAGTCTAACTTCTTGAGTTCTTTGTATATATTGGATATTAGCCCTCTATCAGCTGTAGGATTGGTAAAGATCTTTTTCCAATCTGTTGGTTGCCATTTTGTCCTATTGACAGTGTCCTTTGCCTTACAGAAGCTTTGCAATTTCATGAGGTCCCATTTGTCAATTCTTGATCTTAGAGAATAAGCCACTAGTGTTCTGTTCAGGAACTTTTCCCCTGTGCCCATGTGTTTGAGACTTTTCCCCACTTTTTCTTCTATTAGATTCAGTGTATCTGGTTTTATGTGGAGGTCATTGATCCACTTGGACTCGAGCTTTGTACAGGATGTTCTTTCTTTTTTATCTCTAGGACTTTCTTACAGAATGTTTAATGAGCCTCCTGACTACTCTTCATTTTCTTAGAACCTGAAAACTGTGCCATCACTAGTATGGAAATGGACTCTAAGGACACCAGGGGCATCTTTCTCTCTGCATCAGTGGACATTCATGCCCTTGTTTGTCTTTGTCTTTTACAGCAGTGTTCACTGCTTATCAGCTAGGATTTTCACACCCTGTAACTGTCTTGATGTTTCTGTTATCCCACAGCCAGATGGAATTCCCAGGGTTAGAACTTGGCATTCTCCTCTCCTTTCATGCCTTCTCTTACATGGTACTTTTTACTCATTTTCCTGATACTGTTACTTGCGGCAGATGACACCTACATCTTCATCCTTAAGTGTACACTTTCTCTAGAGCACTTCCTGAAAGGAACATCTACCCAATGGAAGGGCTAGGGGAAGGACAGAAGGAGTTGAAGGGGTTTGCAACCCCATAGGAAGAATAATATCAACTAACTGGACCACCCAGAGCTCCCAGAGGCTAAACCAATAACCAAAGAGTACACATGGAGGGATCCATGGCTCCAGCTATATATGTAGCAGAGGATGGTCTTATCTGGCATCCATGGGAGGAGAGGCCCTTGGTCCTGTGGAGGCTTGATGCCCCAGCCTAGGGGGAATGCTAGGGCGATGAGGCGGGAGTGGGTAGGTGGGTAGAGGAACACACTTACAGAGGCAAAGGAGAGGGGGAAGAGGGAGGATGGGATGGGGATCTGTGGAGTGGAAACCAGGAAGTGGGATATCATTTGAAATGTAAAGGAATAGAATGATTAATTTTAAAAATAAATAAATAAATAAATAAATAAATAAATAAATAAATAAATTCTGGATAGGGCTTTGGAGGCAGCTCAGCCAGTGTAATGTTTACTAACCAGTCATGAAAACCTGTTGATCCTTACCAGTCATGTAAAAATGTAAGCATGAGTGTGCTAGTCTCTAAATCCAGAGCTAGGGAGCTGGAGACATGAGGATCTCTGGGGCTTGCTCACAGGCCAGCCAGTGCAATTGAACTGATGAGTTTCCAGCACAATGAGAGAATGCGTTGCAGAAACGACAGTGAAGATCGATAGAGACACACACACAATCAACTGCTGGCTTCCACAGCCCCTCTCACCCACATGCACACGCCTGTATGTATATACACAACACACACAATACTAGACACACCCATGCACCTTACACTCATTCAGAACGTGTTAAGCTCAAACCTAAAATTGTGTTCTTGAAGCAAACACACCACTCTGATGTTCTTATTTCTGTTTATGGTATTTCTTTGTTTCTAGGTTACCTGAATTCAAACTTGGAAGGTCTTATTGTAAACAATCAATTTTCCTTCTCAGATGCTATCAACTACTGCTTAGCTTATGTCTATTTTTTCTATTCCACTCTGTTCCCACTCTTACTCTTGACAGCCTTATGCTTACAATGATCTTTTCTTTGGTTCTACCAAGGCTGGGTTTTCAGTCCTACTTCTCTGAACACAATACACATTGTTATGCTATGCTAATTTACTACTTTCTACTGTTATACTGTTTGTCAAAATTACAGAGTAGAGACTTCTGATCTTTAAGTGTAATACTCAATGCATTTCATCTGTTTTTAGGTGAATTATCAATTCATTTTCCTACTGTTCTCTCTGCCTCTATATATAATATGACCCCACTGCTCAAATTCTCTTCCTTCTCTTCTTCTTGCTGAAATTTCCTATATAATTCTATCATTTCAAGGATCTTTAAGCTTTCCTTCTCTAACCGCCTTTTAAGATCAACCCAGATGAAAGTAATTTCTCCTATCCATTTATTTTGCACCTAATTTACATCCCCCACAAGCCCTTATTAGATAGCATTATTTACTGCTCTGATATTTGAGGACTGAGACTCACATTCCTGTTCTTGTCCCCTTTCTTACATTACATTGTATGGTTCTCAAGGTCAGAGTTAAATTTTCATAACTGTGAAACTCTATTCCATTAGACATAGAGTCGTATATAATGTTGGCACTTGAATTAAAAATGGCTGTGATGACTATACACCATAAACAAGTCTGCCCTGAAAACCCGAACACTGGTAATTTTGCCCTCTGGACTCCAGAGTGAATAAGAAGTTAAGTAAAGGTAGGTGACTTTGTACCATGCAAATTCCCCATTCATCACATTAAATCTTTTATCCCTAAGATAATGCAGACTTTGGCATCATTCCCAATCAAAGAACAAAGTAATTTCCTTTAAATGTTCCTTAGTTCTCAGGAGTCAGCAGGTTTTGATGTTCTTAAGTGGATGGGGAGGTAGACAGAAAAGGAACCTCACAGAGTAATTCTGCACAAAGCTCAACTTACTTATAAAAAGAAAAACTAACAAACCATGTGTTGCTAAAAACCCTTTCTTATTGCAAAAAAAAAAAAATGCTTTAGTGGAATGAGAGATATACATTTAGAGCAATTTCCACACAATATGTGCTAAGGAAGAATTTAAGATGAACTATAACATGCTATAGCAAACATATCAATGACGTGCGCTGGAAACGATTGTAAGCCTCCAGTTGTGCGCTCCAGTAAGGTCACATACTGGGCACTGCAGCAGCAGGCAAAGCTAAGTCTAAAACTGTGCCGTGATGCCAATCATCTAGACTGGTTTCCTTCTTTCAACATTTTATCACTACAAAAGGTCAATCCATTCCAATATAAATTCTGTAGAATAATATGCTTTGGGAGAATAAAAATTACAGGGCATATTAAAATTAACGAAATCAGTACTTTACTAAGAAATAAGTATATCTCAGAAATAATAATCATTTTAAAAGAGACTTTATGTGAAATTATGCTTACGTGTGTGTATCAGTGGGAGTGGGGGTTATGCACATAAGCACAGTGACCTTGGAGGCCAGTGAGGGTATCCCAGGCATTGGAGTTAGAGCGGGTTGTGCTGATGGGAAGCAAGGCAAACCCATCCTTACCCACTGATCCATCTCTCCATTCACATCAATAATGTATTCAATATGGTGGTAATCAGAGGTATCACACAAGCCACCCACTTTCCACTACACAGTATGGCCCCACATAAGCACTGTTAGACTTTTCGTTACCCATATACAGCACCCTGATGACCACAGTGGAAATGGTATTTATTTCCTCAAACAGGAGAGAAACTTTATGGAAAGCAAAAGTATGTTTGGCTGATTGTGCAGATGAACAGGATTAAAAAAAGAAAAAGAAAAAGAACAGGAAATGAATCTATTTAATCAGATCAGGAGAAGTGATATTTGTTAGGTCTCCTCTCTCATATAGTCAAGTAACTGATGATGGCATTTGTTAAATTAACAGTAGCAAGAACAAAAATGCTTTTACAAACAAAGGGAATGAACAGCAAGATACATGTTGGGCAGGTGCTTCTTTTTAGATCAAATGCAGGATCCCCAATAAATTATAGCTGTTGCTCAAATAGTTCTCGATCAGAAAAAAAAAAATACTAGTGGCATGGTTTGTAATTCCATCATTCTGGCCTCAGTGACTACACTAGAGTATCAACTGAAAACCCAAGCAAATAGAAAATTAATTGGAAGAAATGCACACCTGTTGGTCTATTAATTAAAACACCATTTACTTTTTGTTAAATATAAACTTTATAACAAAGCCAATAAAAAACAATCTTACCAGATATGGAAAGGATCATTTGAATAAATGCATTTTCAAAAGCAATTTGATGATGAAATATTTTAGGGTCTCTTGGGGAAAAGGCATTGCATTGGAGATGAAATATTGATTTTATGATTCCATAAGTCAGGCCTGAACTTATTGTACCTAGACATCTTTTTGTTTTTTAGAGGCCAGACAGCTCAGACACTTGTTTTGCCCTATGCTGTGATAAAGACCATCCTTAAACTAACCACACGGCAATATTAAATGTGACATTCAGGCGACCTGATTTGCCATGAATAGAAGCTCATCTTAATTATCATGTAGTTTACATATGTTTAGAACATATGTCGATCAACATCCATGAAAGGAAGGCAGACCCCTCCATTGCCTGCCTTCAGTGTGACTGCAGGTGTAAGACTTCTTTAAAGTCTTTAAAAACTGCTCGAAAAACTACACAAAATGTCAAACTTGAAAATTTACAGGGTTTTGTGTATGTGTGTGTGTTGCATTCCTAACTTCTGTACTACTTCATTTTTCTGCATACATGCAGCACTGTCTAAGATATTAGGAAGCTGCCTCATTTCTTCCCTCTTTCCAGCCCTGTTTTAAGTTCCTGACAGGGATGCTCTGTCCCCAGTGCCTACAATAGGACCTGGTTCTCATCAAATATACAAAATGAGTAAACAGACTGACTATTACGCTAGCTTACCAATAGATAATGTGTACGTCCTCTTGTTGCTTAGCCTCCCCACGCCCCTTTAAACTGTGTTAAGCTTTCATTTTTTTCTTTTAAATGACAAAGTGACTCTATAAAGTTGTGCTGTCAAGTGAGGCATGAGCTTCTTCATCCTGCAGCACCGTCCAGGCCACAAAAGCAGCAGTGAGTTACACTAAACAAATTCTCACAAAGTACCTAGCAAAGTGAGTGACAGGCGAGCATACAATAAACTTTAGCTGTCACTGTGCTTGCCATTAGGATTATTTTTTCCGGTTGCAAACAGCTTGTCAGTTCCTCAGTCGTTTCCTAACTATGGAAAGTGGTTCAGGACAGCGGTTGCAGAACACGGCATACATGGAAAACTGAATACATGGAGATAAAGGGAACTGACTAGACAAGACAGGCACAGTGGTTCCAAGACCTTTCTGTGTTCTCTCCTGTAAAGGAGGTACTAAGGTAGTACATCGTTATTTCTGGTGATGGGACAGAGAAGAATTTGAGCAACTGAGCCTTGCTGCAGTCCTCTCCATCTGTACCTGCTTGGTCCCCTCTGTCTATAACATCTGAGCCTGCCTGATCCCCTCGGACTATTATATCTGCACCTGTCTGGTCTCCTTAGTCTATTACATCTGCACCTGCCTGGCCCACTCCGTCTATAACATCTGCACCTGCCTGGTCCCCTCAGTCTATAACATCTGTACCTGCTTGGTCCCCTCTGTCTATAACATCTGAGCCTGCCTGATCCCCTCGGACTATTATATCTGCACCTGTCTGGTCTCCTTGGTCTATTACATCTGAACCTGCCTGGTCCACTCCGTCTATAACATCTGAACCTGCCTGGTCCCCTCTGTCTATAACATCTGCACTGGCCTGTTGTACTCCATCTATTATATCTGAATCTGTCTAGTCCCCACAGTCTATAACATCTGAACCTGTCTGGTCGCCTTGGTCTATTACATCTGAACCTGCCTGGTCCCCTGTCTTTAACTTCCAAACCTGCTTGGTCCCCTCCGTCTATAAACATCTGCGCCTACGTGGTCCCCTCCATCTGTAACATCTGAATCTTCTCCATCCTTTGTTACTGCATTATATACCAATGGCCATAAAAACAAACAAACAAACAAAGGAAATCTTCCATTTCCTTCTTTGGGTCTGAAGATTCCTTTGTCCTAAAATCATAAATGAATGTGTATGGTTTTGTTATGCTGATCCATCTTTTGTTATGAGGCCTTGACATATTTCATGGTGTTTATAACATAACATATTACTACAAATCAAACTTGAGATTTATATTCATGGTTAAATCTTAAGGGGAGGACAAAGAAAGAAACCAACACACACAAGGTCCCCATAGGTCCCCACTCTCGCTGCATGCACTAAACCTCCACAGGAGTCACGACACTAGAGGAATTACTTGATTATACTGTTTCCCTAATTCACTGCATGATCTGGGATCTGCCTTCTTCTCAACATAGCCACTGTATTTGTATTTGCCCAATAGATGCGGCACTAGAAAGAAACAAGACCGATTCCATTCTTTGTGCTACGCCCACACATGCATTTTCATTATTGTTTGCAAATTGCATTTCTCAAATGCCTGGTCTACATTTGGAGAGCCCGGGAGAAGGTTTCACTGTTATACAGTGGTGCAGAGTGCATATGAGAATAAATGTTCAGGAGAGAAATTTGGTGCTGTGTGAAAAACCTGCTTGTCAGGCTGCTATAAAAGCAGCACTTGGCTTCTTATAAATAGTCATTCTATTCCAAGAGTAATGATCTAATTTATAACCATCGTACTTTCTCCAAGTAAGACTACTCAGGGAAAACTTGTAATGAAAACATTATCAATAAACTTGCAAAGTCAAGTTATTAAAAATGAGTTTTAAAAGTGAAACAAGGCTGAAGGGTTAAATGCGGCAAAAGATAATCAATCAGGATTCATCACTAGAGAAACAATAAAAGCTTTCACAGAATTGGAAGATTCACCCAAATACCAGGCATTGAGCAATGATCAAACCTGTCTTCAGATAATGAACGCTAGTGGTGATTTACACAGGGGGAAAGAGAAATTTCTGAGGAAGACGAAGAAACTGGAATGGGTGCTTATGTGACTGGAGAGCTGTACAGTGGCCGTTCAAACAAAGAAACCGGAAGGAAAAGAGGAAACAAGGCAGTGTCAATGAAGACTACCACTGCAGGAGCATGCCTTCAATAATGGTGCAGAAAAGTACTTACATTAGGTCTCAGTCTTGCAGCAAGATCGTAATACTTCTCAGCGGCTTCATTGAGGCTAGCTTGTCTGCAAAAAAAGAAAATCAAATAAAATTAGGCCATGTATTTTAAAATTGAAGCACTGTAGCCAGGTAGTGTTGGTGGTGCAACCTTTAATCCCAGCACTCACGAGGCAGAGGCAGGAGGATCTCTGAATTTGAGGCCAGCCTGGTCTATAGAGAGAGTTTCCAGGACAGCTAGTGTTACAATGAGAAACTCTGTCTTGAAAAAACAAGCAAACAAAATCAAACAATCAAAAATTGAAGCATGGTGAAGAGGAATTCATTAACTTAAAAAATTCATAATTACATG
This sequence comes from Uromys caudimaculatus, assembly GCA_028551405.1. Lineage (NCBI taxonomy): Eukaryota > Metazoa > Chordata > Mammalia > Rodentia > Muridae > Uromys > Uromys caudimaculatus. The sequence continues at coordinate 78,285,409 of CM052707.1, read as the reverse complement.
TCTACACAGTAATTTCTCACAAAGAAAACTTAGGTTGAACTTGCTATTACATTTAAGCACTGCAAATAGTATTCTATCATAATCCCATTTGAGTTGGTGTTGGTAATTTACATTTACCTGCTTGCTGAAGAAAAAGGTATTTTCCTTTTCAAAGTATCACAAATAGTATGTTTAGATTCTCTAGTTTCAAAATGATAACCCAGAAAATATATTTAAAAATCAATTATCCAAATATTTAGCTATGATTTTAAAAGTATGTTTATATCCATGTATGTGTACCTGCATGATTTGATGTGCACCATGAACAGAGAGGTTTTCACAGAAGAGATGTCTTTGGACTGGCATTAAGGCAGTAATAAGCCATTGGAAATTAGTGTTGGAACCTCAGTTTTGGAACTTTTGTAAAAGCAATAAACACCTAAAGTAACCATCTCTTCAGCTCCTAGTTGTGCATTTTCAAGATAAACGTAGTGAACATTTGCAAGATTTAGGAAATTAATATATTTATTTACACACACACACACACACACACACTCTCTCTCTCTCTCTCTCTCTCTCTCTCTCTTTCTCTCGCTCTTTCTCTCACACACATATATGTGTATATATGAGACACAGAAGCAGAGAGTTATACAGGGAGAGAGAAGAGGAGAGATGTAGGAAGGAAATATGAACAAAATATGATGATAAATATGTGTGTGGGTGTGAGGGCCCCTGGAAGTGGAGTTACAGACAGTTGTGAGCTGCCATGTAGGCACTGGGAATTAAATATGAGTCCTCTGGAAGAGCAGCCAAGGCTCTTAAACATTGAGCCGTGTCTTCAGCGCTCACCCAAAATTGTTTTAATCCTAACTAAATACTAATTACAATTTTAGAAACAGAATAACTGGGTTTTGTAGATGGCTCCAAATCCATGTACCTAGCACCCACAATCCCACATGGTGTACCAGTGCAAGTTGGTATTCCAAGCACTGGGAGGCAGGCACAGGAGGTCCTCAGTGCTTGCTGACCAGCCAGTCTAGCTAAGAGTTGAGCTCTGGGTTTGGTAAAAGACCCTGCCACAAACACTAAAGTAGAAAGTATTAAAGGAAGATGTCTTCCTCGGACTTCTGCCTGTGTGCACAAGGGTACTTGCATAGCACACACCTGTGAATATATTTCTGTGTAGAAAGTCATTCTGTTTCTCCCTTTCTCTCTCTCTCTCTCTCTCTCTCTCTCTCTCTCTCTCTCTCTCTCTCTCTCCATATATACATATACACACATACTCTTTACACACACTTTACACAAACACACACACACACTCTTTACACACACACTTTACACAAACACACACACACACACACACACACACACACACACACACACACACACACACACACACACACACACACCGTGGTCATCTCACAATATTTCTCTTCTTGCTGTCTGGTAACCAGTGCAGGCATGTGATCTAATCTCAGGTAACTGGATGCTCCCACTTGGCATTTTAATTGAGAGGGATAAAGATGAAAATATAAAAATAAGGAAAAAATAAAAATAAAGAGAAAGATGAAGGGATAGGCAGAATTCACTCACAAGAACCGAGGCTATATCTAGACCAGACTATTCCTGAAAAAAAAATGACAAGAGTATAATCATGTATATAGTTCTTAGCCACTAGATTTAGACTGTAGTGTGCTAATTCAAACCTTGCAGGCTATACATGTATTATTATTTGAGGTGACATAGTACGTGATATTGGACCAGTTCCTACTCCATGCTAGGCAGAAACTCTCTCCAGCCCCAGGAGTCTCCTCTATAACCAGAGACAGTTTTCTTGCTTATGGTAAATCCCAGGAATGGCACAGCTGCCTTATAAAAAGAGAATTCACAATGAATCTAATGGAAAACTTGTACTGCCCATCACCAAAGACTAGGTTCAGTCAACCTGTCAGGAGATGACACCAAATGTCAGCGAGTCATCAACATGTAATGTTCTTTCTTTGACTGTCCTGCTTCACAAGACCTTCCCAGATGGCAGATAACAAGATATAAGAAGATCTCACAAGTGAACTACTGTCTAATAAATATGTATGAGGATTGAAGAATAAAAGGCATGGGAAAAAAGCCAAGTTTAATTTCTGATGACATGCACAGTATTAACTATGATATGAAAGAACACTAAATGGCTACTATGATATGAAAGAACACTAAATGGCTACAGGCTCAGCTTTTATAGGGAACAGTGTTCTCAGGGGAAAGGCTCAGTAGGTAAAGGGTTACAGCAGAAGCACAAGGACATGAGTCTGGATTCCGAGAACCCACATGAATGCCAGGTGAACATGGCAGTTTGCTTGCAACCTCATCCAGGAAAAAAAAGGAGATGAGGGTATCCCCCAGAATATGCTGGCTGACTGCAATAGTCAACTTAGTGAGCTCTGGGTTCAAGTGAGATACCTTGCTTCAATAGAAAGAAATCAATTGGAAAAGGCAACCCAATGTTAGCCTCTGTCCTTCATATATGTATGTATATATACATATACATTATACATATACATATATATACACACACACACACGCGTGCACCTGCATACACACATGCGCCCACACACATGCAACATCATGCATATCTGTATAAGCATACAGACTCATTACAAAATAAGGGTGGTGGAAGAGTGTTCTCTTAAAGCTGTAATTTAGGAGATTTTGGTGTCAACAAGAAGACAAAGAAGGTAGAAAGAAATAGAATGAATGAGTTAAGTCTCGCAATTAGAGAACCATAGTCAGGTTTTGAAGAGAAGGGAAGCCAGCTTTCCTTAGGGAATTGAATTTGCACTTTGGTCAAGAGAAATGAAAATTATAAAGCCATACCCCATGTAGACATATGAAGTATAGGAATGACTAAAGATATCATCTCTCTGGAGAACCAGGCATGTCAGCTAATGTTTGAAGGAAAAGTAATCAGAAACACTACTATTTTTAACAGAAGTTATAAAGTAAGTAAAGAAGAAAGAAAAACCCAAAATATAAAACCAAACCTTGAGCCAAGCTAGATTCATGGTATGCTACAATGTGTCACTGCTGATTATGTTCTCATAAATGTCAACGTTCAACCTCAACATGTCAAGAAAAGTACTCAAGAATTGGCAGCCCCATGGAGGGAGCAAGAGTGTCAATGGGCCTGACCCTCCCCCTGGTCGTCCTCTAGTTCAGACCACTAACCAAAGAATACACATCTATTGACCCATGATTTGAACTACATATGAGGCAGAAGAATCACCTTGATGGCCACCAGGGAGAAAGGAGAGGACTTTGGGCCTGAGGGTGCTAGGGGCACCA
>CM052707.1:78251578-78281594 GCA_028551405.1 Uromys caudimaculatus | reverse complement strand
GAGAGAGAGAGAGAAGGAGGGAGGGAGGGAGGGAGGGAGGATGAGAATACCCTGATTCTGTTTTTTTTTCATCCAAGGATTTAAATTTTGTGTCACCTTCAGTAGAGCTAATAAAGAAGCTATTACTTTTAAATGCTATGTTTGTATAGCATACAATCATTTAATACTGTGCTGCTTGAGTGGAGAAATGACACTATAATGATTTGTGCTCATATACTCATTCTGTCCTAGAAATTAGGAAAGCAATCAGAACTAGGTGGCATGGCATAGTAGGACATTTCTCACTCCACTGGAGGCAGTGAGAACTGGAACCATTGTGCCTGAAATAAAGAAAAAATAGTAAGAGCCCACTTGTCCAAGCTGTGTGACTGAAAACAGACATAGTCCATGATGATGCTTCTGTAAGTTGTGCATCCCGATGATACAAGGTTGGAGCAAACTTTCCAGTGAAAACAAACTTACTTTCTAAGATTTACCATAAAAGAATTCATTTGAAGACCCCATGGAGGCCTTATCATTTAGGATTTACATATGTAACAACCTGTCAACATTGCTAAGTCGTCTTCCTTTAGTAAGAATCATAGTTTCTGGGCAGTCACATAGCTATAAAGATGAAGGGAGCCTGTGATAGTGAAAAGACATTTATATGTAGCCAAGATACACTGCCTTCCGATTCCATCTCTGCCAACTCTGAGAAGCAGATGGGACCCTCAGGATCTGCAGCTATACAATAAGAATATCAATGTCCCCTTTGAAGATGCGCAGGGAGAATTAGGAGAAGGTCAGGTATGCATGCCAAACACAGTGCCAAGAAGACAGAAGACATCAGCATAAATGTTGCTTTTATCCCTCACCAAGTTAGCTCAATAAGCGGAAAAAAAACCAACAAAATTCTCATACCAAAGTCTGTGAACCAGGTAAAATGTGTTTTTCTTCCCTCTTGACTTCTTTTCAGTTACCAAATAAATTCATACTCTCATTCCAACTTCCAGCTAGGAGGGGAAAACCTGAATATAACCCATCCTACAGAATGCTTTTAACAAAATAGTTGACTCAATTGCTTCCTCTCCCAACTATGTAGACACGATTCTACCGAGTTCAAACATTTTAAGTTCCTTTGATATTTTCCTTTGATGATAATCAATCTGCCTTAAAAATAAAAAGCAAAAGGTCTAATCTGGAAGCATCTAGTACTTTAGAAGTTTTATTTGAAGTCCTAAAAGCATCACCGTGGATCCTCAATGCACATTAAGTGAGACTTAGCACTGGTGATCGCCTTCCCTGTAACATAATTGGTGATTAGCCAATGTGAATGTCACGTCCCCAATCAAAGCAGGGGCCACATATTCTTTCATCTACTAACTTTCTTCCACTCAGGATTCACCAATGAGATGGAGTCTTAAGAAACTTCTAAACTCAGCACAACAGCAGGCAGCTATGGCCCAGAGAATGTTCTTCCCGCTCTGAGCAATGGTGGTCCAGGCCCAGCAAGGTAAAATTTGCTGAGGCTCCAGGCAAACAGGGTCAGCACTCCTGGCACTAAACAGTAGTGCTCACCAAAACACAAAGCTCCTGATAAAAGGTTCCATTTCAAAATCAGCTTAGAACTTGGAACTCAGAACACTTCATATATGAAATTACATTAACCACAATATTGATCACTTACGACATTTTTTTTTTTTTTTTTTTTTTTTTTACAAAATTGTACTCAAGAGGAAACCAAAGACATTTCTGAGTACTTTTAACAAATCCCCAAATAGCCTTGGATACTAAAAAAGAGATTTGAAATCAGTTTGTACATTAAGTGCTTGTGATGGCTATCTTGGTTGTCAACTAGACTGCATCTGGAATTAACTAAAACCTAAGAGGCTGGGAACACCTGCAAGGGATTATTTCTTAATTAAATCATTGGGATTGGAAAAACCACTTTAACTGAGACCTTTTGAGGTGGGAAGATCCACCTTTAATCTGGGCCACACTTTGTGCTGGCTGCCCATAGAAGGGGTATGGAAGGAGGAAGCAGGTTCTCTTTGCCTGCTTGCTGTGGAGACTAGAAAGTCTGTTCCTTCACTGGCATTAGAGCCTACTTCTTTGAGATTCTGCTGTGTCCTGAAGACCAGCTTGGACATCCGGTCGCCTGTACTGAACAAATGCTGGATCCTTGGATTCTCTGTTGGGCGACAGCCATTGCTGGACTAGCTGGACCATAGCCTTTAAGCCACTCTAACAAAACTTCCGTGTGTGTGTGTGTGTGTGTGTGTGTGTAAAATCTGGAGGTTTTTCTTTGTTATTGTAATGCTAGAACTTCCGTGTGTGTGTGTGTGTGTGTGTGTGTGTGTGTGTGTGTAAAATCTGGAGGTTTTTCTTTGTTATTGTAATGCTAGAACCAGTGGAAAGTTTTCCTTACACATCAGCATTGTGGAAATGTTGAGGCTTGTCTCCAGAGTCTTCTCGACTGATTTCTGCAGTCTGTACTCCTCATTAAGTTATAGTCCCTCTACACCTTCTTGAACTGACTACAAGTAAGACTATAGCAGCCTCATCATAACCTTCTCAATTGGTAGCAGTTTCCCTGGATATTTTATGTAGCTTTCTGCTTTACAACGTGACGAGACACAGGTATTTGTTGTGTGTTGTGTTAATCGGTGTGTGTGTGTGTGTGTGTGTGTGTGTGTGTGTTCTAACAGTCTTATAATGGGCTTCCATGATTAGATTTTGAATTTCAGGTAGTGATTTTCTATGGAGAGAAATGTCTTGTTGGTGAAAGTATTTATGATGAGTAAGATGAATCAGCCTATAGACACATACTCTCTCATCCTCAGAGTTGCTTATTGTGATTAAGAGTTACTTATTGTGACTAAAAAGTCATCATTATCCTTACATGGAAGATACTTTCATTGGGTCTACTCTATACTGTAAGCATACTGACAACAAATAATTTTTGGCTGCTGTTTGTACATGTCATTTCTCATTGTTTCTTTTTCAAACAGTCTTGTCTGGCCTAGGCTGGCCTTGAACTCTAAATGAAAGCAAGCATGACCTTCAACTTCAGTTCTCCCTGTCTCCAACTCCAGAGTGTTGGGATTACAGTCACTGACCAGTATACCTTGCTTTTATGAGGTCCTGGGTATTGAACCAGGGTCTTTGTGCATGCTAAACAAGTACACTATCAACTGAACCAAATCCACCAGACCTAGATATCACATTTCTTGGGTTCACCAAATAAAAAGTACTTTAGGACGGCTAGCATTAATGTAGACAAACCCAATCATATCTACACAACTCTTGAACCAATGTACTTAAAAACCATTAAAAACCCAAGGAAGAAATATAGATATAGTTTTAATACAACACAAGAACAATCTTAATTGATAATTGAAAATTATTTCAAATATTTGCTTTAAGTATTTGTTGCTTGGAGGTCAGTGATAAGCAGATTAGGTGGTCATAAAATTACCACATGAATGAAAATGATGAGGATGAGGCCCATGAACTGTATGTTGATTCCAGTGATGGGTACACAAACCTACACATGACAAAATTATAGACACAGAGAGAGAGAGAGAGAGAGAGAGAGAGAGAGAGAGAGAGAGAGAGAGGGAGAGGGAGAGGGAGAGGGAGAGGGAGAGGGAGAGGGAGAGGGAGAGGGAGAGGGAGAGAGGTACAAGTATATAGCATGACTAGTAGACTCTACCAATGTCAACATACTGACTGAACAGGTACCATAGTTTTGGAAGGCATCACCACTGGGGCAACTGGATAAATGATATAGGATATTTCTTTATCTTCATTCTTACTGTTTCATGTCAATCTATGAGGTTTTCTTTTTTTTTTTTTTTGGTTTTTCGAGGAGGTTTTCAATAAGAACTTAATTGTAAGTGAATGGTACTCCTTGTTTTATATGTGCATACATTTATTTGTGGTGAAGATTGTTCATGGAAACCTTACTTGTGGACATCATTCAACGAATCACGTTTGTGGTGAGTTAATGGGAGAAATTCAGTGAGCATATGGACAAAAGTCACATATATTAATTAACAAATACTATTCTTTAAATGGTTTGAGTCACTGAGTTTCTTCCTTTCATTAAAAACTGCCCTTTTGGAGTTACTGACCCCTTTTTAATCGTAATATTTGCAACAAAAATAGTTGACTTTTTTTAATTCGAGCTTTGCTGTTGGTGTAATTAGCTTTTGAAATACCTCTTCTGAAATGCAAGCTTTAATGGCCTAACAATGTATCTCTTCAAGACATCAATAATGCTGATTACAGAGCCATTTTAAGTATTTCATGTATCTTAAGTATATTTGTATTTGATAATTGCTCCCACTATCAAACATATTATGTCCCATTCAGTAATGCTTATTATGATAACACAAATACATGGACATATTTGATTAATTGATATAACGTTTGTGTTTGAGGAACATTTAATTAGACAGTGATTAAATTTACATTTACAATTTTCCTTTTGGAATAACCTTTGGAGTGAAGGGAAAAGGTGGGCAGGAACATCTCAATAATTTTGTGGACCCTGAGAGCTCATCTTTCCTGCACAATGGGCATATACATTATAATGAACCAAGTAGTTCTTATTAGTTTTTAGCTGGTTATGTAGTATGATTCATTTTTTAAAATGCAGGCTATGGTGGCGAAGTAGGGAAATTAACATAACGAATTGCTTTCTTCAAGCCAGAGCATCATCTGAGGAAGCTACAGAAACAAAACCTAACCGTAGCATGTGGGCAGCGTTGAAGACGACATCAAACTCTGTGCTGTCCAGCTCGGCTGCTTTTTTTGCCATCTCAGCTGCTTCTGTGAGGCGAGATTCTTCCAGAAGAAACTGACCTGCAAAGTAAAGTAAGCGATTGTCATTCAAAAAAAGTAGTAACTATTTGCAATAATGAAGATGCATGGCAATAACAGTGATCTGAAGCCAAGCTTTAATGTAAGTTTTATTTAGGCATATCTTACATGCCTTTCCCATAATTACAGGGTATTGTGAAGAGTCTAAATTTCCATGTGCTAAAATTATTTTTCCTAAGTAGGAACCTTCTATAATCTAGTCAAGCCGGAAGCAAAATAAGGAAGGGAGGAAGGCTGAATGGAGAGGAAGGGGAGAGGAGAGGGAGGGACTAAGAGGAGAGAAGGGAAGAGAAGCTGTGGTCAGAATGTAAAGTATATAAATAGCTTTATTAGTAAAAAAAGAAAAATAACAAATAAAAATCACTCATATGTATGTGTGTGTGTGTGTGTGAATGAACTGTTAGTACTTTAAAATAATACCCATCACAGATATAGACAAGCAAACAGGTATACCTATTATGAGATAATGATTTTGTTTTTCTGAATTGTTAAAAGGACATAAGAAGGTAGACTTGTCAATAAACCACTCTGAGTTACACTGAGCCATGAAAGGCAGCTAAATATTAACAAGCTCACATTTTTGAGGCTATTTCAGATCAGCGTTGCAAGACTGGACTGTTGCAGCAACTGACACACATCTCTTTAAGACTATATCTCAAGAATTGTTGCGGATAGCCTTGGTATTGCTTGTATTTGATGCTAATTCGGCTTTCCCAAAAGGGGCTGCGGACAAGGAGTGAATCACGGACACAGGTGACTTCTTGTGAACCTTCTTCCCACTTGAACTTGTAAAATAAAGGCTAGAGTCGGTGATTGGGCAGTGGAAGGGAAGGTGGAGCCGAAAAGTTTCAGGGAGAAAGAGGAGAGGAGGGAGGAAGAAGGAAGAGGAGGTGGAAGGAGAATGGAGCAGAAGCACTTGGCCCAGAGAAACCGCAAGTTATAATGGAGCTCATAGATGGAGAGAATAGTAGTGGATCTGCCCAAGCTAAGCGTGCAGTTTGTATTCATATTAATTGAGTTGTGTTTTCTTTGCCCGGGCTTATTTGGGTTAGAGAGTCAATACAACAAAGAATTATGTAAGGAAAGCCAAAAAATTGCTACACTGGTAAACAACACACAAAACTTGTCAAAACTTAAGTCTATCTATATGTAAATGGAGACAAGGAACTTTTTGAAAGGTGAGTATTTCTCAACAGAAATACTAACTTAAGCATTGCTTAAGACAGATTAAAGTTAAAATGAAGTCAAAGGATGGCCCAGGGATGTTCAAGCCGTCCATGCACCTGAAGACTTGTGAGTTTATGCAATAGTGATCATTTGCTTTTTGCAGTTTCCTGTTTGCTGGGGGGGGGGGTCAAAAATTGATACTATTAACTAATTATAGGCATTATTAAAATAAATAGGAAATAAAATCAGAAAAACATTTAAAAGTGCAAATGCTCAGGTGGCTGTCAAAAGGCCCACTGTCAAGTGTTTAATAATGATTACTGATGTTAACCTAAACTACCTTTCATCAAAACAAAACAAAAAAAATTAAAACAACAGGGTAAGTTTTCACACAACTAACAATGAAAACAACAATTACATGGTTGAAGTATTTTATAAAGTTCAACTATTAAAAATAAGCCAACATTTGAGTAATGGTAAATTTAGCTGCTGGCTGTGGTGGTTAAACACCTGGATTTCTCAGCACTTTTGAGGGTGAGGTAGGAGGACTGTCAACTTAAACTTATGTAGCAAGACGATGCTTTAAAGTCATTAAGGAGAGAGTTCAAAATCATACATAGCAAATATATTACTCAAAAATTTCCTGTATATATTAACCCCATAGAGGGAAAGAACAGAGGATATTTAAGAACATCAAAAACCACAAAACAAGAATTATATAATCTGCAGATAATGAAAAATACCTCCTCATATACGTCATTAAAAGGGAACCAGGCTTAATAACTTTCACTTAGTTATGAGTATTACAGTTTGTTTTTAAAGATAAAGTATTTAATATAAAGTATTAATTGCTATCTACCCTCAATCCAATATTTAATTAAATAAATGCATAATGGATATATTAATTATTTATGTAATATTTATACTATGTACAAGGTAGATAACTGGTAAATTTTATTCTTCCGGGCAATCTACTCTGAACTACAGAATGCATTAAAATACAGGAAAACCCAGCTATTAATTGAACAATGAAAGATATTTTCTTACAATTCATTACTCTAAATGGGAGAGAAACGAAAGGGAATACATTAACCCTGCTGAAAAACAGAAAGGAAAGAAACAGAAAGGTTCACAGCCAGATTTGATAAACACAGTGAAATTCAATAACACAAAGGCTCAGTTCATGAACCATGCTGTAGACAAAGGCCGTTGAGCTTCATGAACACACACATTGTTAACGTACACCAACCACAAATCAAAACAACATACAATTGTGTGAACTCAAATATGCATTTTACTGTTATGTAATAATATTCAGCTTCAAATTATTTTGTCATACAAATTTGTGCTTTGTAAACTATTTACAAAGTCCAAAAACTAACTGAAATGCATAATCTTAGCCATATAAATGGTTGTTTTTAAAATCCCCATTTGAACATTTCATGCTAGAATATACTCACATTAACATTCAGAAATAGTATCACAACCTACTAGCTATGTATTTTTATAATTCTGTCCATTCTTTTCTCCACAGGCCACAGATCCCAAAAGTCCACCATTAGCAGTCTGCTAATATAGAAGCATCAATTATTTAATGTGAATAATTGGAATTTTCAATTTAATTTGAATACCTGAGGTGAAATGAGTCTGTTATGTGACACAAAGATCGCTTCGTTGGGATAGTGCCCAGAATTCATGGAGAGTCATGTAGCAAACATTTTAAACACACACACACACACACACACACACACACACACACACACACACACACAAAACAACCACAAAAAAGAAATAAAGTTATAGCAGGCTGCCTTCAAATAATTTTGCAAGCAGTCTCAATGGCATGTGTTTCAGGGCATAATAGTAAAATTCCCTGGCATCACTTATGGGTCCTTCACCATCACTTTTGACCCAGATAGGCAGCTTTCATTATTACCACGCCTACCAATCTAAGAACCACACACTCCAAACTGCTTCAGCTGTTGTCCGCTGCCTCTAAGTTCCCTTTCTTCCCCAGACCATCCTACCTGCAAGCTTTCTTGACTTCTAAGGCTATCTCACAAAAATCTCTAGTGTTCTGTCTTGCTTAATTACAGTACTTAAATTTCTTTCATTTTATGTTCTAAATATGTTTTTCTCATTGAAGACTTCTTTGACAAGTTTCCAGCGGTTGCCAGAATTTCTTATGATTTATGTTCACTATAATCTAATTTACCATCAAAACCAAAGCATTTCAAAGAGTATAAGAGACTGATATTAATTATCCTGAGACAACAGTGAATACCAGAATCATCCCCATATGGCCGCCTCAGTTACGAGGGGAGAATATCCCAACTCTCTCATTATCAGCACAACTGGGAAGGGAAGCAGCAGCACAACACTGTTCTGGATCACACTCCTGGCACGGGAGTGATAGTGGCAGTGGGAGAGGCATAGGTGCTCTTCCCTGAAGAACTTCTCATGAGTCCACCAAGATGGCTACCGGAGCTTAAATTTAATGAGGAAGGCAGTCATTTCAATGGGTCTATCTACCATGGTAAATTCTGCAAAGTCTGGAAAGTATACGTTTCCACCTGATCTCTAGTGCATATCAGAACCATCAGCACCCACATCCCCATCCTCAACAGCTTCAAATGCATGGGTCTGAGATCGCGTTTGACATCTCCATTGGCAATAGGCCCACAATTGATGTTGATGCTACCAGGGCATGTCCAGACTTTGAGAATCGGCATGTTATGGTAAAACAAAGTATTTTCCATCATACTATGGATTGCAACTATACATTGGATCAGCTGGCTGTTAGCTTGAAATAGTCCGAAAGTAACCTATACTTGGCAATAATCCCTCTATTATGAGGCATAATGACCAGCTCTTACATACAAGAACAAATAGAAAGATATGGCTGTATGAACACCATAGGCAATGAAGGTATGCTTACTTTAAATAAGAACAAAGGCAACACGCTCTAATAAGTCATTTCTTGTCTATATATAGTATGTATACGGTATGTGTGTGTATATTTGTACTGTACATATATACATATATGTATAGTGTATATATGTACATGCTTTGTATTTGGTAATTGAGTAGAAATGCAAACAAAATATACATACACACACACACAGAAACATACATACATACACACACAGGCAAAAACCATACAGAAAATGTATGTTATTCTCATGTGTGTATTCTTGCTACCACATTTTTACTTATTTGGTTTGTAAGTTGCCTTACTGAGGTTAACAATTCTCATTTTCCATCATTATCTAAAATCAAGGGAAGAGGAGACAAAAGGAAATGCAAAACCAAGGTGAGGAAAAGTCACTGTGTACGGGGAAAGCAGAAGATGATTGGAGAGGAAGCAGTCACTAGAGATCCCGAGACAGAGACTGTAAGTCACCACCCTGACTAATATACAATGAAAGTCACTGACTGCCCAAGTTTCAATGACTTTTGTATAGGAATTGTCCTATTTCCTTTTTGAATATTTCTCTCATGTGCTGAACCACTTAAACTACTTGGTAGATTTTCACCAAATTTTTAATATGACAAGCTTACGAAGATCAATTCTTCATTAATTTCTGGATTTCAAAAGCTCCCGTGAAGTAAAAATCAGCAAAAAATAAAAGCTGGCTGTAAGGTTCATGATCAAATGCTGCTTTGTGTAACCTCTACGTTCAGACTCCCTAAATTAATTGGAACTGGCATTCCTTACTAAATTGCCACAGAAAATTTACTGTTAAGATCAATTCAACTAAAGACCTAAAACAATATGTACTAGGCGGCATGATGATACAATTAGTTTTAGAAAAAAACAATATAGCTTTCAGATATGTTCTGAAGAAAATGAAAATTTTTATTTGCTAAACTAAATTACAGCATTTCATTAAAGGAGGTGTTTGTGGAAAAAGGCATATGGTCCTTGAAATATATACAGAATCGTCTGATATCACCCTGTACCCAAGCATGGTCTCATTGTGAATTAGTGCACCAACCACTTAAGTGGCGCCCAAGTTTCCACCCCTAACTCTACAGAGCGAGGGTTCTTTAAACAGCAGTCAAAGCAATATTGATTAAATGAAGACTCAACTGTATCATTTCATAGCTGACCAGGAATGCTTAAATTGTTCTACACATTTTAGTATTACATCTCTACCCTCTTTTGCCTTGCTATGCATTTAACAAAACAGGAAGATAAAGTTCGATGCTCAGGAATCTTTCCTATACCGTTTCCCCAGCAGAATCCTATTGTGTCATCTATAACCCTTGGCTCAGCTTACCTCCTAGAAGAGGAGTATTTAAATAACTGCATGTTCAATGACATGACTAAATGAATGAATGGCAGGCCTTTGTGACAAAGGCTTTATCTTCAATAATAGTTTTGAAAGGTTGTCTATGGTAAATGCATTCAGACTTGGCCATAGCACATCAAAGGTGAGGGCTTATGAATATTCAATGGTGAATGTAGGCAACGAGATGTCACTGGTTTGCAATCTCTGAAGTTTCCTCTAGATTATAACAATGTAGTCTAGGCTTGGTTATGACTTGAAATACTATCTTAGATCCAAGAGATTTTAAACTATGCAATGTATCTTACATTTAGTGCTGTATTAGAAAAACAATGCGATAGTCTGGAAACAGAAAGAAAATAATCTGAAAATAAAAGAAGTTCTCTCTGGTAGGTTGGTTTGTCCAAGACATCTTCAGTGTGCCTACTGCACATAAGATGCACAGCAGTACTCAGAGAGGAGGGGCTGGCTGTTCAAAGGTAAACATCTACTAGAGGAGGGAGGAGAATGAGCAGACAGTATAACGTAAATAGGAAGGGGTGGGGCAATGTACGAAAGACTCAATGCCTAATCTTTGGTTGGAGCCAATTATGTTGCTTTTTGTTCAACTATTAATCTTAAAAGAGTAAACAAAGAGGAAAGGGCAAAAGTAGTAATACTGACTGATTTCACCAAGGGATTACAGTGTTACTACCAGCATCCAGACTATGACAAAACAGGGCCATCATCCCACTGGCAGCCACGTGCAACTTGGGAATTCCTTTTAAAGATTCAGATGATTGGGAACAGGAGAGAACGGGTGTAAATACTCAGGTTCACTGGTTTTGTTCCCATCTAGTGGTAATACGATGAGTGGACAGAGGGAACTGAGGCAAGGAAGATTTCCTGGTGGTCTTTCTATTAGGAAAGGAAAGAAATGCACTTCTGCTGAGCCGGTTGATGCTGACATAGGGCTAGGGATTTACATGAACTGTCCGAAGGAGAACTGGCTACAAACCATGTTAATAGTGCATGTTAATTAGGCCAACCAAAACTGTGGAGAGCTTTCCTCTTTTGGAGCCTTGCTGAGCATCTTTCTAAGACACCAGTTACCTTTTCATTTTAGATATGCTATCTCTCTTTAAAACCATCTAAACTATCCGTCTCTTTACTAGTTGTTTGCTTTGTTTGTATGCTCTTGGCAGCCTGACTTAACAAAAGCTGTGTTTACAGAAGAAATGTGATCAATGTGGCATCGTCACTGGCCAAGACAATACGTGGGTCAGGTAACGAGGAAAAGATGCCCAGGAGAAGAATCTGGACACCATATCATGAGGTTGAGAGGGTCTGGATTTGTCCCTAGGTGAACATGTGGCCAGGAATCTGTCCTAAATTGAACATGTAACAAGCAGAGTGTCCAGTGCAAAAAAGATTAGAGAATCGGCAGGCCAGGGCCCTGCACTCAAGTGGAAGGAGGGTCAGGGAGGTGAAATACATTGCTGGATTAATGTCTCCCGTAACTCGTTCCAAAAGGGTTAAGGCATGTCCAAAAACTAGTCATGTAGTTACGACTGTCTAGTGGGAAGTGGGGAGCTAAGTTTAAGTGGCACAGGGAGATGACAAGAGGTGAGAAGAATGACGAATGGCAAACGAGAGGAAAGGGAGAGATTCCTATAATATGCTTAACTGGATCCAAGAGGGATTGAGTTGGACATAATAAAAAAGAGACAGGAAGAAAAAGTATAGGTCTATGAAGAGCTTTTCTGATAATCTGTTATGCTTTATCTTCAGAAATGGAGAAAAATGCATTACTAGACAAGGGGCTTAGCTTAAGCAATGAATACCAGAGGTGAGTAGCCTCATTATGTTATACAATATTGTATGCATTAATCCAGGGAGTTGGGAGATAAAAATTGAGGAGAACAAGGGGATCCAAAGGCACCTCCACAGTCACAAAGGAAGTGACCAGACAATTCACTTTTCCAGAAAATTAGTTTTTCACCTTTGGTATATACAGTTGCATGTTTATGACTTGTTGAGCAGGTCACATGCTACTCACTTATTGACAGAATAAGCGACTCTACATAATGAGCCAGAAGCAGTCATCTTCAGTTATTCACTAGACTAGAGTCAGGTCCTAGTGGTGCATGCCTTTAATCCCAGAACATGGGAGGCAGAGGCAGGTTGGATCTCTGAAATAGAGGCCAGCCTGGTCTACAGAGTGAGTTCCAGGCCTGACAGGGCTACACAGGAAAACCCTGTCTCAAAACCCACACAAAAAACAAACCAAACCAAACAACATACCAGCCCAAACCAGCCAAACAACCAAACAAATGAACAAAACAAACTAAATCAAACCAAACAAAACTATACCAAACCAAAGAAGGAGACTAGAACAGAATCCAGGACAGTCTGAACCATGCTCGGGAAAATCAGCCTTAGACTGCTGTTGAATCTCATACCCAACTTCTCCAATCACTGTCCCAAATCCACTGCTCTTCTTGCTTCCTTAAGGCAAAACTTATCCTGCCTTTCTTGTTTCTTCCATCCCAGTACAAAGGCAGATTCAAAGGGCTGCCCATACAGAGTGCTTAACTATACCCCTTTGCAAAGCTTGACCTGATAAAGCGTTTCAGTTCCACAAAATCACAATGGATCACCCACTAAGGGGGAAATGTAACAAAGGAAGATTAGAAGGAAACACAAAATTGACTCAAGTCCAGTCTAGACTTCTTCATTCATTCATGTGCTGGGTGATTGACTACCCCTGCATAAGCTGCTATGGATAGGGCTGAAATCTTGAGCTAGGACAAAGATTAATATAGTCAAGATTCTTCGGTTATGAGACACATTTCATCCTTTTACAAAAAGGGTTCATCTTACTTTGTTATTAGATTCTGTGAGATACTAGATATGGATTCCTCAGTGATCTAGTTTGCTCTTCCATGGTTGGGACAAAACACCATGACCAGAAGCAACCTGGGGAGGGCAGGGTTTCCTTAGGTTCTATATCCAAAAAGTCACAGTCTATCAAGGCAAGTTAAGGCAGGAACTGAAGCAGAGCTGGGACCAGGAGGCAGGAACTGAAGCAGAGACCATGGAGAAAAGCTGCCGAGCCAGTTAGTTTTCTATGGCTTGCTCACCATGCTTTTCTACACACCCCAGGACCATCACTGCAGGGATGGGATCACCCACAGTCAGCGATGGAGTAACTACATCAATAGTTTTTGGCGTAATTTGTCCTGAGATATTCCCAGGTAGGATCTCTTTTGGTCCCTCAAAAGCCAGATACACCATGGAGCTGATTGTGTCCACTGTACAAATAGAAAATGAAGTCATGAAAGCATCTGGAAATTTCCTTACCACCTCCACATCAATCACCAATCAAGAAAACACCCTACAAGCATGCCTACACCATGAATCTAATAGGGGCATTTTCTTAAGTGACATTTATTTTCTAACAATCTTCTGATAATCTGATAAAAAAAAAACTAAACAATACACTCAGAAAGTAATGTATTGTGAGTATGTATACAATTATTATATTTGATAAATGAAAAAATACAATGTTAAATACACATTTGATGAACTCATCACATAAACAGAATTCAAAAGAGAATTCAATTAATAGCCTTGCTGTTATCCTTACTTTTAATGCTGTAGCTTACAATTTATCTCCATTAAATACTTGATAACCGTTCGGTTGCTGTAACTTTTCTGCTGTCTTTTCTATCTAATACCAGAAAAACAGACAAAGGTGGTGATGCTGATATTTCATTGCATATTCCTTTACAAATGTAACATACCTATTTTAGAAAAATTGAAAGAGATGTTACAAATGATTCTCTGTAGGGCACCTGCCTGGAGCCTGCCTATTTTCCTCTTGATGTCTTTTGTCCCTCTCTCTCTCTCCACACAGCTCGGGTTCTCCCCTCTCATCATGATCACAGATATGGGATCTCCCCTGGTGTTCTTGATTACACAGTAATAAGAGCCCCGCGGTTTTCTCCTTCATTATAATCTCAGCCTTCTCTGTGTGTATTACCACAAGGCACCTTGTAATTTTAGTGCCCACTAAAAAATTTCTAACCGGATTTAAAAAGAAATAGAGCAAGATTTGGTGGGTTGGGCCTGATGTCATCTTTAAATGTTATCCTCTTGGTTTGGTCTTATAAGAGTTTTCCATATTGATATAGCAGGTGATGGTTCGTCAGCTGGCACAGGTAGCACTGTGATGTGTCACTGGTAGGAGATGGCAATGGAATTGGGGAGATTGCCACAATGGTTTTGTGACTTCAGTTCCTCATTCTATTAAGTGGATAGAACCAGCTCCATGGTGTGTCTGCTTTTTGAGGGATTAAAGGAGATGGTACACGAGACTTTCTCAAGACAAAATACTCGGAAATATTTATGTAATTACTGTACTTTGATGAGTTGCTATACAATATATAATAATCAAAGGATTTAATTCCTCATGAAAATTATTATTTAATGAAAATGCATTTAAAGTGCCCTTACTTACTTTTGTTTCTTTCTTAATAAATGTTTGTTTTGAATGTGTGTCTGTGCACAAGCCTGTGTACCTTATCTGTGTATGTATGTGCACAAAAGGAGGGGCTGAACTCCTATCTTTCCTCAAGGGTGATGCAAATGTGTTTTGTTTACTTTGCAAACAGGTATTCTCACTGGCCCAGCACTCGCCAAGTCAGCTACACTGTGCACCTGGTCCGCCAACTCCCAGGAGTCTGCTTGTCTCTACCTCCCTAGCCCATGATTGTATTTATTTATTTATTTATTTTTAAATTAAATTGTATTTTAAATATGGTTTCTTGGGATCAACCCTGGGTCCTCATGCTTTCTGTCCCGTCTCCTCAGTCCAAATTTTACATCATAAAGTTTGGATGTTGAGTTCCCTCAGACAGATGTTGGCGACTATAACATTTTTTCAGCTATCATTTTCTATACCATCTGACCTGCTACTGAGAATAATTATTTACACGTGAAACAGTTTCTTTTTCCTCCATTTCCTTCTTAATAAAGAGCAAAGGCTTCAGCCCTGTCTTCACTGCTACTTGCTGAGTACTGTTACACGTTTCTGAGGTTTTAGCTCCATAGTGATTAGTCTGAACCTCCTCCATCCCCCAGAAAAGTGTTTATCATTCACCATATTAAATATTGTGGCACAGTTGGAGGAAAAAAATAATTCTAATGGAGCTGAAAAAGGGGTAAGAAAGACAGAGACTATATAAATGATAACTTACTTACAATTATTCTTAAGGAGAAATAGCTTAATTAATTAAAATGTGTCCATCGGAGCAATGGAGTCCAAGGACAGTATTACCAACAGGATACTGCTTTCTGCATTCTCCAAATGAATATGAGGATAAAATGGTAGAAGTGAGGGCCAACAATAGAGAACACTAAACAGAGAAGATACTTGAGACAGAAGGCACCACATGTATTTGGGAATAGTGAACGAAAGACAGGGGTAATAATTAGATGTGGTTCAAAAGAACAGGAAAAATCCAAACTATGAGACAGATGAAAATTATATGAGTGCCCAATGAAGACCCAAGTGTGGAGATTACAAAGCTCCTAGAAAAATTCAAGGTTTTTCAACTAGGAGAAGACTGGCCCTAGGTATTTGCGAACCTGGGCATTAGTTATTCTCTATTCCCCTTAAACAGAGAAGTTTAGGTTAACAGCCATGATTACCTAGATTCCTAGTTGGCTGCATTGTCAGTATTAGAATCCTAAGGACGTGTGTGTGTGTCCATAGATATCCATAGGTAGTTATATATTTATCTATATGTATCCATCCATCCATCCATCTATCAAATGCTTTAACCTGTCTAGTGTTTTCTGAATCTGAATCTATCATAATTATCTTCCCACCCCATGGGATTCACCCCTCTGATGTAGGAATGTACCACTGTGACGTTAATGCATGAAAGTGATAGTTACTAGTAAAGCAACTTCCTTATTCAGAAATTTCCAGTGTAATTACTGGAGGAGCAACACATCACTTCTCCAACTGGTTCAACTATGAGTCATTAGTTCATTAGCTTTACTCTTGTGTATGTATGCATGATTTGTGTGTGATCACAGATGTGCCTGCCACATCACATATGTGGAGGTCAGAGGACAACCTTTGGGAGTCAGGACTCTGGTCCTATCATGAGGTCTGAGCATCCACCACAAGTCACCAAGCTTGTGTAGGAGCACTTTTCCTCTCTGGTCCTCCACGTTCGTCCTCTGTCTACTTTCAGATCCAAAACATGGTGCTCTTGATTTCGACTTTGTTTTTATATAGGATGATGGATGAAATGTTTAAGGCTCATTTTATAAAGTAAGCATTGGAGAAACTTGGTAAAAGACTGTGTTTGATCCTTCCTTTAGGAGCACTGAAAGAACAGGATCTGTCTATTCATAAATAGTATCACAGCAGACAGTAATCACGTGAGGATGACTTTTGTGTGTTACTTCAGTTTTGGTCATTTTGGAGGGTAATTTAAAAAAATTAAATAATGACTTAAGTTATGGTATTGCCCTGATTAAACATCAAAATACATGTTAGGTGGCTCTGCAAAATTCACTTGTGATAATAATTATGTTAAATGCTTGATATGAAAATCTTTCCCTTATAGTAGTGTTATTCCCTCAACAATAACATAATCCGCAGAGTTACAATCTGAAATTTCCTAAATGTTGCTACAAACTATTTTGTTTCTCAATTATGATTTCTTTAAAAATTTCCTATTAAAAAGTTGTAAGAATTAAGGATTGAAACTTCAATATATATTTTATATGGTAAGTTTTCCAAAGCCCTTTTGAAATTAAACCTTTGTTGTGGTTAAAGTGGAAGAAAACCAGGAGAGCCTTTCTATGTATAGAAAGCAAAAAATAAAGAAAAACTTGAGGGTCTACTGTGTTTTCAAAAAGAATTGTGATTAGGGAATAGGCAGTAGACTTTCGGAAAATATGTTCCATACAAATATGGAAGGATCAGTATATAACATGAGATGCTTAATAAAGCGAGCAGATCCAGGGATATTAGCAGGAATTCCCCAAAGATGAAGCACACCTTGTTTTAAAGACAAGTAAACCAGAAAGCAAGGGAGTATCTGCTGGGGAGGGAGTGGGAGTCGATGAGAGATGGAGGAGGGGAGACAGGATGACGCAGGGCAAATATGAACATCACGGAAGGACACAGAATTGTCAGGACGACACCGTTACTTTATAGGCTTATGTAAAAACTTTAAAACTGGGTAGGATGCATTCATGTATTTAGGAATACAGTGTATGTAACAACAATCAATGGGAAAAAAGAGGGATTTTAAGGTAGGATTGGGTTTCTTTTCTGTTCATCAGTAAATTAATAATTAAGCATCAGTATATGTATTTAATAGAGGTAAAAATGAAACAGTCATTATATGCCTAAAAATGGAGATGCTGCCTTCAGATGTAAAGCTCTCATCAACTGCTCTAAGTCCATGCCTGCCTGCTTCTCAACAGGATGGCTGTGGACTAATTCTCTGAAACTCTAAGCAAGTCCCCAATTAAAGGCTTTCTTTTTTAGGAGTTGCCTTGGTCATAGTGTCTTCTCAAAGTAATAAAACACATATCTAGTAGGTGCTTTAAATATATACTACTAATATATATAATAAATATATACTAATAATATATACTAACATACTTTAGTCAAATCAGATTTGCTTCTACGTATTCACAGCAAATATTTATAATGTGTTTTAGCTTATTGCATGGCTTTTCTAAAATACCAGTTTTGACTTTGAAGAGGGAATTCTAATCTTGATTTTCATTCTTCTGGAAGATACTTCCTATTAGAGACAAACAGATCCATGGGGAATCCTTGATCCATAACAGATATCACTCTGAGATTCATGAACCAAACTTTACCAATATTATGTAAATTGCATCACAAACATGGAAATATACTACAAAATTTTATAAATATAATATATACAAATATAATATTATACTATATTTGATACCATACTTTGAAACCTATTTTCTGCACATTTATCAGAACTGAAACATTGAGCTGAAATTTGGGAAAATAAACAATATTTTATATATTATTAAAGTGATAAAAAATTTAAATGCCAGAAAACGTCTCTAAGAGTCAACATCAACTTTTAGATTTACAGTCCTGGACTATAATCCAAGTCTTTAATTATCCTCCAGAGACTATGGAGGCCAACATTTAACTCTCTTTGAACCAATTTTATAAACTTTCAAATGAAACTTCAGCGAAACTGTAGTAAAACAAAATCTCCACTATAGTTCTTTCCTTCAGACACAAAACCAGTGGGTCTAACCTAGAAGGAAATGACAGTATATTCAGACCTCATCTTCTAATCACCAAAATGCAGCCAATATAAATTCCTGCAATTCTGTCCGCCCTGTCACAACTGAACTATATTTTCCAAATCACTCGTATCATTAACAACCAAACTAAAAGCACGTAACTGCTTGACAGAGTGGATTTCTCATAAAACAACAATCCACTCACTGACATTTGAAAGCATCTTAAAAAGTCTCCAATCACCGATCACATACATTTCACTTAAATATTTATTTCAAGTTAAGGGATTGTTTTTATTCATTCAATCTGTGTGTATAAACACCCTAAGGGCGAATGAAAAAAAATTATTTTCAGCAAGTTGCCAAGGAACTGATATGAGAGACTCACTATAAATTTTCTTGGATAAAAATAAGGAAGATTCAAGCAGAACATCCTCTCAATAAATTCTGTGTTCCAGACTCAGTTCTAGCATGAAACATTACTGGAAATTTAACAGTACAGTAGGTATTGATGCCACTAAAATAGGAAATAGAAACCTCCCCACTCGTAATACAGAATTACCTAAAGGAGGGATAGTTTTAATGTATGTGTTTTCAATCTCAAAGTATCATCTCTTCCCCAATACACAGCAATCATTCTCTAAAGACTGTCCCTTTTTGTATTTAACATCTCTAGCCATCTTCTCAGTCTGCTCCATCCCAGCACTGGAAGACGGTGTAGGCCTTGGCTCGGGTTTCAAAGCCTCACGGACCTCTCTTTAATTCTTCTGCAGTCTCTTCTTCCATTGACTCATCTGGTTTTTCAGCTGAAGTCACAGGAGCTCAGTTTCACTGCTCTAAATATACCCTTGTTCTTGCTTTGGACCTTTGACCTTTCCAGTTCCCCTACTGACATCTAGCTCTTTAAAGAGCTGGCATGCTCTTGGAGAGCTCAAACACTGTACGCTCAGAGATGCACAGAATACCTAACCTCCCTACCACAGCCTCTCCCTTCTACCTCATCAGCTTCTGAGACGGCATCGTAATGTTGACTTCTTCACAGAATTTGATGAATAGGGATCAATGTCTTGTACCAAGTCAATGCGTCGTTTAAAGATAAAATAAATCTTTCTCTGAGAATTTTAAGTTAAGAGCCTGGCATGGTAGCACATATTGTCTTTAATCCCAGCACTCAGGAGGCAGAGACAAGTAGATCTCTGTGAGTTTGAGGCCAGCCTAGTCTATAGAGTGAGTTCCAGGGAAGCCAGGGCTATATAGAGAAACTCTGTCTCTAAATAAACAAACAAACAAACAAATAAATAAATAAATTTCAAGTTAAGTCATAAGATTCTTAGATTCTGTACATAAAGATCTACTGATAAAAATGTCTTTTTGTCCGCCTATCTGATATAATGCCTAAGGTTAAAAACGGAAAGAGAACATATGTCGTGAAAGGGAAACACCAAGTAACCGAGAGATACAGAAGTTGCTCAGCTACACTGAATATGGGTGAATCATCTGAATTTTTCCAAGCTTAACTCTGTTTGCAAAACAGAGGATTGATTTAAAATTAAGTTAAAAATAATTTGCCAGTTCTAAAAGTCAAACATTAATATTGTATCAAGTTCTGTAACAGGATTCTGGTGCATTTGTAGATTAAGTGCTTAAACTAGACTACCTTTTAATGTCTCATTTTAAGTCTTTCCAAATTATATTCAAAAAGCAGGAAAAAGACTGAGTATTATAAAGTTTCTTAAAATTACGTTGAATCATACAGTCCTCACAAAAAGGAAATATATTTCTAATTATTTACATAACCCTCAAATTAAAAACGTTCCAGTAGGATTAAGAAAAATTCATTTTTGCCTAAACATTTAAAGACATGAGCTATCACTATTTTTCAAGCTACATAATTTCTTTCTTGCACTTTCCAGTGAACTAAATCCAAAACAAAGTTCTTGTGGGAGAAATAACAAAAATCAGGAGCATAATATATCAATTTTTTAAAAAGTAGTACAAAAAGGAGAACTAGCCAAAAAGGACAGAGGCCGACTCTTAATATTAATACAACAGTGATTTTTTTTTTCTTTTAAAAGTTCTCAAGGAACCTGAAGTCAAAATCAGTTTCCTTCTCTTTCCTTTGACAGTACTTGTGACTGAACATCAGGTCTCACCTGTGCTAGCCAAGTGTTGTACCACTGAGCCACACCCATGGCCGCACATCTGGCCAGAAGAGTGATTTTTAATAATAGTCATTCAGATGCATGAATAGTGGGGGTGTAAAGCAATTTACTGTCAGGATTTACTACATAATGATAGCGAAAATTAGCTCAGAGGATACAGGGAGCAGACCAGTTTGAAAGAAAGCAAATGTAAGAAGAAAGGTTTGGAACTGGACCTATTTCCTAAAAGCCCTGGCAACAGTCCTTCCGTGCTCTGGCAAAATAATCATAGAGCTAATTTGATATTTCATAGCAGAACCCACAATAGCAGGGATGAGAATGCCTTAATTACAAATATTTCTGATAGGAAAACCTGTGAAAATAAAAATATATTCAGAGGTGAAGTTGAACTATCCACCTGTTCCCTTTACACAGTGGTACCAGAGCAAAAACACAGTAGTTTATCGTATGTTACATATTTCTGCATTATGCCAGAGGCAGGTGTCACTAGCTTAGGCTCACAAGCATATACATACAATACATACATGTAAAAAATGCACTTGTGGTTGCCTCAGTTTTCCCCGTTTTATTAGTTCCATTCTCAAACACTCCTGGCCATCACTGATTTTTGTTTGGTTGTGTGTTTGGTTGTTTGGTTTGGTTTGGCTTATTTAATAGGTGACAACTGGGGGAAGGAATTAATACTATGCGGGCATATTAGTTATATTTTCCATAGATGTCATTTCTGTCCACATTTATATTTACTATTCGATAATACCTAACACACTAAAGTCAATAGTAGTTATTTTTAAAAATCAGTATTTTGTTCCCCAAGGGATAAGCAAAAGAATATGCTTAATGTTGTTGCTGTTGTTATTGATCTTTGAGAGGCAACCAGTTTGCAAATCTGGTAGAAACAGACATCTTATCCGCCACCAACCAGCTGTATAGGTCTTTTTGCTGCCTACACACATGAGTCACTATAATGATGGAGTATTATATAAGCTCACTCTGGACTGATTACAGCCAAGGCTAAATGGTATGAGGCAGGCATTCCTTAGACTTGTTATAGCTCATACTTGGCCTCACTCTTAGGCATTTACAGCCTGGTATACATTCCTGTCTTCCATAAAGCAAGCTGTGGAGGCCAAATTGTAAACTCTGAGAACATCAAGTTGGCACGGTCCATGAGCAAATACATTACAGTCGAGGATTTTTTCAAAAGCTCATATTTTCATTATAAACTACACATCAGACAAAGAGCTAGAGGCTTTCCTGATGAGATCTCATGGAAACTCTGTGGTGAATTTGAAGGAAACGATTTGAAAACTGCCTTCTCCATTAAAGGCCAATGAAATTAGCTGAAGGAAAATATAATTCAGAACTCTCTTGGATGCGATGTTTTACACAAAAAGGGAAGGATGTATTATGAGGCTGAATCGGGGAAGCCAACCTCCTCTCAACGGTACTGGAGCAGCAAAGAACTGAAATTTCACATCGGCATTGACAGCAAACGTGAACGTCATGAAAAAGCTACCGTCACTCACCATAGTGCATGTAACAGTTTCCTTTGGTAGGATCCAGCTCAATAGCCTTCAAGAAGAACTTTTCAGCCTCAGTCTTACGACCCTTGAAAAATAGAGAAAATGGATGCTTCAGTGAAGGACCATGATGGATTTTTTTAAACCATTGGGCACAAATGAAATATACTAATATCTACAGATAAACACCATTGGAGAAAAGCACTTATTTTTAATCTAAATGAGGGTGACCAATAAGAATTTGTTGAGAGTAAAGACTGATATCAGGATCCCGGGAACATCAGGAAGAGAAGATGATGATGCTGAGCCCGTCAAAGTGATCCAAGATGGGGGTGGGGAACTGACAGCGTTTTCTAAAGTTTCATAGAAATAACAAGGGTAAACTAGGTTTACTAAAATATAAAAATAAAAATAAAAAAGCACTACTATTTTCTGTAAAAAAAAAAAATAAAAGTATGATTAGTGTGTAAGCATGAGTGTGTGTGTGTATATATATATATATATATATATATATATATATATATATATATATATATATGCATGTGGAGACCAGAAGATGATCTCAGATGTTAAATATTTATTTATTCTCATTTCATGGGAGTGAGAGTATTGCCTGTGTGTGTGTGCGTGCATGTGTGTGTGTGTGTGTATGCATGCATGTGTGTGTATGTTTGTATACCATGTGCATACCTGGTGTCTGCAGAGACCAGAAGAGAATGTTGAATCCCCTGGAACTGAGGTTTCTATTAGCTGTCATGTGGGTTCTAGATGCAGAACCTGAGTTCTCTGGAAGAGCAGCATAGGTCCTTAATGGCCAAGCTGCCTCTCTAGGCCCCAGCCTCCATTCTGAGGGTTGAGCTCAATAACTTGCAAGGACTTTAGCAACTAAGCTACTGCCAAGCTCTTTCATTCCATGTTTTATTTTCTTTATTATTTTATCTTACTAGAGTATTCCCTTAGCTCACATCACAGCTATTCCTGCCAGCAGGAGTTATACACTGGGATTGGAAATGTAGTAGAGCCGGGCAGTGGTGGCGCACGCCTTTAATCCCAGCACTTGGGAAGCAGAAGCAGGTGGATTTCTGAGTTTGAGGCCAGCCTGGTCTACAGAGTGAGTTCCAGGACAGCCAGGGCTACACAGAGAAATCTTGTTTCAAAAAACCAAAAAAAAAAAAAAAAAAAAAGAAAGAAAGAAAGAAAGAAAGAAAGAAAGAAAGAAAGAAAGAAAGAAAATGTAGTAGAGCTCCGATCCTCAAGTTCCAGTCTGCTTGTCTTATACTAATTTCATGCAGAGGCAGATGAGTTAGGAATGGGCTTCACACAGAAATCCTAAATCCAGAAAAAGGATGTGCTCATCCTTTCTAACACTGGAGGAAAGTGGGTTGAGCATGCATGTGTCTGTAAATGAACATTCAGGACACCATTCGAATCTGAGGGAAACACGTAAGTTAGAAAAACAGCAAGGTGGACCAGAGGTCATAGACCTGTAATTCTAAAAGTTCTCCTGCAGTAAATAGGCTGAAGCTGGAGGACCCCAAGTCCCCCAAGCCAGCCTGAGCTACTATGGCAGCTTATGGCTAACCTGAGAAAGTATAGACTCTATCTCAAAAATAATATATTAAAAAGGGGGCCGGATGGATATAACTCAGTGGTCCACTTCAAGGCTCTAGGTTCAATTTCAATCACCAGCAGCAAATACACGTGTGCATGCATGGAGACACACATGCACGTGCACTCGTACACATTCCCACAAAGGTAGAGAAACACAGAGTTCTGGTCTGTGCTGAGGAAGAGCTCTTCTGTATTGCCATTGTCTTCTGACCCTTCAGATACACTCTCAGGAAAGTTCACCCCATACAGATCAATGATCCCAAATGTTAAACAGAGCAAGGTTCAAACGAGAGAACACAAAGAAAATGAGTGACAGGGTCTACAAAGTTGCAAGTGCTCTCTTTGGGGTACAGACGAAATAAACATTAGTCCCAAGTGATGAAGGCAATAGCCCTTCTCTCAGACTCCTCCCCTTTACCACTAGCAAATGTTTCTTTGTGGATGCAATCACTACATACTTCCATCGAAGAAGCAACGTCACAACTTGGATTTTCCAACAATTATTTCTCATTGCTGCTATCATTGAGCACTGAAATTCTGCGAGCTTGGGACTTAATCAGACACTAACTTCCCTCCTTAGCCTTCGTTTTAAGCAAATAGTGAGGGACATGACAGAAAAACAATGACAATACCGAGAAATGTGTTCATGAAACAAATTCCATTTTCTTGGAATAATATAATCCAGGCAGATTATGAAGCAACGCAGTCTTTCCATGGTTAGTGCTTCTTCACAACGATCCACAGTAACAAATGAGAAGTCAGGGTAGGGGAGAACACTGAGGACGTTTCCTAGAGTTGTCCCTGGTCTGGCATGGCAGGAGTGAAGATCTATATGAACTCGAAGTGACAGCAAGGTCCCTCATTATGTTCAGACACCACTGACTACAGTAAACATCTGAATGTTCCTCATAATGACTCAATTTCCCTTCACATGGATCTTTTAAAGTACAGACCACTTTCCAAAGTGAAATGTGTAAAATTCATATGTTCCTCTCAATCTATGCAACTTGAACTAATTTCTCTGCAGCTGCTGAGGCTTTGTTCACTCATTCCCTTAAGAAGAGAAGCCAGAGGGTTCCTGCATCTTCATTCACTTGCTG
Organism: Uromys caudimaculatus; assembly: GCA_028551405.1. Taxonomy (NCBI): domain Eukaryota; kingdom Metazoa; phylum Chordata; class Mammalia; order Rodentia; family Muridae; genus Uromys; species Uromys caudimaculatus. The sequence continues at coordinate 78,256,569 of CM052707.1, read as the reverse complement.
TCCTAACCCTACGGATTAGCCTTCAGCTCCTATACCTATAACTGGTGATAACCTAGCGCTCAGAAAACAGACTTCCAAAGTTCTTTCACTCCGACAATGGTACTGCACACAGAAACTCCTCTCTACCAGCCAACCTCATCCACTAGCCAGTGACTCCAACCATAATGTCAGCTTCAAAAGAAAAAAGGGAGCATGAGGAATTTCATACATAAGCGTCTGCAGCCTTTCATAAGGTAACAGCTGCAATTTCACCATGTTAGAGTTCATTCACTAATTCACTAGCTATGAAGAATCCAATAGCCTGGTGTCTGAAATGGAACAGATTCCAGGCAAGCAGAGCAACCACACAGTTATCTAGACAACTCAGGAAAACCATCCTAACTTTTAGTAGCACTTTGCCCTGTAACAGAAAGGTGGACATAGGTGGAGTGCAGAGGAACCATTCTGCATAATGCTGTTTTCATGGCTGTATTCAATATCCATTGGTCCAAACTCATAAAGTGTACATACAAAGGGAGAATTATCAAATAACTGCCTCATTCATTTGTAACAAATGTGCGCCACCAATGCCAGCCAGGTAATTAAAAGGAAGAATTATCTGTAGGAAGAAAAAAGTCTTCACTTCATGGAAACACTGTTTTTCCTGATGACCAGGGGTTTTTTTGTTTTGTTTTTCTATAAACTTAAATCTATTTTAAAAATAAAAGTTACTAATTTTTTTAAAGTAAAGGCAATTTCATGGGATTTTAAAATTACACTATGATGATATGTATAGTGAAGAATATTACCTAGGTACATTAGAAACTTGTAACCAATGTTGCTTGTTATTTATATATGCGTGCACACATGCGCGCGTGTACACACATACACACACACACACACACACACACACACACTCACACGCTTGTGTAATGGAGTGCTGCTGTGAATAAAAGAATATGTTTTGCTGTATACACAGCTTCAATGCACATGTTCAGTCTTTAGATCACCAGGAAAATAATATTCAAAGAATTTATAGAAGAGGTTCATAAAAGCTATCAGTGGTAAAGTGCCCACAAAATTGGTATATGTGATTTTTTTTTAAAGCGTTTTGAACTTTTTTCCACTTAAGGTTTTAAGAACAGAAAGGAAGAAACTAGATCATGTATCAATGTCACCGTAAACTGAGTGGTAAAATCCTCATGTATCATTCCCTGGTGAAACCACAGAAGGAAGCTATAAAAGTGTGCATCAGGGCTCATGGGACAGTGGTTTGTGGTGGGACTCAGTTATTAAAGAAAACTGAGACCCATAATCTCCAATATAAGAGAATCCTGGAGAACTCTCTTTCTGGGGGAAAATACTGCACTTTTACACACACACACACACACACACACACCAAAACATCTCTCTGCTTTGGTTACTATTCAATGAAACACCAAACACTGAAGAAAAGAAACACCTCATAAAAGTATCTAAACTTAGGAATCAATCAACTGCCAGGTGGATGCACCACTGAGCCCTAGGAAAAAAGTTTCAGTCATTGGGAAGTAATATTGCCTATAATCAAATTTACTATTTCAACTATTATTAGTTTGGGGCAATGGGAGTTTTAAAATATGGAGAAAAATAAATAAATTTTGGAGGCTTGGGAATATAGCTCATCTGATAACGTGTCTATCATGAATAAGACCCTGGGTTTAATCACAGTGACATATAGACCAGGTGTGGTGGGACATGCTTGTAATCCCAGCACTCAGGAGATAGAAGCAAGGGAAGCATGAGTTGAGGCCATCCTGGGCCACATGGGAAGTTCTAGGCCAGCCTGGGATACATGAGAGCCTGATTAAATATATAAACAAACAAAATGAAATGAAGTGTTCAGAAATGAAGAAAATGAGTCTATGCTAAGTATTAAAAACATACACAAACAGGGTTAAGTTCATGAGAAACAAGCCCAGCATCGCACCCTCCCATGCCTTGCTCTCCCTGATCAGCCCTCATCTGTTTGTGAGCAATGAGACAAATGCAGGTAGCATAGTCTTGAGTTAAGTTTGTACAGCACAGTCCACAGCACAGCATCAGCTTCCAGCTGCCTTATTTCGTTTGCTTATTTATCTGGTGCTGCTACTGCAGCAGCTCGGAAACAAGCTGCCAGCTGGGTGGGTATAAAGCAGGTAGCATCTCTTTCAAAGCCTAACCAACGCCTTTCAACTACAAAATGTACAGCCATGATAACAGAGACATCTGTTTATACATACATACATGATAATTCTGGAATCTTTTGCTGGCGTACTCAGAAAACTGCGTGCAATGTTAGAATTATACTATCATATTGGCTTTAGCTTGAACTACTTAATTTTTTTGATACTTTATTTACATTTCAAATGTTTCCCCCTTTCCAGGGCTCCCCTTTGGAAACTTTCTATCCCACTCTCCCTCCCTCTGCCTCTATGAGGATGCTCCCCCACCCACCCACCCACTCCCATCTTCCCTCCCTGGCATTCCCTTATACTGAAGCATCTAACACCCTCAGGCCCAAGGGCCTCTCCTCCCACTTTAAAGAAACTTTAGTCAATCTGATATGTGGTTCCTAATCCTTATTACGATTTCTATCATTCATCAAGTATATGTATGTACATATGACAGAAAGTTGAAGAAAACAAAACAAACAATCAAACAAAACGCCCACCACGCTAGGGTAATGTTTTTCAACCTGTGGTTCCCAACCCCTTTGGGGCCCAATGGCTGTTTCACAGGGGTTACATAAGTCCAAACGAAAACACATCCTTACATTATGATTCATAACAGAACCAAAATTACAGTTACAAAGTAGCAATGAAAATAATTTTATGAAAATGATGTGGTATTGGGTGTGGGAAAAGGACTGAAGCCCTGAGGGCCATCAGAAAGAATGTCAACAGGTAACCTCGGGAGGTAGGGGGTTGGGGGGGGCCTTCCAGAATACACCAGGAGATTAGAGACTCAGGAATCACAGGGAGGGACCTTAGAAAAATGTCCTACAGTGGGGAGAGGGAATTTGTAGAGCCCCCCTCCAGCAGAAAGTGAAGGCATCAAGTGAGGAATGGAGTTGGCAACCCACAGTCAAAACTCTGACCCATCATTGTTCCTGTCTGAAAGAACTGCAGGGATGGAAATGGAGAGGAGCCTGGGGAAAAGAAGGTCCAGGGACAGGCCCAAAGTGGGATCCAGCTCAAGGGGAGGTCCCAAGGCCTGACACTATTACTGAGGCTATGGAGAGCTCACAAAAAGGGACCTATCATGACTGCCCTCCAAAAGACCCAACAAGCAGCTGAAAGAGTCAGATGCAGATATTTGCACCCAACTAACAGACAGAAGTTGCTGACCCCTGTGGTTGAATTAGGGAATGGCTAAGAGAAGCTGAGGAGAAGGGCAATCCTGTAGGAGGAACAACAGTCTCAATTAACCTGGCTCCTGAGACCTCTTAGACACTGGACCACCAAACAGGCAGCATACACCAGCTGATGTGAGGCCCCCAACACATGTACAGCGGACGACTGCCGGCTTGGGTTCAGATAGAGAAGCAGCAGCTAACCCTTCAGAAAATGGAGGCCCCAGGGAGTTTAGAGGTCTGGCAGGGCGTGGGTGGGAGGTGGGGACATCCTTGTGGAGATGGGGGAGGAGGTATGGGATGTGGAACAGTGGGAGGGCGCACATGGAACTGCATTAAAGTGTCCAGGCATTAGGAAGTTTAAGAACCATTGTTCTGGAGGAAAACAATAGGCATCTTAGTCAGGGTTTCTATTCCTGCACAAATATCATGACCAAGAAGCAAGTTGGGGAGGAAAGGGTTTATTCAGCTTACACTTCCATGCTGCTGTTCATCACAAAAGGAAGTCAGGACTGGAACTCAAGCAGGGCAGGAAGCAGGAGCTGATGCAGACGCCATGGAGGGATGTAACTTACTGGCTTGCTTGCTTCTCCTGGCTTGCTCAGCCTGCTTTCTTATAGAGCCCAAGACTACCAGCCCACAGATGGTACCACTCACAAGGGGCCCTCCCCCCTTGATCACTAATTGAGAAAATGCCTTACCTCTGGATCTCATGGAGGCATTTTCTCAACTGAAACTTCTTTCTCTGTGATAACTTCAGCTTGTGTCAAGTTGACACACAAAACTAGCCAGTACAATTGACCCCTTGTCGACTTGACACACAGACACATCACCAATAAGCCTCGACCCTTACTTCCTTATTTATCCCCAAGATCTAAATAACTTTACAAGTCCCACAGTCTTTACAAATTCTTACATATTAACCTTTCAGTTCCTTTTAAACATCCAATCTCTTAAAATTCAAAGCCTTTAAAAATTCAAAGTCTCTTAACTGTGGGCTCCACTAAAATACCTTCTTTCTTCAGGAGGGAATATATATCAGAGCAAAGTCACAATCAAAAGCAAAATCAAATTCCAACCGTCCAATGTCTGGGATCTACTCACGATCTTCTGAATTCATCCAAGGGTTTGAGTCACTTCTCCAGATCTGCCCTTTGTAGCACACAGGGCTCCAGATGCCTGTACTCCACTGCTGCTGCTTTTCTTGGTGGTCATCTCATGGTACTGGCATCTCCAAAACACTGCTGTCTTCCACTGCAACTAGGCTTTACAAACAGCTTCTCATAGGGTCTCTTCATGGTGCCAAGCCTCACATCCTTTGCATGACCCCTTCAATCTTGGGCTGTCAATGCAACTAAGGCTGCACCTTCACCAATGGCCTTCCGAGGCCACTCACAGTGCCCAAGTCTCAACTCCTTTGTATGACCCCTTCAGTCCTGGAATTGCAACTGAGGCTGCACCTTCACCAATGGCCTTCCACGGCCTCTCACAGTTCCCAGGCCTCAGCTGCTCTTCACGACTCCTTCATGCCTTCAAAACCAATACCACCTGGGTGACTCCTACACATTACCAAGTCCAGCCACAGCACAAGGTACAACCTTGACTATCTCTGGAACACAGCCTTTTTGTGCTCTCAGAA
>CM052707.1:78240050-78251478 GCA_028551405.1 Uromys caudimaculatus | reverse complement strand
TCTTGGCTCCAACTAACCAGCATCAATAGTCCCAGCAATACAATGGTTTTGCTTTAGTAGTTCTGGTATCTTGTTAATCACAGCTGATTTCTTCAGCCCCAGCTAACCAAAACCACAGAATCTTAAATCAAACTAGCAATGGCCCTGATAAGGGTCTTTAATCTTCCCTCTGAAATTTCACAAGCCAGGCCTCCATCTTCTGCACTGTTCTCAACATTATCTTCCAACCTCCTGCAGAACATTCCACAGAGCTCTTAACATCTCAATGACTCTTCTAGCTCAAAGTTCCAAAGTCCTTCCACAGTCCTCCCCAAAACATGGTCAGGTTGTCACATTGGTACCACTATGCTGGTACCAATTTGTCTTAGTCAGGGTTTCTATTCCTGCACAAACATCATGACCAAGATGCAAATTGGGGAGGAAAGGGTTTATTTGGCTTACACTTCCATGCTGCAGTTCATCACAAAAGGAAGTCATGACTGGAACTCAAGCAGGAATCAGGAGCTGATGCAGAGGCCATGGAGGGATGCTTCTTACTGGCTCGCTTGCTTCTCCTGGCTTGCTCAGCTGGCTTTCTTATAGAGCCCAAGACTACCTGCCCACAGATGGTACCACCCACAAGGGGCCCTCCCCCCTTGATCACTAATTGAGAAAATGCCTTACCGCTGGATCTCATGGAGGCATTTTCTCAACTGAAGCTCCTTTCTCTGTGATAACTCCAGCTTGTGTCAAGTTGACACACAAAACCAGCCAGTACATCATCCATTTAATATGTCACTAAAATATAGTCAAATGTAGTAAAGTCTTCCTGGGAAGCAATCATCTGGACCTCACAGGCTTTAAATCACAGCTCTGTCCCTGCAGGTCAGTTATATTTACAGGCATTTGTTCTAGGGGAACAGATGATGCCAATGCATGCAGTTGCTCAGTGTTTTCCTTGCAGCCCTGTTTACATAAACTCAGTGTCTACCACCGTGGACTTGAATACTGTGTTCCAATAATTTTTCATGGAAAAATCTGTAAGACAGGGAAGTTCATGTTGATCTTCTGCTGAATGTCACAGACAGGGGTATAAATTGTAGTTTATAATCTAATTATAGTTAGTGACTTAATTATATCACCTCTACCACTGAGTCGCTTTCAGTTGAGATTTCTGCAGCAACTTGAACCCAAGGCTTAGTCCATTTATATTTCAAGGATGATGAAGGAAAAGGTACCCAGTGTTATAAAACATCAGTGCTTCGTTAGTGGTCAAGCTATGCGGCCATCTTGTCTATCTTATGCTACTGAGGGGGAAAGAGAAGTGTTCATAGATTCTATAATAATGAGTGTCTTGGTAATCAACCCTAAGCCCTACCCATGAGCAGCTCTCAGTATAGTTGTGTTCTAGCTAGCTCTCAGTCTAGTCTAGACAATCGACAGAACATCCAGAACACAGTCAGTTTTGAGTGTGTTTTTGAAAAAAATTAATGTAAGCTAATAGGCAGAACAATATCCAGTTGGGGGCATCAAGTGTTCAAGTCCCTTAGTGACCCATGAGACGTTATCAAAGTGCAAAATGAGAAAGCAGGCTGGGAAGAGGCAGCAGGTATAGACTGTTAGGAACTATTAAGAAAAATACCAGCAAACAATAGGTTAAATCCCTCAAGAGTTATATGGAAGTCTAGAAGAGGGAACGCATTGTAAAGGGCTCAATTGGCTGTGTTGACTTGGGAGCTTCTATTTTCATTACATACATTTTTGGGCAGTGATAAACCACAGTCAATACTAGACGCCACATGCTCTTTCCTTACTGTTAACTAACAAAGAGTTGAATAGACTCTGGGAACTGCACTGAAATGCTCTAGTACATATGTGTCATACTTTAGACAGGGCCAACAGTCATCCACTCTGGGCTGCTTCAGTTTTAGTGTATGTGCTGCTGAAGTCAGCACAGGAAATCTTCTGGTGACAAAGGAAAACAACATAGACTTCAATAATATGGTTCAGGAAATCAAAACACTGACTCCCAAGCCTGATCATCAGAGATCAACCCTCAGGATCCATACTGTGATGGGAGAGAACTGACTCCCACCCATTGTCCTCCACCCCATACGCACGCAGGACTGAACTGATTAGTTAATTCACTAACACAATGAAAAACACAAGAGTATTCTAAGTAGAGTATATAAGTTATATCTAAGCAAAGGCTCTAGACTTGGAGTGGTGAATGCATTCCATTCCAGGGTGTTTATCCTGTGGTCTACATGAGGGTGGTCATGGTGGGAGAGCTGTGAAGTAATCAGATGAAAGAAGCTGTTGTTATGACAATAAGTGGCTGATGGATCGGGTGTGGGTAGAGCATTAAAAAACACTCAAGGATGACTCCGCAATTTTACATTGCATCACTCGAATTAAATGAAGGAAGTATTTATCCTCATAGGGAAGATTTGTGAGCGCATCAGTAGGAACAAGCATGAGTAGAGGGCCATTAGAGTTTTATTTGTTTGAGATGTCAAGGCAACACAGACTCTGGAGGGCTAAGTCATAAAGACAGGCTGGAGCAAGGGCCACACACCAAGAGTGGACAGGAAATAAAAGGCCAAAATATCTGATGCTTGACATGAGAAGAAAGGGAACTTGCAAAAAGGCCAAGCAAGAGAAAAATCAAATGGTAAAATCAAATGCAAACCACATCACCTACTTAGAGTTGTAAAGTTTCTAATAACAGACAAAAGCATATAAGAACCGTATTAAATGTGAGCACTCAGGACCATTTTAAGTGACTATTTAAAATTATAAGAAACATTCTATAATGTCGCCCATGCATGACATGGCTGTAGTACCTTCTTGAAATCAAAACAGTTGTGATCACCCACAAGTGAACCACACAACTGCAGGTGCAGGAGAATCATACAAGATCCTATCTATTAATAATCCCTTAATTAAGTGGAAGTGAGGAGAGTCCTGCATCTATCTCTGAGACTCCAACTGCTCCATCACACTGCCAACAGCTGTGAGCTGTCCTGGGGTGTTGGGGTATACAAGAGCTTGGAGGCCAGATGAGCTAGTGACCCTATGATACAGCATCTGTGAGAATCAGCTTAGGATAGTGGTGGGACTTTCCAGTGACTTAGCTGCCTGTGCATCACTCATGATACTGGAAGTAACCTCTCACCCATTCTCCTGCAACTAACTTCAATAAATTCATTATTTCATCATACTGACTTGGGCAAAATTGTGTCTTGGTCTGTCAGGTTTCTATCTGTTATCAATAGATTCTATTTTCATATCTTTATGAAAACATACACACACAAACATAGACACACAAACGCTTGGCCATTGCTTTTCAAAAGCATCCATTTAGAATGCTTGAAATTATTAAATATTCAAATTGGTTGCTTTCTACATGGCTTGAAACTATAGGTAAGTAAAGATTTAAAATTGTGAAGGCATAAAAATAAAGTAGCTAGTACTTACAAATAATTTATAATCAAAGGCATTTAACCTCGTCAGACTTCTTGTTACGATACAATTCCAATTACCTGTCTACATCAGCTCATTTGTATATTTTCCCTAAAGCTTAGAGGAATCAGGCACACACACTGTAATAACATTTCAGGAGAGATAATTAATTTGATAAGATTGAACCATATCTTAAACCGCATCTGTGCAAATTACTTTGACTATTGCCTTGTTAAACCAAACTCAAAGTCCTGTTAAACCCAGGATCTCATAGCTGTCTCTTATTCATCCATAATCTTGGTGGGAAAGGTATTTAGATATGCCATTAAAACTCCTGAGAAAGCTCTAGTAAAGTAGAATTTTTGTTTTAATCAACTTTATAATTAAACCATAGGTAAATGTACTCCAAGCTTCTCCATTAAAGCTATGTATCCATATGTAACCTTTCAGTTAAAGAACAAAAGTATTCACCTTTTAAGTAAAATAACTGAGTTAAGTAAATCATTACAGATGTCTATTGATTCCCTTAATTCTACAAAATATTGGGTACCCAGCATAGGCGCAGCACTGTTAAATACTAAGGTGAAAAGGGATCTTAATAAGAGGCACAACTCCAGTCCTGGCAAACATAAAACTGCAGCTGTATTAGGAAGGAATAATCTAAACAATAAACATCTGGTTTGACCTAGTCAAAGCACACGGGAAAAGTTTCCAAAGGAAGTGTGATTTGACTTAAAGATAAAAAGATGCATCTGATTGGTTGAGAAAGAGGCACAAAGAATACTAAGTAGGGGCACAGCAAGGAAATACCTGTGAGAAGAACAAAGGCCAGCATGAAAAATGACCGAGAGGAGAGTAGGACAGAGCACAACAGTTTGTCTACAGTCACATGGAGATGCTGTGTGCTGTGTCCACGGATCACCATAAAGACAACTAGGATAATAAGATGGGGTGGGGGAACAGAAGGGGACAGGCCAGGTGATACAGAAGTGACAACTGGATGCCTGGCATGACAGAAAACAGAACTATCTTCTTAGAATGGTATACAGGAAGGACATATGGCCCTAAGCAGGACAGACAGCAACAGCGGAGGAAAGGTATTTAAGAACAGAGGAAGTACGGGTTTCTAGCCTAAGACTAGCAGATCAATCATGGGACTGATAGTGATTATTTAGTGATTATGTATCTCTGAGGTATTCGAGATGTCCAAAGTTTGTGTCAATCACTCTGAATCAAATGGTGAGCAAGGTGAAATATATTTCAAGAAACCACAGCAGTAAATGTTTGTTTTCGGACCCCCAGGATAAGGGACTGAGACGCATATAATTTTATAATTCATATATTTTATTTTAAATGTTTGTTATTTTAATTTTTTGGTGAATGGAGTGAGTTTTTATGTTTTTAAAAAATTATTGTTGTTTTTTATTAATTTTAGTTTTTTACTTATTCACGTTCCATCCTATTCACTGCCCCCTCCTGGTCACCTTCTCCCACATTCTTTCCCCAATCCCCTTTCCCCTTATTCTCTGAGCAGGTGGGGGTACTCCTGTGTATCCCCTGCACCTTGGCATTTCAGGTCTCTGAGATTCACATGTTACATATCAAAGGAGACGTGGCATCCAGCTTCTCCCAGTCTAATTGAAAATTAAAAGGTAAATGACCCCCCCAAAATTTGAGCTTTTTGAGATAACTTTCATTCTATAGGTACTGTGGCCAAATTATAAGCACCAAGATTCTTCAAACTGGGCCTTTTCCTTCCAGGTACGCTTGCTTACCACTTGCCTCCTACTTTGGTTGTGACACTTCTGTACACTAATTGCCATTTGTAATCCCCTCTCTAATTGTAAACCACTTTAGAAGAATTGTTTAATCAACAATTAAGCCAAAGGCCAGATACATGCATGGTAAATGGTCAAAATGCACCAAGAATGTTAACTATCTTGCCAAAGCAAGGGTTCAAAGTCCAAGTCTTTAAAAAATAAACAACACAAATTGATTTCTTAACAGTTCTGGTGGCTGGAAAGTCCCTCAGATACTACATAAATGCATATTCTTATTGGGAAATACATTGGCTGGGTGATAGAAAGCACTGAGGCCTGAATGATATCCAAAAAGACATGCTGAAAGCCATCAGTAGCAACAACACTCCTCTTCCCAAACAAAAGCAAGAAAATACTAAAAGTTTAATCAGCATTCTGTAATCCACAAGGTGCTACTAAAAGCACAGTGAATAAGGCATCCAGCAGAAAGATCTTTGTTTGCTAAGGTGTGGGATGCCTCTAAGGACTCAATGAAACAGGAAAGCCCTCAGGTCTTAGCAACAGATGCAACAATTCCAAACACCCAGCAGGCCTGCTGAAGTAATGGGTGCTCCAGCCCAACTGTTTGACAAAACAAGGGGTGCTTTGCTGCGGCACTGACCCTCAAGGCCTCTCAGAGTTCACAGAGCTTAGAGTTTAGAGTTGACACTGGTGCAGAAGTTTAAGCCCCTTGGGGACTCTAAGGAAAGCTGTCTTGTGAGAGTAGAAAGGCAAGAGCCCAAACAACAGCTGTTTTGCAGCTGGGTCACAACGGAGAGCAAAAAATCCTTGGACACCATAAAAGGTAAGCGATGATGGCAAGCCGCTCTTGGTACCTCCATTTGTCACTGGCAGGGTGCCACCTGTTCTGAAATCCAAAGGCTCTCCAAGAGGACAGAGCCAGATGTAAATAATTCCCCAATTTCAATTCATTTCATTTCTTTTGGTAAAAAGCCTTGGCCATAAAGGATGCGGGAGTCACTTAATTTATTTAGACATACAGTTCTTTGATGATTTACCGGGGACACTAAAAGAAAGCACCGGATTCCGAAACAGAAACCGGAGAACCTCAAAGGTAAACAGCCAGAGGAAGTCCCTGATTTGAATGAGTTTCATAGTCTTCAGCAGTGAATCAAAGATCTAATTAATTAAATTCCATAAGCCTAATCCAGGAAAGACAGAATCCATCCTAAATGAAGCAGTTAAAAATTCAGATTAAAGACAAGATAACTTTTTAAAAAGAAAATCACTTCTTTTTTGCTTTGTTTTTTAAGCATTTATTTTTATTTTACATGTATGAGGGCTTTTTGCCTGAATGTATGTGTGCCATGTGTGTGCCTGGTGCCCATAGAGACCAGAAGAGGGCAAGGAGGCTGTCCTGCCCCTGGGCCTGGAATTTCAGATAGTTGGGAAATTCCTTGTGGGTACAGGAATCTAACTTGGGTTCTCTGCAAGAGCACAGCCATCTCCCTACCCCTGAGCTATTTTATTCTTGGCAGTGGTGGCTTTTTCTTCTCCTCCTCCCCTTCTTCCTCCTCCTTCTCTTCTTCCTCCTCCTTCTCTTCTTCTTCCTCCTCCTCTTCTTTTTCTTGTTTTGTTTTAAATTCCATAATCAATGAGAAAACTGACACATTTCCTCAGGTCTGCTCAGCTGAAGCTAAGATTGGGAAACTTTGGGGAGACTAAAATCAGAAAAATGTAATTTGTGTACTGATAAACTACTGCATAAAACTAATACTCTGGAAATAGAACTACTTGTGTTTTTCTTTTGGATGTAATTTCAAGGTAAAGTTGCCCCTCAAATGCAGAATATTCTAGAAAAGTTCTTAGGAAGTGTGTCCCATTTGTATTGAAGGTGTATATGGCAATCCCAAAGTCATTTCCAGTTTTCCCCAAACGCTGTTTATGTTCAATTTTCCAATGGAATGACACCTTCAACCTCTTCCTGGTTTAGACAAATCTTAAAATTTGCCCCAATTCTTACCATTCACAAGCATTCATTTGAATCAGGAGAATGTTATAAGAGCTCTTGCAGCAGCAGCAGCAGTAGCATGTTCCAGCACATGAGGCATCCCTGAGATCCCTGACACTCCTAACAGGGAGGGCATTAACAAAGACATCTTTCATAGCTCAAGACCTGGGAACTTGTCAAGAATAAAGTTTTCATTTATCTCCTCTGCTTGCCAAAACGGATTCTTTTTTTTTTTTTTTTTTTTTAGTTTATTGTCACAATTTACAAGTACTGTCTGTCACATTACAGCCGTATAACATGCCTGAGATCATATTAAATCCCATTCCATCGAGGAAGAAACTGAGGTACAAAGAGGCTAAGTACCTTGCCCAAAGTATAGACATGCGGCTTGCAAAGCAGGCTTCAGAGTGAATATGGCTGTAGAGTTTGTGTTATGACGTCACCACCAGGAATCATGGAGTTAAGTAAAACACAGCTTACGGGATAGGGAGAGCAGCATTTGGTGAAGTGTTTACCTTCCAAGCATGAGACCCAAGTTCAATTTCACAGGAGAAGTTGCAAGCACTTGTAATCCCAGCCCACGACTCAGGTGCAGGTGGGTTTCTGGGGTTTACTCACCAGCCAGTCGAGCCTAATTGACTGTCTCAAAAATCAAGGTGGACATATACTGAGAAACAATACGTGTGGTTTGCCTTATGCCTCCACGTACATGGGTCTCCAGATATGGATACACAACAGACACATGCATACAAACATGTGTGGAAAGACACACACAAATCTACCCATAACTATACTCTATATAGCCAAGTTCATAGATCTACCCAATTCATCAAGTGTTAAGAAATAACAACTGTAGGCCTGGTACCACACCATGGGCTAGATAAGTAAATATAAAATCAGATTATGCTTGCTTTAACACATATCACATCATGGTAATTCTAGAGACAGGGACTCACCACCTCTAAGCGCTCTCATAAGACATATGTATAGTGAGTACGTAAGAGCAGAAATAGAAGTTAGGACATCAGTTCCGCCTGAGTGAGTCAGGGAAAGATCCAGGAGGAGGAGGCATAGTAAGCTAACAGATGGGGAAAGGCTGGGCAGACCTCAAAGACATGGACTTTCAAGTCACTGATGGAACTGGATGACTAAGACCTCTCTTTACAAAATTCAAAATGAGAAAACGATTTAGAAATTCTATTAGTTTAGCACATTCTAAAGGACTGGCAATCTACAAAGATTAACTTGGTACAAAAATCTCTGTAATCCCAGCACACAGGAAGTGGAAGCAGGAAGATAAGGGGTTTAGGACAGATACAGTGAGTTTGAGGCCAGCCTAGGCTATATGAAAGCCTGTTTTTTTTGTTTTTTAAGGGTTGGGGGTGAGGTGGGGCTACAAATCAACTCAGAAGACTTATTTGAAACAAAAAACATGTATTTGACAACTAAATCTAACTGAATTTCCACTCTGTTAGGAATGATTTTTGAGCCATTTTCAGAGAGTAACTCTATGATTTACAAAGAAAGGAGGACCTATCAAAGCCAACATCAGTGAAACAATATTAATTTACGTTTCCTTCTATAGCTTGGTATGGCAAGAGATGGTCCATAAAAGATTATAGGAACCCTTAAACTGGCTGGAAGGGAGAAAACACACAAATGGCCAGACACTGGCAACTTGCCATGAGAATGTGGCTGTATGTATAAATACATGTGACAAGCATATCACCGAGCTGGACCACTCCCAAGCTCCAGAAGAGCAGCGTTCTGGCTGAAGTACACACACACACATGTGCTTTGGAATTATTACAAAAATCACATCTTTTCTCTCTGACAGTAATGTGTAATTTCAGTAGAAAATATGGGCCACTACTAGGAAAATAGTCACTAGAGAAGAACCAGGGTGATGCAGAGTAGAAGCTCTCAAAGAATTTTCCTCTGGATAGACAACATAATAGAAATTTGGATCAGGGATAAATTATCACTGTCAACTTCTAAGACCCTCTTGACTTCGCTAGGGGAAATGTGTGATGTTGGCTGCCTTAGGACTCACTAAACGTCAATCTCTGAAAAGGTCTTCATTTCATTGTGCAGTTTAATTGTCGCCTGAGTTGGCAGATTTCCCTTTGTGATGCAAAAGGAATGGAACTCACATACCTAACCATTAGAGCACTTCTCCAAAAGCAATGCTCAGGTATACAGGACGACAGTTTAGAAACATGACGTCATTCCTTACACAGATGCAATAAAGAGCAGGCTTGGGAAGCCATGTGTGGACTGCTCTGCTTCTCAAAGGCTAAGACTGTATATATCAGGTACATGAAGTCATGTCATGGACAGATGTGGGGCATTGAAGAATTGTGGAAAATCCCAAGATGTTGAATTAAATCAATTAAAATTATTTCTGTCTCCAAATAAGAGTGCGTGCATTATAAAAAGGGGGGCATTGGATCAAATGAAAGGATCCTAGTTTGCAGATCAGATTCTTCTCAAGAAGAATTCTTGGTCAGCTGTGATTCTTGGGAGACGAGATAATTATCTCCAGGAATTTAGTTCCTTTCAGGGAGCTATAGCTCTGTAGTAGCTCTCGATCAGTTCTGTAACTGAGAAATTCCACAGAGAAACCTTGGAAAGCCGTATGGTATATGGTAAGTGCTCAAGCAGCCCTGGCTTTTAAGACATTCATATAAGAGGCTACAGCAATGCTGACAGAGGATTGGATGTCCTAAGGGACATTTGAAAAGCGTAGCATAGCATCTCTGTGTGCTTTCAACCGAAGACTAGGCCAGTTTTCTTAACTAGAGCATTTATACCAAATCCCTTTACCCAAAGGCAAACCAGCAATATAAAGGCTTAGTTTTGCTATGTTGGAAATAGCCTTTTCGTAACAAAGTTGCATGAAGAGCTTTGTGATGGAAGAGACTTTTGTCAACCAGACTGTCTCTTGTTCTGGAATGCCTTAGAGGACTGAAGGCAAAATTTGCCTGTAAGGTTCTAGAAAACTGAAGCCAAGAGGAAGTAGGAAGATTACCTAAGCTCAAAATAGAATTTGGAGTCAAAAGAACTAAAGGTTTGTTCTTGATCAACCTGGAAAATGCATATAAATACTAGTGGCAGCTTAAGGATTTTTCAGCTACCTCCTACCAGCCCCTAAAAAACACATTTTCCAAAGGTCCATTTTCTGCTGGAAACGCAGACAGTCATGAGCAGAGTGTAAAGTGCTACCAATTTTACCCTCAGGGGAAAGAGTTATAATTGGCGGTGATACTACAATTACTTGCTGTTTCATAGAAAATATTAGTTAACCAAAAGACTCTTTATCCACATAACATATCGGAATCTTTCCCTCAAAAGCAAATAGCTATAGATGAGTATTACTAGTGAGCTCATTTCAAAAAGTATCATAATAAATTAAGAAGTATTAGTTGGCGATCAAGGGAAGATTACCACTGAGAAAAAGTATTATATAACTTCTACTATGAAGGATAAACAAGAAACGAATTTTTTTTAGCAGGCAGTATAGTAGATTAATGGGCAAATGATGAACTAAACTAGTCTATGAGAGGAGTAAGTTATGGGACTCAAGAAGCATATTAATCTCAATAAAGATTCAGCAGAGCAACTTCCTAGGCACTCATGCTTTAGGACTGTGCAGTCTTAGAAAACTGGGGCTCCAAATGCCCCTCCCCCCAAATCCATTCACTTGACTAATGGTTGGAGATGTACAATATTATGGAAAATATCCTTGAGGTTTTTTGTTTTTTGTTTTTTTTAAATAAAAATTTGCTAAGTTCCCTTTACAAAGTAACTATTTATATCTTTTAAAATCAGATCTGCAGTTAAGTCAGAATCGAGTGAAACAACAGTGAATAGGTTAGTTTTGTCTTGGGAAGGTTTTATGATTGGGCCTTTTTATTTTCTTTTGAGAATTACAATAGAATGACAACATTTCCCCCTTCCCACCTCTCCTCGAAAATATCCCTCCATGATCTCCTTCAAACCCATGGCCGCTTTTCTCACTCATTGTTACACATACAAATATGTTTATACATAAATTCCTACATAGAACCTGTCAAGTCCATACAATGTTACTTGTTAAAATTATAGTGAACTTTTAACAGAACAGCATATTCCAAAGTGCAAAAGTTCTTTTCCATTGTCTTTATAAATTCAGACCTAGCTTAATTACTTCATATAATTATAATTCACATAA
>CM052707.1:78135050-78235050 GCA_028551405.1 Uromys caudimaculatus | reverse complement strand
GTTGGATATTTCATATTTTTGGAGACTAAAAGCCGAAATAGCATGGCACTACCAACAATAAAGGCATCATTGGCTGCATACGTCATAGGCACCAAGAAGGAACATAAGGAAGATGACATCACATGACAGGACAAAAGTCAGAGAACTGAGAGGCCCCATATTGTTCTTTAACAAACCTAGCCCAGAAACCAGGGTTCCATGAGTACTACATTTGTTCTGAAGATACTCCTGATGGTACTGACCTAATTGCTATCTACTAACCCTGTCTGACACAATGAGTGTCTCGATCTCCTAAAACAGAAAAACAATATCCAACTCACAGCAGCATGAGTCCAATGTAAGAAATGCTTATAGAGATAATACTGTCGGGGGGGGGGGGGGACAAAAAGTTCTAAGCCTTATTGTTCCATCAATCTATTCATTTCTTCATTATAGGGCATTAAAATGCATGGCTTTATGTATGATAACCAGTAACTATAGCAGAAGGCTAATATCAAACCTACCTAAAGGTCCTATACAGATGTGATTCCTGCACACTGCTGTTTTTAACTTAAAACATTACTATCATTAAATTTGTAAAATGCCAGACTCCAGAATATGTTCAAGCATGTACCACACCCTGTCACTTCTGATGAAGAGCCTCTATTATGTCCCACAAATAAGCAGCCTGCAATTTCAGGCCCTTTAACAAGAATTATGCTTTCTACTGGGAGAAGGAATAAATGACTGAGGATGGGGGTGGAAGTGCTTACGTGACAGGGCTTCAACTCAGTCTTCTGCCGGGCTGATGTTTACCAGAGAGAGGTCAAGGTCTCTTTGACCTTCTTGCTCCTCACCCGACTCCTATGAGTTTATCAGTTTATCGTGGTTCTTTAAAAATCTCCAAATTCAAGAGAAACTATGCATACGACATATACATTAAAAGCAATCTTAAGCATGATTATTAAATTTTTGCTACTCTACATATGCAGGCACCTAAGTCCATTTATCAGTAGCCATTCTTTAATTATTTATACTTCAAAGTGTACACAGACACTGCCTATCCACTTTCCAACTGCATGTGAAAATTTTGATGTTAAATGATTTATTTTTGAAGTCAATTTTTACACGCATTGAATTTAGGGTTTACCTACACAATGTGCATGGGTGTTCCGCCATAATACAGGAAACCCAACATTAAAGAATAATATAAATAGCACAGCTGCATTGAAGAAACATACTGGGATAGTCTGACATGATAGGTTATAGACACTCAAGCTCTGTGAATTCCAGCTCCCTCATGTATGAAGCTGGGATCTGGGTAATGTGCTCATAGGAGCTGATGGAACAATGCACTATGGGTAGTGCACTGTATGCTAAAGAGTATCAAGTAAACTAAAGGCACTGGGCTAGGCAAGTGACGAAGGAGCAGAGGCAAAGAAAATAACCAATTTATATTAATACCTATCTTTGCTTCTTTGTTACACAGTAGAAAAGCAATCAAAAGAGTTTTATATAAAGTGAGAAAATAAATTAAGGAAAAACTCATACAGTCCTAGAAACTCACGGCAGGACAGAAAACACGGGGCCAAACCCAGAATAAATTATGTTGGAACAAATTTGTTCTCAAAGACTTAACAGTCTACAACTCTGTGAGTCTCTTGCTCCAAGCTGCTTGGACCAAGGACCTCAAAAGTAATGAGAAGAGAAGACTTGTGTGTTTATGAGTGTGTTAATAGCTGGGTTTGTTTTGAACCAATTTAAAAGTCTGCAAATCTGAGCACTGAGAAGGCATCTTAGAGGTAGACATGTGCCTACTGCATATAAGATGCTAGGGACAATTTATAGCCAATCAAAGGAAGGATAATTGAAGCTAAACAAAGGCCTGCAGTGATGAATGCTTTACAACTTTGAAACTGAAATGGCATCTGTAGTTAGGTTTTGTCAACAGAAGCTAGAGTCACCTGGAAAGGGGACACCATGTAAAGAAACTGCCTCTAACAGATTGTCTGTAGGCAAATCTGTGGGAAATTTTCTTTACACGTGATTGATGTGGGAAGTCCTAGCCCACTGTGGGTGGTGCCATCCTTAATCATATGGTCTTGTGTTTAAAAACAAAAACAAAAACAAAAAACAACCTTAGGAAGCCAAGAGAGGCGAGCTAGTAAGCAGCATCCCTCCACAGTCACTGCGCGATTTTCTTCCTCTAGGTTCCTCCCCCGCTGGAGTTCCACCTTGGCTTCCCTCAGTGATGGACTGTGATTATGAATTATAAAGCAAATAACTTCTTTCTTCCTCAGGTTGCTTTTGGTCCTGGTTGATACCACAGAGATCAATAGAAAGAAAACTAAGAAGCATCACCTTTAATATATGGGAGAGTGAGAGTGTGTGTGTGTATGTGGTGTGTGTGTACATACAGATTGTCCTTGACTTACTAAGATAGGACTCAAAATTTAACAGTGGCAAAGTGGGTATGCATTCAGTAGGAATTTCATGCATTTTATTTTCCTTCAGTGATGAAATGTACATTGTTATATTCTCTTACATTATTATGGGGAAATAACTCACTCTACACAGTACAGTACTCTACAAAGTAGTACACAGTCTACTTAGGTAGCATTGATTCATGGTAATTTAGGTGTATTAAAAGTATTTTCAACTCCATTTTTTTTCTCGTATTAGTGACTGAACCTAGCATCTTGAGTGTATACTATCACTGTGCTGTATCTACCGCTGTGCTGTACCAGCAACTGTTATTTAAATGTTTTTAAGAAAGTTTCTCAATAAACTGCCTCACAAGTCTCAAACTTGTAAACTTCCTGCTTTAGCTTCCCAAATAACTAGCCTACCTCAACTCACTGTATTTTCAATCCAGGAAGGTGTCATCAGCAAGAAACGTCACCCTAATTTGAAGCTCATCAGTATATCCATACATATCTGGATGCTATCAGATGATAATAGAATCTCCTTGAAAAAAAAATTCGTCAACCTCTTAAGACAAAAGGTACTTATTTTGAAAATGTATGGTTTTTCGTGTCACCTTTCCTAATACTAAATGCATGCAAAGAGCAACACGTCATTTCGACAAGAATTATATTCAGACTAGTGTATATGAATATCATACAAAATTATCAGGGTAAGAAATTTCCCTACTTAGCATTTCTTGTCAACTTGACACAAGCTACAATCATTTGAGGGGTCATGTCTCTGGGGGGATTGTTTCAACTGGTAATTGAGGTCTATGTGTGTGTGTATGTGGGGGGGGGTGCTCCTATTCACTATGGACAGCAGCATTCCCTGGTCAGATGATCTATGCTATTAAAAAGTTAGTTGTGCACTGGAAGATATATATATATATATACATATGAGAGAGATTGTATGTATGTGTGTGTGTATGTGTGTGTATGTGTGTGTATATGTGTGTGTGTTTGTATGTGTGTGTGTATGTGTATATGTGTGTGTGTTTGTATATGTGTGTTTGTATTATGTGTGTGTATATGTGTGTGTATATGTGTGTGTATATGTGTGTGTGTATGTGTATATGTGTGTGTGTATGTGTATATGTGTGTGTGTGTGTGTGTGTTTGTAGTGTGTGTGTGTGTGTGTGTGTGTGTGTGTGTGTGTGTGTGTTAGCCAATGAACAGCATTTGTCCATGGTTTCTACTTCATATTCATGCTTGCTAGGTTTCTGAACTGACTTCTCTCCATGATTAACTGAGACCCGGAAGTGTAATACAAATAAATCTTTTCCTACTCTAAGCTATATTTGGTCAGCATGTTTTATTACAGCCTAGAAATGCAACGAGAATGGAAACGTGCAGTAAAAATAAAGGCCCAAGTGACCTTACGTGGTTTCATGCCAGGTTACAGCAAGACTGAAACCAGGAGACTGCAAAGAAAGCTCTGGTAAAGAGCAACAAGCTGCAAGTCATGAGGTTAAGGCAAGGATCATGGTGTATGGATGGAGCTTAACTAACACATTTAAGAAATATAAAATCAGAAGGAAATGCCTGCAAAATGGTGTGGAATCCTGTGCCTATAATAGCAAGAGAAGAGTCTGGATACAATTTAGGAAACTACATAATTATCCTTTCTGAAACAAAAGCCATTCCCACCGTCACAAGTATAGGAGACTGGCTTTTGCTATTAGTGTCTCCAGAATAAAAGGTACCACATCTTTTTTGACGCCATGAAATCACCCTCACTTCACGTCACTACTGTTCAGCAGGGAGCACAATGAACTCTGAGGCAGCAAATACCTGCCTACTGTAGGTTTTTATAAAATTTATAAAGTTCTGCAAGAATGCCATGTTATATTTAGAACCGCATTGCTTCTTGATCTCCATCTCTCCGATACGATTGAGCTATCAGAGTACCTGAAGGGCTGGCAGGGGTATTAAATGGATGGGTAATTCTAATTGCATGAAATGAAAACTATAGGCCAATACAAAAGCCAAGTGAAAAATCCAAAATAATAAAAAGCAGGTCATTTTTGAACAATATAATCTTCCATACCCACATGAATAGGACATGCTGAAGATTAGCTGTTTTACACCTACACACACACACACACACACACACACACACATCTTTGAATATTAAGGAATTTCAGCATTTTGATCTGTATTACTTCTGAGGCTAGCTATATCTACCAACAACATATATGTTTCACATTGACTTCTTTACAAAAGCAGAATAAAGTATAAATGTATTTGTTTAGATTTCCATGTCATATAATGATAGCAAGCACAATACTTACAGTGTTGATATTAATTTAAAAGACATGTCTTGAATTATAGAAAGGCTCCCTAATAAAATCACTATCATAGCCACTTTGGCTCTCAGAAAAAAAAAAAAAAAAAAAAAAAAAAAAACAATCCAATGATGACGGTTGTTTTTAGAATGTGAAATCGTAAAGCTCAGATGAAGTAACTTTACGTGAACCTTGAGCTGAACATTATACTGAATTAAATTTCTTTCCATATGTCAGTTAATATTTTGCCAACAGATATGTGTGATTTAATGTTTTCCCTTTTCACAGAAGTAAATTTAACATATGAATTGCATGCATTCATATTAATCACCAAATCAGAATTACAGAAAGAACTGCTTCTTACAAAGACTCCTCCAATCTAAACATGGCTATACAGAAATCACAGCAGAACAGATCCAGCAAGCCAGATGCTGCTCAGCACACAAAACGAAAGGGCTTTGCTCTGAATAAAGCCAAATGGAAAAAGAATTCTCCATTCTAAGTAATAATAACAATTAGGAAAGAAACATAGAACAGAGCATTGAGCTTCTCCTAGACACAGTGACACCATGTTGTGGGGATGGGGGAGGGGGAGAAGCAGGAAGTTTCAGCAGAACGTCAAGTACTTTCACAACTGGAGTTTTATGGAACCCAATTAACTTTGGCTAGACACAGAAGTCTGGTTTAGTGTGTCCATGCAGTAGCCAAAATAAAGGCTTTGTATGTCAAGAATTATTGTCAGAGTCTCCAATATCTTCCCTTCTTTCCCACTAAACTAATTCTGGGAAATAAGCTAACAGCCAAGAAGGTTTTATTACAATTTAAATCAATAATAATTTCACAGGCTTAAAAAAATACAAAATCTTTGGCTTGGATAAATGGAACAGAACAGAGGGGCTTTTTTTTCTTTTTTGTTCTTTGTTTTTTTTGTTTTCTTGTTTTTTGTTTTGTTTTGTTTAGGAAAAGACAAGTCTTCAGAATCCATACAGATTTAAAAACCAGCAGAAATATCACCTGAAACCCAATAATGGAAATGGTATTTCTTGCTGTCTTTCTCAGTGAATGACTGCTTTTAAATGCACGGGGTTAGCCCTGGGCAACAACATTCAAACAAGGAATAAATCACAATCTTAAACAAAGATATTCAAACTCAGCTTGTGTTTTGTATTTTATTTGGACATGACACTAGTACGAATTTTCCACATATTTCTAAAGAAATGGCACTTGACCCCACTATATTTAAACATAGAGCTTACTAGTGTGACTTTAAGACAGAACTTCCCCTAGAGTATCCTGGGAAGTTCATATTACAGGTATAAGGTTGGATCAAAAAGTGTCAATAGCCTCAAGTTCTCTATTCATGAACAGTCACAGCTGATAATAAAAATACATTTAACCACATATTCTAAGCGTATACTTAAAAACAAATATCAAAAAATTATTTAAAATGTTTAGGAGAGATATTTACTTTTGAGAGTCTCTAATCAGTCAAAGAAGTCATATCAATGGGAATAATCACATAAATTATTTCATATAGAATTAAATTATTACCCTTAATATGCAAAACTTCATAGTTGTGTTTAATTGTACTATTTAATTACCGAATAGCCTTAAGGGAATGTTAATTAAATCTTAGAGGCTCAGGTTCTTCATTCATAAAATGGAATAGCATTCTCTAAGAATGTCAAGAAATAATACATTGTAAAGGAACAGAACAATAAAATAATGGCTAATGACATATTGCTATTGATTATAGAGCATAGCATTGCTCAGCCCTTACCAGAGAAGCTTCTTGTTCTACAAACTGTAAATAATAAAGAGATCTATGACTTTACCATGTGCAGAGAGAGAGAGACTCTGGATTACTGAGTCCTAAATAGGATGTCTACGTCATACCCCTCCCCTCTAGGCTCAGGGATTCATGTTCGAGAGAAGGCAAAGGTGGTGGAAGACTCCCAGGAAACAGTGTCTTCCAAGATTCTATAGGATGGATGCTGATTTGAACTACTTTCAGGGACTGGGGCAGCATGCCCCAGGCATGCGCAGATTCAAACCAGACCAAATCCCAGCAGGGAAAAGGGGAAATGAGCACAAAGTCCCACAGTTAACCAGGAAGCTATTTGCAACTGATACCTGCAGGAGGGAAAAATCACTGTTCTCCAATGGCGTGCTAATGGGTAGATCAACTCCACCCCAGGGCAGGCAGTCCCAAGGCGTGCCCAGGAGGAGTTGGGCTACAGAAAACAGACTTTGTTTTCAGATTTTCTTTGTCTTTGTCTTTGCTTTTTGTTTGTTTGTTTTTGTCTTATTGATTTTCTTTTTTAGTTTACTGATCTGCTTTGATTTCTGTTTTTTATTGTTGCACTTTCTATTTTGTTTTGGTTTGGAGTCACAGAGAGCTCAAGTAAAGAAGTTGGGTGAATATGGAGGTGGGGAAGATCTGAGAGGAGTTGTGGGAGGGGAAAGAATATGGTCAAATTTTATTTTATGAGAAATAGATTTTTAAGATAAAAATTAAAAAAAATAAAGAAATAGCATCAAGCACATAAGTCATCTGATGAGTATAATATCCCTCTAATATCATCTTTCTTTCTAGAGCGTTGGAGGATTATTCGTGTGTTTACTGTATGATCACACCACTTTCATCAAACTCTTCAGTACATATCCCTGAGAATTCATGCAATGCTCACTGTGGATCGACCAGTCTACGTACATACGTGGACCAAATGAAGGAATTAAGATACAATAAGTGTCAATCTAAGGAAATGAAGGTTGAAATTCCATGAAATAAAAAAGACGAGTCCTTGTTGTAGGTCTAATATCAAAAGACAGACACAAATTTATATGTCATTCAATTACCAAGTGATGTCACAGAGATAGAGACAAGAGCTTAGGATGGTCAGAGAAGAAAATTGTAACGGCTTGAGAAAATGAGGCCAGAATTCAGGAAGGAAATATAATTTCAACAGGCAGAGAGTGGAGAAACATGCTATTTCTTTTCTTTTTTTGCAGAAGAATAAAAAGGACATGATCTGTAGGGTGTGCAAAAGTATTCTGGGGAGGCTTAAATCCCTTGGATCTCTTCTGCCTACTAAAAATATTACAGGGATTGTTTAATAAAAATAGTGTGTAAGAAAAACGTTCTGAGAGAATCAGTCCAGTGACTACGATCAAAGTCGTAATCATCATTTTTTAAATTTTCTCATGAAACTGGAGTTCTGATATGAAATTCTAGCTTACAGTTACTGATATAGCTGCCAGCCATTCTACACAGTTGACCTTCAGAGTTTCAACATAAAGGGATGTGTGTCACCACTTTTCTCCTCTTGAGACTAATAGCCAGTGCTGTTTAATAAAACCCATGAAACTGCAGAAGGCAAAATGTGTGGTGCTTTCCACCTTGCCAATTCAGTGGCATATTAGAAGACCAACAAACCCATAACTGGTCAGATGTAATGCACCGGACTCAGGATCTGCCAAACTTTTAATTTAGAAGAGACTTATTAAAGGTGGCTGTGGGATTTGGTCTTGTGATTAAGCCAGTTCACAGAAGTCTGCATTTCATCTAGTCATTAAGTAGGAAACTATAAAAGTCTTACTGGAGGGAAATTTAAAATGTAGATGGTAATGTACAAGCCTTTTCTTCCTTTTCAGTATGTATCTGTAAAGCAAAAACTGTGAAAGCACTTTAAAACTCTACTTTTAAAAAGAATGCTTAAAATACTCTGAATTGAAAATCTAACAGAGCAAGGCACATGTTCTGTTCTTTATATCCAGTATTGGGTCTAGGCACATCAGCATTACATATTAAAATGTGACCATTTCTGTCTGCTTCTTCTTTGCAGGAAGGATCAGATACAGGCAGCTATAAGTTTTATAGTCATTTAAAAAAGTGTTTGTAATGTCTTAAGTTCAAATGTCTGTATGTACTCCATTAAGAATATTCAGAAGCTCTAAATCTCTTCATTTACACATTTAATTTCTGTAGTTGTATGCAAGGAGACTTCTCTTCCCTCACATGAAAACAGTTTGCACTGTCGAAGTGCAAGCTTCTGGTTATGTCCTGTGATGCAGACTCACAAGGTGTTTTGCTGAGGCAGATCCACATGATGTTTAGCTGAGACAAGACCCTTGGAAGGACACACAGTGCGTGGAGAGGATAAATAGGGCTCAACAGACCGTGACCAGGTGCTTGCATAGCTAGCCTGGCAAAGGTCCGTTGGTCATGAGTCTTCACTTCCTTGAGAGAAGGAATGCTGAGAGTTCCTTGCGTTTGTTTCTGTTAGTCCTGGCCTCTCCCACTGATTTAGGCCAATTTAGTGGAGGCCTGGCAGTTTCTGCTGCATTGTGACACTTTTGAATTGGACTGTTGGTATTGGGACACTACTGACCTGGGCTACTCGTATCCTGACAAACAGAGATTGGAATCACCCCCAAAGAACTACATCTAAACGGGTCCACATCCCCTTGTCTCATTTACCACCTTTTCTCCCCCACCTTTGGACAATGGGCTAGAAGAAGGATCAAAGCATTTGAGAACCCTTATTAAAGTAGGTTTTGGAAAATCTAAGCATATACACCATCATAGGCTGTGTGTGTAAAAACTTAGTGTACCCGTCAACACTTCAATTTTAATTTTTGATACCATGCTTTTAAATCTATGTTACCATCTCTGCCAAAGATTTTCGTCATGCCAATTTGTTTCTCATGCTGTGAGTGACAGCCCAATGTTGGCCACTCGTAGCTGTGAGTTACTTAATAGAGGCTTTCACCATGAGATATAATCCCTCAAGTGTGTCTGCCTGACAGCCATTTACAGAGTACCCCCTAATGCTGCCTTCCGGCCTGTGGATCCCGTTCCCCTAACTGGCTGGCCTCAGTGGGAAAGAATATGCCTATTGGTTAGTTGATTGGATGTGCCTGGGGTTGGGGGTGGTAATGAGAGGTGTGGAGGGTGATATCCAAAGGAGGGGGGTGCTCCCTTCTCAGAAGAGAGGGGGAAGGAAGAGTGGAGGGCTGATCTGTGTGTGAGGGGGTCCTGGGAGGAGGGGTGAGACGGATAGTGGGATGTAAAGTGAATAAATAAATAAATAAATAAATAAATAAATAAATAAATAAGTCCTTTTCTTCCTGCTGCACTGCCTCATCCAATCTTGATATGACGATTTGTGCCTAGTTTTACTAAAACTTGTTATGCCTTGTTCATGTTTGGTTGATATTCCTGGAAGACATGCTCTTTTCTGATGGGAAATGGAATAAGGGTGGGTCTGGGGGCAGGGGATCGTGGGAAACTAGAAGAACTAGAGGGAGGAGAAGCTATGGTCAGGATGTATTACATGAGAGAAGAATTGTAAAAAAAAAAAAAAATTAAAAAACAGAATAATTTTGGCTTAACCCATATTAATCCAAATTAATTCCTCCTCACTGTCTGATGTCCATTGCCAGTGTCTGTTGGCCAAACAAACTACCTGAGGCTGAATCCTTACAAAGAAATGAAACATTATGCAACTCACAATGCTGGTGTGTTTAAAAGGGTCTCCTGGGTACATCACCGCAGGAGAGATGGCATCCCAGTGGAAACGTGACCCAGAGGGAGAGATCACAGGACAACATAGATAGCAGGGGACAACTAGGGGCCTTGTTTATTTTCCGAAGAATTCACTCCAGAGATCAGCATTAACCCCCTGTGGAGGTGATTGTACCCTGGCTAAATTCATAACATTCAGCCTCTCTCTGACAGGTCATCAATTATTATTGTGACCCCATGAGAGGTCAAGCTTTAAGGATGTGCACCTCTGAGAGACCCACTCAACATACATGTGAAGCAAAGCACTGATTTCCCATCAGCTCACCTTCAACTGTGTGAGCCACACCTGTACCATGGACCTTTCCTACTCATTGGCCTCAACAGTGAAAGTCTCTGTTCTTTAGAGGAAGGTGCCTGGTTCCTAGCATGTAGGTACATAGAGGCAAAACCTGATGCCTGCAGTCATACAATGAAAGTTATTAGCCTTCTGCCTAGCTTTTAACTCAGCTCCACACTATGCCAGGTGCTCTGGTTTATGCTCGTCTCTAGAGTTCTTTAGGATGACCTGATTTTTCATTGTTATCCACATGAGACAGACTTCTTTAGACTGTGGTATCTGACAAATCAATTTGTCAATTGATTTCTTCTCCAAATCAGTTCAAATATCTTATCCATTTACATCTCCCCCTAACCCTGATTACTGCTATGTCGTTGTTCCTCATCAATATTTTACTCTGAGTAAGTGTGACCAAAATGCTGCAGGCAGTGTAGGGGTGAACTCCTATATTAATGTGCTTCAAAGTATCATTTTTATTCAGTCACTGACAATATATAATGAAAACTACTGGCGTCATTCTTGGGGTTGTTGTATGCTTCCGTTTTGTTTTGTTTGTTTGTTTTTTGTTTTTGTTTGGTTGGTTTGGTTTTCAGATAGGGTCTCCTTACTGTAGAGCTCTGGCTCGCCTGGAACTTGCTATGTAGAAAATACTGTCTTCAAATTCACATAGATTGGCCCTGCCTCCCATGTCCTGGGATTAAAAGTGTGTGCCACTACGCCCGGCTTCAGATTTATTATTTTTTCACCATCTTTCTGATGCAGCTTGAACATGCACCCATTTCTGCATGTCATTTTAACCCATTGAACATGAGCTCCATAAGCAAAACTTGACCCCAGATTTAATCTCTGATTTATTCTGTTCTTGACTAGTGGCCTTAAAATGAGTATGTTCAGAAATGTGTCTGCCCACAAACTGTTTTACTTTCTTATACAAATATGTATATAATTCCCAATACAATCTAAATAGTTACTTTGCATTAGGAGAGCGTTGCTTTGTAAATAATTCTACATCTGCGGCTGATAATAAATTTTCCTCTGCTTTTTTATTTCCTGAAATTTCTCATTCTTGTTTCATGCTTACCAACATTAGGACCCATCTTTTTTGGTAACTAGAGCTTGTCTGATTCATATCAAAGTCATCACGTTTTGCACATTATTCTTTTTGAACCTTATGGTAAATCCTTCTAGGTTTGTGTTCACTTCCAGCACAAGTTTTCAACAGAATCATTTTTACTTCATTTCTCTAAGGCCCGGGAATTAATCAGATCTATAAGGCTAGTCTATTAGTCTCTAAGTCTCTAGATTGCCTCTAATTAGAAAGAATTCCAAAATGTATATTTTATCTGACAGTTATTTGATAAAATTAGTTCAAAGAACAGCCAATTTGCTCCTAACAGTTTTCATAAAACATTTATATAAATGTTGCTATTAAGACAACGTGAACAGGTCATGGCATAGTTGAGGCTCTCCATTTCTATCTGTCTCATTGACATCTCCAACATCATCACACTTCACATCTTATAGGCCAGGCCCACAAGTTTAGGTTTTCTACAGTGTCTGTTTAGGTCTGTAACAGGATCATTATCATTCATTAACTGAGTTCACTAGTAAAGAATGAATCAGTATTTCAAACTCCAGCTATCTCCAGGACACATGGGGAAAAAAATCAATTTCTAAAGAATGAGAAAGCTAAGTCCTTACTGTTAAGGCAAGCAGCTTCCCGTAGGTGAGATGAGCAGGGATGTGGTCTGTCTTGGATCTCAACGATTCCATGTACCAATGCTCAGCTTCAGGAAGCTTACTCAGTCTCATGTATGCCTCCCCTGGAGAGAGAATCATAAACGTCACATGGATCCTGCGATTTCTCATGTGTCAACACACAGAAAGATGATGACAGGCAATATCCCCAAACTCCAGAAGAGCTGGGAATTTCATCAGGAGACAATCATAAGTCATAAGGGAGACACAGCTGATATAATTTAATCAGTATGCAGTGTATACATGGACTAAGACATTACACGACACACTAGGAAGATGGAGCAAGGGCACTTGAGTTCAAATCCCCAGTACCTATGTATACAAAGCCAGGTCTGGCTGTGCATGCCCAGAACCCTGGAAATTCACTGGACAATTAGCCCTTGGGAATTGTAGATCTTCAGTTCAAGAGACCCTGTCTTGAAAAGTAAGGATAGAAGTGTGTTCAGTTGACTCAACAGGTAATGACACTGGTTATAAAGACCGACACAATGAGTTGAATCCCTGGATCCATTTGGGGGAAGGAGAGAACCAGTTCCCACAAGTTGTCCTCAGACCTCCATATGTACACTAAAATAATTACAAGAAAGAAAAAATAAGTGATATGTAGCATAGCTTTGATTTTCAAACATGATATTTGATTCTCGAACGTAGATCATTTGTCACCATTCAGTTTTTGGAGGAAACTTATTTCATTATTCATTTCAACCAGTTAGGGTTTTTATTTAGAGCCATTTATTCTTTAGAAATATATTTAGAGAATAACTATGCGGCTAGCCTTCTGTTGGGACACAGGAAGGAAGACCACCCCATCATCTAAT
Organism: Uromys caudimaculatus; assembly: GCA_028551405.1. Classification (NCBI taxonomy): domain Eukaryota; kingdom Metazoa; phylum Chordata; class Mammalia; order Rodentia; family Muridae; genus Uromys; species Uromys caudimaculatus. Next base: position 78,221,878 of record CM052707.1, on the reverse strand, counting down.
ATCTATATAGAGGAAGTAAGAATAAAGAGAAGGGCTGGAGAGATGGCTCCGTGGTTAAGAGCACTGACTGCTCTTCCAGAGGTCCTGAGTTCAATTCCCAGCAACCACATGGTGGCTCACAGCCATCTGTAGTGGGATCCGATGCCCTCTTCTGGTATGTCTGAAGACAGCTACAGTGTACTCATATAAATAAATAAATAAATCTTTTTTTTTTATAGGAGTAAATTAATAAAATAGTTAAACTATTTTTGGACTTGCTATTGCTGCTAAGTCAGGAATAGTGGAATAGCATTACGATCTCAGCATTGAGCAGGCCGAGATAGGATGACTATAAATTATACGTTATCCTGTTCTACAACAAGAACTTCCTTCAACAAAATCTATGCAGCTACATTTGAATATCCTTCAGCACTTTCCATGTTAATAAAAGTAAATAAAATTTACAAGTGTCATTTGGAAAAAATCAATTAAAATATGACAGTGATGCCAGTTTTTACACACGTAAAATAAATTTTGGACCTTTTAGCCATTAGCTTTTATTTTTCGGCTACTAAAACTTATAGCTAACACCCAAGCAGAAGAAGTAAAACTGTGGGAAATAAATCCAAAAGTATAGTAGTAGTTTTCTTATTATCATGTCTATCTCCTTCATGCTGGCATATAGAAAAATGCCCAGTTGGTAGAAAATTACACATTAAGATATCATATAATTAAGTTAAATAATTTAACTTTAATTGTCATGGCAAATGTAGATACTGCCCAGTTTCAGAGACCAGGCGAGACTAGTAACTTACTTATTGCCAGACAGACTTCTACAATTAGCCATAATCATGATGGCATTTCTATTCCACGACCAGTGGCTCTCCTAAATATGTTACCCACATTGGTTATGAATTCAAGAAAAGTACTCACTCCCTTTTTTAAAAACCAAATGAACATATTCTTTCCTTTTGGTTGTTTGGTTGGTTTTTTTTTTTTTTTGCACACTGCTATCAAGACAAATAGGTCTCATAAACTGAATTGGCACTTGACCTTTGAGTGCCCTTTAGGTGGTTGGTTCGTGAAAACTACTGGTGTTGAGTAACATGCAACATGTGAAAAGTGTATGTATTTACCCAAACCTATCTATCTGTTTCCAGCTTTAACAACAGTCCTTAAACTCAACTATCAGGAAAGTGATAGTTTGGACATGTTTGAGGGCTTTGAACCATGAAGCTTTTAACATGCTGTTATTTGAAATTGACTAGATTACGTCACATGGTTAGGACCAAGACACCACAAAGAGTGACAACAGCTCCAGAGCCTGGATTAGTAGACACAGTGATGCTTTTAGCAGGAGTGTCAGGGGATAGAGGAATTCTTTCCAGTTTCCCCAGCTTCTCAAATAATTATCTGTTGTTTTGTTTTTTAAGTTTGAGAAAGGCTGTCTCTATGTAGCCTAGCTGGACTGGCACTTAAATTCACCCAGCTCTGGATCAATTTCATCCCAAGGTCTGGGATTACAGGGTTGGCCATCCAGCCTGGCAATAATGTACTTATTTTTATTTTAATATATCTACAAATGTACATCTACACATTGACACGTTCAGACATGGTTTTGTTTGTTTCTGTTACTTGCTTTTTTCCCCTTACCATGTATGATTACTTTCAAATAAAGTAAATCGCCATTTTTTTTTGAATAATGAACATCTTCTAGTGAAAAATAATATTAGGCCTGACTTATCCAGCCGGCATAAGACAAAGAGCCTAAAGTAAGGAAAATTCGAATGTAATTAATGATAAAATTACGCCTGAACATTTATCTGTAGAAATGAGTTATGACACCAGAAGGAAGATGGGTTTATATTACACTTGCAATCAAGCTGAAATTCTACCTCTTCATCTTATATACAACCACTGTACTTGTTAACTAAAATTTTAACTTTAGAGAGACTAGGTCTTACAAAAAAGTGTTCAAGAATCCCAATTCTTGAGTGTTTTGAGATTTAAATCACATAAATTATGTTGAACTTGTTCACATGTAAAAAATTAGAAAATGGCACATGTTATTTCCTTATTAAAATATTAGCAAAACATGTTTTGAAATAAAATACTAATTTGGTGAGTATTAGCAGGTAGTTAGTATACAGCTATTTTCTCTAATAAGAATTTGTGAGTAACTAATTTACAAGGCTCGAGCCATAGTGAAATGGTAGAGATACATAAATAAGATGTATAATATAGACATGCTAAATGTAAGAAAACTGATCAAGTATTCTATATGTATTACAGTTCTTTATAATTCAGAAAATCTTACATAACCATTGCACTGAATATTGTCACATGGTGACCATACTTACTCTACTATATATTACGGTAGCAAGTTGGCAATTGCATGGCTTATGTTACCAAGTCTTCTGACTCTATGCATCTAAGCATTCAGAATTTTAATTTTTTTTCTAATTTGGCCTCATCATGAAGTCTTAACATAACCAACAGCTCATGGTGGGTGTGCCTGCTAATGCATCACAGCGAGAAAATATTTTCCATGGATATCACTATGGAATTTGACAGATTGAAATGACTGAGAAGCACAGTAGTAGTTAAGTAAAATAAATGTACCATTGGGGAAGTTACAAGTTGAACCTAGAACTACTGGCCCGCAACACTCTGCCTGCAACAGCTGGTATAGAATCACCAAATTCAGGAGAAAACTATACTTTCTTGCTGATGGGAAATTATCTTCTAGCTGTGATACAATGGCCAGCAGGTTCATTTCCTTGCCTTAGGCTCATCTGTTGAATTAAAATAATAAGTAATAACAGATCATGGCTGACCTTAAAAATGCTTCCTCATACATGCAGGTTATTTCATTCTTAAGAGAGAAATATTGGGACCTTAGGCACACTTGGTCCAAACAGACATACACAGGCTCATACATACAGTGTCTGCAAAATATGTAAAAAAATAAAATAAAAACAAAAATCTGAATTGTAAGAAAATGATGGTGGATAAATGAGATGTGCTCAAAGGACAAGTCCTTAAAGAAATGCAACAAGCAAGTACTTGCTATGGTAACAGGTAAGGTTAGAGCCTTACAGTTCTATTCCATGCAAATGAACATGGGTGCATATGGGGGGACAGGAAGCCTCATGGGGATGAGAGACTTGTACAGGACATTAAATAATCATAGCTTGAGATGGGAATGATGGCTCACCACTTAAGAAGACTAGCTGATCTTATAAAGGCCCCGGGTTGAAGTCTAACCACTCAAAATGGTGGCTAACAACTGCCTGTGAACTCCAGTCCCAGGGGATCCACTGCAAGAACAAGCTACAAAGACATACATGCAGGCTAAACATCCACATACACAAAATGATAAAATAAATAAATAGTTTAAAAATAATATTATTTTAAAGACTGAATAGCTCAAGGGTCATTGTTTTTATTTTATCAGGCTAGTTATATAGCATTTACTATTTATTGGCTTCCTATTAATAGCTTATCTTTATAGCCTCATACCAGCCTTATACCTAAACTAACACTAGTTTTACAAAAGTGACTGTAACTCAGACTTAAATCAATATGTTCAAAGTATTAAAAAAAAAAAAGCAAATAGTGCCAAATTCAGAGGAAAAAGTAAGTTTTTCTCTGGTTTGGGTTGGAGAGAAGACTCTGAAATTGATAGATCTTACTGCTCTTCTATAAGAACAAACATCAGTGCCCAGTACCCATGTTGGGTGGTTCATAACTGCTTATAACTCCAGCTCCATAGGATAGGTGTGCCCCGATATACGTGGCTCTCAGTGCATCTGTGTGGGAGTGTGTGTGCACGTGTACATATACTTGCAAACACAAACTCACAAACACAGACATAATAATAACTGTTAAAATTTTTCCTCTTTCAACTCTACCATTTTACAAAAACTGGAAAACAATTCTGAACAATAAAAGAATGTCTGGAGGCATCACCATCCCTGATCTCAAGCCGGAGAATCAAATTAGAGACACAGACATAAACCCACACCTATGGACACTTGATTTTTGACAAAAATGTCAAAATCATACAATGGAAAAATGAAGCATCCTCAACAAATGGTGCTGGTCTAACTGGAAATTGGCACGGAGAAGAATACTGTATTTATCACCCTGCACAAAACTCAAGTCCAAGTGGATCAAAGACCGCAAAGTAAAACGAGATACACTAAATCTAACAGAATAGAAAGTGGGGAATAGCCATGAACTCACTAGTACAGGAGACAGCTTCCTAAACAAAACACCAATGGAGCTCAGACTCTATGATCGACAAATAATAAATGGGACCTCATGAAAATGAAAAGCCAAGGATATTGTCAATAGGACAAAATGTCAGCCTACAGAGTGAGAAAGGATCTTCACCAACCCTACATCCTAGAGAGAGCTAATATCCAAAATTTATAAAGCACTTAAAAAATTAGACATCAACAATCCAAATCATCCAATTAAAAAAAATGGGGTACAGAGCTAAACAGGGAGTTCTTAACAGAGGAATCTTGAGTAGTCTAAAAGCATTTTCAAAAACTGACTTCCTCAGTCATGAAGGAAATGCAAATCAAAATAACTGTGAGATTCCTTCTTCCACCTGTCAGAATGGCTACGATCAAAAACTCAAGAGATAGCACATGCTGGCGAGGATGTGGAGCAAGGGAAACACTCCTCCATTGCTGGTGAGAGTGCAAACCCATACAACCACTTTGGAAATCAATTTAGCAGTCTCTCAGAAAAATGGGAATAGTTCTACCTCAAGACCCAGCTATACCACTCCTGGGCATATACCCAAAAGATGTTCAAACATCCCACAAAACAGCTTTATTTATTATAGCCAGAAACTGGAAACAGCCTAGATGTCCCTCAACTGAAGAATGGATAAAGAAAATATGGTACATATGAAATACTATTCAGCTATTAAGAACAAAGACAGCATGTTTTTTGCAGGCAAATAGGTGGAACTTTAGAATGTCATCCTGAGGGAAGTTACCCCAAACCGAACATACGTGGTATGAACTCACTTATAAATGAACATTAGCCATAAAGTGCATGACAGTCATGGCTGAATCCACAGACGCAAAGAAGCTGTGTAATAAGGAGGTCCCAAGGGAGGATGCATTAATGTCTCTCAGAGGAGGTTAAGTGGGGAACACAGGGGATGGTGTCAGGTATGGGGAGAGGCTGGCAGGAGAGGTTGAGGGTGAGGACGGAAATCGGTGGGAGGGGGGTGGTGCATCTCTGGTGAAAAGGTGGAGACCTGGGATGAGAAAGGATACAGGGAGTCTAAGGGTGTGATCCTAGCTGAGATTTTTCTAACTTACTGCTTTATTATTATTATTATTATTATTATTATTATTATTATTATTATTATTGGATATTTTATTTATTTACATTTCAAATGTTATCCCCTTTCTTGGTTTCCCCTCTGGAAACCCCGTATCGCATCTCCTCTCCCCGTGCTTCCACCTCACCACCCTGGCATTCCCCTACACTGGGGCATGGGGCCATTTTCTTACTGGAGGCAGATACAGAAATGAAAGTGACCACTTCCTGTAGCCAGGCAGGCCTTCCAGAGGAGGAGAGGGGACATCAATCTACCCACAAAACCTTGCCTACAAAATATACGGGAATAAAGATAAGGCAGAGACTGAGGGAACGGCCAACCAATGACTGTCCCAACTTGAGACCCATCCCATGTGAGAGAGCCAACCCTTGACACTATTAATAATACTCCACTCTTCTTGCAGACAGGAGCCTTGTACAGCTGTCTCCTGCAAGCCTTCATCCAGCAGATGCAAGAGACCCACCGGAAACAGCAGGCAGGGTCATACTGGTGTTGAATAAAAGAAAATCACTTATGTTAAGGATGACCAGAAGAGTTGTATAAAATCAGCAAGAACCTGCCTTAGTCATTTATTCAACTACTTTGAATCCTTATCTACAAGCAGGAAGGGCCAAATAGATTGAAACACAAGAATCAGTGAGTTCTAGACTATGCCGTCATTGATAATCCGTTGAGTTAGCCTTTGCTAACTCAGTTTGTCTAGATGAGGGAGTTGTGTTTGTTAGGAGTAGTGGCGTTGTTTGTTCTACGGAAACTGATTTATCTAGGCCTGAAGCCTGCCTAGGGACACCAAATGCCTTTTCTATGTGACTAAATCTTAAATAAATCTGGGTGATGGACTCCATCACTACATCATCACACAGAAAATCTTAATCTTATGAAAGAACCTCCATTATGTCAAAAAAATTTTTTTGAACAATGAGAAGGAAAAATAGCCCGTGTTGCTTATTTTCTCTTGGGGGCTATAAACATTTTTTTTTCTGTTATTGTAGGTTAAAATTTATAGTTCTAGAGAATATGACTTAACCAGCTTGTTTCTGACCATCTATCTCTATTTCTTTCTTTATTGAACTCACTGAACTTTCTTTCTTGTGGCCATTGCCTTTGGCAGTTTTTATATTTTTAATATTTCAGTCGAGCGCGAAAGATTATGTGTGTACCACTCTCACTATTGAAAATGTTCTACTTGTGCTTTTTGTAGACATTTAATCTTATTTGTAATTGTTTGTTTTTTATTTATTTATTATTTGTTTTGTTTTATAAGTCTTTTTAAAATTTAATACTAATTTTTTTTTTATTCACTTTACACTCTAATCACAGCCCCTTCCATCTTCTCTTCCCAGTTTTACCCTTACAAATCCCTTGTCCCTTTAGCCCTTCCCCTTCTCCTCAGAGAAAGAGAGCCCCCCTCGGGTATTTACCACCCTGGGGCATCTCATCCAGCAGAACTAGGCATATCCTCTCCAACTGAGGCCCAACCAGGAAGTCCAGTTAGGGGAAGGGGATCCAGTGCAGTAACAGAGACCTAGACAGTCCTCGCTCCACTTGTTAGGGAACCCGCATGAAGACCAAGCTGCATATTTGCTGCAAATGTGTAGGAGTCTACTAGGTCCAGCTTCATCATGCTCCCTGAATGGTGGCCCAGGCTCTGTGAGCCCCTATGGTCCCTGGTTGGTTGACCATGTGGGTTTCCTTTTGGTGCCCTTGACCCCTCCAGCTTGCTCAATTCTATCTCCTACTCCATAAAATCATGTTATATTTGGGTTACTTTTATGGTAAGAGTGTCAGAGCAGGAAAAATGCCAAGAAATTCCTTTTTTTAAGAATTCATGATAAAATAGAATTATATAACATTGATATGAATTACTTGATGAGCTTAACTTATGATTTTAATTTTTATGGATTCATTTTCCACTTTATTTTATGTGTGTGGGTGTTTTTTTACCTAGATATATCTCTGTGCACCATGTGTGCTTACATAGACTAGAAAGTCTGGTTATTATTTTCAGTGTATTTATGTCACAAACTGTTACTCTTCCTTGCTGTGTGTGTGTTGGGGGGGGGGGGGAACTATTTCCATCCGAACCTTTCCCCAATCTTATTCAACAAAACAAAAAATCAAAATCAAAAGCAAGCAAACAAAAACCATAGACTAGTTGCCCTAGAAACTATACCCCTGACAGGAAATACTCAATGGTTATTGGAACGAGAAGGAAACAAAAATTTACATGACTCCAAATGAGATTGCCTACTCTCTGACAACACATTTAACAGTTAGAACTGGAAAAAAAGACTTGGAAGCAAAATCAAACATTTCCAGGTTTTAGACTCAGAGGTCATAGGAATGGGTTAAACATGGACCTAGCAGTATTAAATTTAAGAAAATTCTTGAATCCTGAAATACAGCTCTTCATCAAAGAAAATATAGAGGGGTGTGTGGAAGATTGGGGGTGGAACTGGGTATATGTTACATTAGGTTTACCTAATCATCAAGACATGGGTTAAACTTCAGACAAACCTTTACAGGGTTCTGATTTGTAGTGTGAGGTTAAATACAGGAAACACACAAAGTGCTGTCAAAATTGAAGTTGGAAAGGAGCCAAGAGCCTGTCAATATTTCTCTTCGTACAGCCAGAGCTCCCGAAGTTCCTTAGGTTAATCAATTTCCTTTCTACTTTCAAGGAAATAAATCACAAAAATAATCAATTTTATTGGATTGGGAGCACTCATAGCTAATGCTCAGAATCTACAAAAATTAGGGTGTGTGTGTGTGTGTGTGTGTGTGTGTGTGTGTGTGTGTGTACGTGTGTGTGTGTGTGTTGTATACATTGAGTGAGGTAAAAATCCTTCTCTTTAGAATACAATCCCTTCAGAATTATGTACTACTGAACAACTCAAAAAGGAAAAGAAAGGAAGAAAGAAAGGGAAGAAAGAAAGAAGGGAAGAAAGAAAAAAGAAAGAAAGAAAGAAAGAAAGAAAGAAAGAAAGAAAGAAAGAAAGAAAGAAAGAAAGAAAGAAAGGGAGAAAGGGAGAAAGGGAGAAAAGGAGAAAGAAAGAAAGAGAAAAACATGCAAAGAGATGCTAACTAGTGTTTTAAAACAAAACAAGATCAGTGGAAAAAGGAAGAAAATGTGTACGAGCATAAGAAGAAATAATGCGTGTAATATCAACTAAGAAACATGGTTAACATAGTTTCAAGAAAATGAGCAAGTAGGCATGTCAAAACAGTTGTGTGTGACTAGCAAGCTTCTGAAAGAAAAGCCACAGACCTAAGGGAAGCTATCTTTATGCTTAAGTTTGGTGGAGCCAGGACAGCCGTACAGAAATGTGTCTAGACAGATGGATGCTTCGTCTCTGCTGTAGAAACTTAACACACGTGGGCCTTAATGAGTTGAGGGTTCTAATTTCATCTACATGGATAGAGATCATTGACATGAATAAAGAAAATAGAATGTGCAAATAGAATGTACACAATTTTATCCAGACAGTCCTTTGTTGCCAACATGTTAATTATGAAAACGGTTTGAAGGTGGTTGTAAAATCTTATCCTCGAGTAGTCAATTACAGTAGGATGAGTGCTAAGTTTATTCTATATTGTAGTCACTAATATAAATGTAATTTATATTACAAATAAAATACTCTATAGCATAAATAAATATTACTTGTTCAGGAACATACATGAAACACCTCTAAAGCTTCTTTTAAATTTTAAAAATCCTTCATGGTACCCTTTTGACATACTGTACTTTTGACAGACTTATAGGTGAAGAGAGGTGCTCCATATTTCTGTCTTTGGAGTTGCCTCTTCTAAGTACATGCGGCACCAGCTTCTTATGTTGTTGACCTGACATTTCAAGATGGCGCCCTTTCGTGGGAAAAAAGGTCTTCCACATACGATGCCAATTTCGAAAAGTTACATCAAGCTCTGCATATTTTAGCAGGCCATATCTTGAAAATGTAATTAATTTTACAGTTAAAATAGCTATTCGATTTAAAAAATACAGCCCAACCTACATTTACCACTGGGTACAAGACTCTTCCCCATGGCTATTATCCTGAAACAGATTTTAAAATATGCTTTTTTCTCTTTTACTTCTATGGACACATCAGAAAAAAAAGTCTTTATTTTTGTTTTTGTTTTTGTTTTTTGTTTTTTTTTGAAACAATACATTGTAACTTTTAGGGAATCAGAGAATATGAAAGATATAAATTCATATTAATTTGAGTGTGTTCGTTTCCTTATACCTTTATTTTAAAATAAAAACAATCAAGCTTCATCCCTCTCCTTTACCGCAAAACTGGCAGAAGTATGAATTAATGTAACAGGTGGCTTGTGTGGTTTTAAAAGCAGTGAAATATCAACTGTCTCATATCATATTTCCAGGAAAGCAAGTGATATTGAGACCTAAGAAAGATCCGTAAGCAGACACACTATTGACATTCAAGTGTTCGGACTTCCCACAGGGACTATCTATCTTGCTGTCCTATGTTTAATTGAAACTTTAAACAAAATATACTACCTATTTAATGTAGCTGGACTGGATGCTGCCCTTTGTAGTGTACAGAGTGATGCCTGGCAAATTGAAGGTTGAAAGCACAGTACATAAGTGGATGTTATACAAAGCAGAAAAATAAGAAGTAAAAGTTAACCTCCTGCACTGAAGTGAGAAATGCACTTCTCTAGTTTCCTATTCATAAAGCTTATAAATTTCTCATATTGATACATAGCCAAAAGTGTATTACATCTCCTATCTTGTTGGCTACTTAACTTCCTGAGTAAATTTTTTAATGTCTTTCAAATCTACATTTGCCTTTACTTATCTTAAGGAAATTAGACCATTCTTTAGGGGGTTATAGAGATTAATACCTAATCCAAATATATATTATATAATCATGATTGATTAGGACTGACATGCAGACTCTCAACAGTGCCAATGGAATCAGTCATAAGAAAATCTCCAGAACTGCAAACAGGCAAGCAGGTGGTCAAAGCAGCTGAAGAGTGCTGGAGTATGCATGCGTCCACTTGAAAGATGCCAAGTTCAAATCTCCCTACAGTTAAAACGCAGCTCCTTCCCATTCGGCATGTTCAACAGGCTGAATAAGAGGATTCTCTTAAGACAACCTAGTCGCGGGTCATGAACCATGGAAAACATCACTAGAATAGTCTCTGAATATAAGCTACAGCACAACTGGATACCAAAGAGGTGGGAGAAGGGGAAGACAGAGGGAAATGATAAGCAGAGAGAAAGATATAGAGAGAAAGAAGCTAGACATAAACCCATGAATATGAATTTTTTAAATGAACTTAAAATATACACGATATAGGAGCTAAGTGGGAAGTGAACTTTTTATCCAAATTCTACCAAATGAACTCAGCATATAGTTGACATATTTCAGGAAAACATGGAATGAGTTATAAGTAATAGTGTCTGGCTTTGGACATGAGAAGTTATATCAGGATTCTCCTTTTGAGGTTGTTTTGTGCATTTTATGTAAATAACAGCCTAAAGGGCGCTGAGAGCTATTTCAGCACTTAACTCTTTCAAACCAAAAGTTTCCTCCTCAAAAATAGAACTCCAAAATTTGTACAAATGTTCTACACCAAAATTTTCTCTAATGAACTAATCGTATGTTTGATCCACTCTGTTCTTTTCATGCTCCGTGAATACTTTAATACAATGGAGACTCAACTCTCATATCTACATGGCTGTTTTTAGGAGCCAAAAGTCAAAGCAAATGGTTTCTCTCTGCTAGAGATTTGTGACCAGAGGCATGATGTTAAAAAAAAAAAAAAAAAAAAAAAAAAAAAAAAAAAAAAAAGTTCCTTGCATCTGAGACTTAGTAAGATGACAAGTGTATACACAACAAACAAAATCAGTAATCAGCAGAATATAGTCCAAGCACTATTGACAAAACCAATGGCTAATGACACAGGAAAGAGCAAAGAGACCTGATCAGCAAGTCGATTGAAAAAGCTATGCAATTTCTTCTTGATGACAGATGCACATTCCATATTATGAAGATACGTGGTTTTACAGAAAAAAGATATTATGACCATGTATGGCGATCATGCCCCCAGGACCACCTTGGAGAGCCTAAAGCCATGTTGCTCTTATTTGTTTTCTTGTTACACTCAGCGCAGCGCTTTAAATAATTCTAATTATTCAAGCAGTGATTACAGACCTCACTGACTAGACTGTAAGCTTGCATTCTCTCTTACGCCGAGCAACAGACTGTATTACCAAAATGAAATGGACTAAAGCACTTGTATAATTAAACTAAACAATTACTTTGCATTGAGAATGCACAGTAATTTTACTTTCAAGAGTCAATAGGCTTAAAATGACCTCTGGGATTGGAAAGAGCTCAAACTGATAGAAAAACAATAGGAAGTACCAAACTAATTGAGCTTTCTATAATCCTTTAGAATCATTCAACAGTAGCATCGAATCAGAATCAGAGATATGGCTACGTAGGGGAGGAAGGGGAGCCAGCAGATGCTCCCAACTATTCTGTGCTGAAATCTCTTTGTGCTGCATATTTAATGTATGGGCTATTAATCACAAATCTGTAGGTGTCATGTTCTTCACAGTTAAGTGTTTTAATTTTGCTTAGTGTTTACAGATTAGTTGTCAATCTAGCAGTAGGGCCCAGAGGATCCTGCAAAGGAAAGAGGGAGCCAGTTTCAGTGACACCAATTGGGTACACAGACAAGCTCTGAATTTAAAATCAAGTGATTATGTTTCTGCTTCTAACAGAAGCTGCAATCCTGTCCTGTGGACTTGGTTCTTTGAGAGGTAATTCCCAAGTGTTTTATCCCTGATATTCCATGATACTGTTAATAACCTAATGTTTCAGATAAAGAAAAAGATTGAGACCCAATAAATACCAGTAATGGCTGCCAGAATAAAAAAGAGGTTTGACTAAGAATAGAGGGAAAATATACCATGAGAGAGAGAGAGAGAATGAGAATATAGGATAAGGCCAAGTGTAATTACTTGTACTGTTTCACTTTCAGTTATTACAGACAATATTATTCAGTTATTATAGACAATATTAAAGGCGGGATTTTGATTAGAGTTGCTGAGAAAAACGGGGACATGTTACATAAAGAAAATGTAACAATCACTTGAAGGATTTTTTTTTTGAACTAGACCTTGGATACATTCAAGCTTTCAGTTCTGAAAATAATCTCACCTATTGAGTAATATTTCCTCTACTAAGTAGGGAAAGATCTAATCCTAAATACAACCATCCACTCTTGGAGGTGGGAGCCCTATCGAAATGGTATTGTGATGGAAGGCCACTTTATAAACCATGGCCCAAATCAGAGATCCATTTTTATATCATTATTTAAATCAACTTTCAAATGGGTGCTATAATCACAGTTAGCTTATGAACGCAAACATAAAATCCAGTTAAGTAGCTTATCAGGCATACTAACCCTAGAAACTATCAAAGATAATCTGAAGCCAGGCCTTCTGATTTCAGAGACTGCCCTACACTGTGCTTGAGCTACCATTTAGCACAACTTACTGTCTCAAGAGGCAACTGAGTCCCACAAAAGTAAAATCACAGAACTGTGTAGAAGCAACCCTAACACCCACTTAACCTTTATTTTTTAAATTTTGTTTGCAAAATGATCGTTAGTATCTGTTTGGTGTACCTCTAAATGTTTGTAGTTCACTTAACTCTTCAGGGAAGAGAGTTCCCTGTTAGTTATAACCACGCCTTGGTCCTATGGAGTCAAAATGAACAATAAGAATATATTTTAGATTGACTGTGTGCTTACTTATGAATAATTGTAGTAAGACTGAGTAAAGAAAAGTAAAAATTGAGGGAAATATGGAAAACTGAAGTCGAGGAACAAATTAATCTGCCCTGCTTTGAATTCTAACAAAAGTGGGAAATATGTTCACCTGGTATTCAGAGCAAGTGAAAAGGTGTGCAGTGCAAAGTCCTAAAATGTTCAAAGGAAGGAAAAAAAATCTAAAGCACTAGCTCTAATTTTTTTTAAAGCAACCTCAGTGAATTTATTAAAACAACATTCGAATATAGTTGTATTTTTACATGGATTCCATTAGCCTACTCTATTCTAAAGCAAAGGAAAAATAGAAAACACACACACACACACACACACACACACACACACACACACACACAAATCACAAATATGCCTGTGCATACAAGTGCTCAGGGGTGGTGGCCCAGAAGGGGTAAATGAATGAGACATGTAAAAAATGAATACTTGCTGCCTGAATCGAGCCAGACATTATAATCCATCACAGATCCCTAAAGGGCACTAATAATATGTAAATGTGTGAATTAGAAAACACAGTGAAGGCTGTTGATAAACTTGATAGGATAATCAGCACATGCTGACAGACTAATGAAACTGATGAACTGATAGGGCGGCTTATCTCCTAGGCCATTTTTTTCCTTGTCAAATGGAGGCTAATCAAAATGTATTAGGAGTTAAAGCAAACACTCGGGAGATTTAACCCATTTGATTAGGAGGTGAATTCACTCTCGGAGAAAATTATAGTTTCCTGAACAAGCGAAACTATAAAACCTGACCAGCTGACAGAGCTTCATATAAAATCAAACAGAAGGCAGCTACCATAATTACAGACAGAATCTGGTATTGGAAATTATATTAGGGTCTTCCCGTAGAAAATTGTCAGGGGTATTTTCAGAACTGAGCAAAGAGACTACTCCTTTCATAATGGGAAATAACACAAAGAGCCAGACAATGGCTCCAGGGACACACTTATCTTCTGCCTGTGAAGGCTCACTCTCCATGTAACAAAAGGAGAGGCAGATCCCAAGGTACCAGCTCAATTCTCAATCCAATTTATTTACATAAAATAATTGAATGAATTTTCTGAAATCCCAAACTGTTGAGAATACTAGCACTTCCCATTAGCAATAAAGAGATTACATGCTATTTGTCACCAAGGAACTTGAAACCTAAACCCAATTTTAGCAAAGATAACTTATTTGACGATTGATTAAAAACTGAGCTCTACAGTTATGAATAAAATCAAAGTCAAACCACTCTGCCTCTTTAGATAAGGCTCGAGAAGACAATGCTTCTAGTGTTGGCTCTGTTATGAAAATATCGTGAATTAAAATGGAAAAGGCTAACAAATCCACCCAGTCTAGGCACACACGGTATTCCTGGGTACATTTCATTCATGTGGACAGATGGTGAAATGCTTGAGAGTAAAGGGCACTGTTTTGAATCCAATAAAAGCTTGAAGTCAAAAATATATCTAATGAAGCTCAACTTTACCAAGGTGGAATTATATGAGAGATGACAAAGAAACACCCAGGATCCATTTGGACGTGAGGATTCCATCACTTTAATGTGCACTAGGCCAGCTGGAGGTGGGTCGCCCAGAGACACAGAACATTACGAACCACTTCCAAGTGAGATTTTCTCTCTTGTTGACTGACAGCCTATGTTATGCCTCTGTGAACTAGATCTATACTTCTTGTCGTTTAAGAAAAGACTCTGATTTTTGTTTTCAGATACACATTTTGAAGTCATGGAGCATTTGAGACTGTGTAAATACACAACCAAGTATTGAATTTTTCAAACCACATTATTTACAATGAATATAAGAAGCCTATTGGTCCTACAGCCTAATTCTACTTATTTCTTATATACAAGGGAAGTCTAGAAAAATCAAAAGACTTAATCACGTATGATGAAGGGAAGGTATGAGTTTGAAAATTCTGCTCTGGAAAAAAAAAAAGAAATATTTGATTTGAGTACAAAAAGCAATCCTTCTCCAATTCCTGGAAAGTGGTTCGCTAACTTATCAGCAAGGCTACCTAGACTACATGCAATTTTTTAAACCAGAAGCCTCAAGCTGAACAGGTAGTTTCTAGTTGCATCTTCCATCAAACATCTGCAGCAACAATTTCTAGAGTAGTAATGGACTAACTACAGATGATAAGAGCTTGATTTGAATTTCCGGGTCTTTATCTGCTGAATCCAGGAAAAATATCTATGTCCTAGGTTTAAATGAATTTTGATTGGTAGAGAATTAAGCAGATCACTCAACAGGAAAACAAATAATCACAGCAGTATATTTACCATGATCCCAGTCTCAATAGTACTCTGAAAAAAACTACAAGAACCTAAGGCCTCATCCATGAAGGTAACGCAAGTTGGCTGGGATATTCTCACCTTTTACATGCACCAAAGTTCATGAATCTCCACTTCACTACAGGATAAGTACTGGGGATCTTCTGATTCAGTGAATAATATGCTAAAAATTATTATAAGTTTGATAAATTCATTGAAATAAACACATATTCTATATATGCCTAAATATAACTGAAAAATTAAATGTAAGTGTAAGATATTACCTTCTCATTCCCTAGAGTTTCAGTAGTCAGTCCTTGGTACCAAAATGGTAATAAGCTTCCCTTGCAAAAACTCTGGAATTTGGCAAACTTCATTAGCCTTTGCTCATGTCAGAATGAGAACTCTGGCACAATCTGGATGACGCACAGTGGGAGCATTGCTCTGTGACTACTAATAAGACAGTAGAAATCTACTGGACACAAACAGGTTCTTCCTTCTCTGCAAAGCCCCGAAAATCAATGAAAACAATAGATAGTACTTACCCATCATGTTGTACAGGCTTTGAGGGGCAAACTGCCTTGGCATTTTCTGAATAGCTTCCCTATATACACTCAGGGCTTCCTAATTTAAGGAACAAAAAGAAAGATAAATCATCATTAGAGGACAGGGAGAGTCCCCGAAAGTAACAGAATACCATTTCTCCAAAACTAAAACTACCCATTTCTGTTTCTGAATGGTTCACTAGAGAAAAATAATTGAGCTGTCCTTTAGTATCGCACTGCCTTCATTTCACGAGTGAAAACAGCCCAGTGAGGAATGCCACATGGAAATTTAGCTCAACAAGGAGCTGAAGGTTGGCAAGACTTTTAATATAAATTTTCTACTTCATACAGATTACTCCACAAGAAGAGCTAAAAAACATTCATACTTGGAAGTGACTCATTAGTCATCTCAAGTCTACGGTTGCTTTAACTCAAGGTAGAAATAAAGTGCCAGCAAGCCAATAAATCTTCCTACCAATGAGAGTCACTTAAACTGTTACATGAAATTGTTCTAGAAGGTTCATCTTCTTCCTCATATTGCAGTCTTAAGAGTATGTGGGCGGGGGGGAGGGGGCGTCTGTCTTGATAGAGCACAGTTTAGGAGATGAGGGAGAGCAAGATATCACGCAGGCATGGTGTGGTGGTTTGAATAGGTATGGACCCCATAGACTCAAGTGTTTGAATGCTCAGTCCAGTGGGAGTGGCACTACTTCCGAAGTGTGGCCTTGTTGGAGTAGGTGTGGCCTTGCTGGAAGAAGTGTGTCACTGGGGGTATGAGGGAGGGCTTTGAGGTCTCCTAAGCTCAAGCATGGCCCACTGTTGATGAGAGTCCCCTTCTGCTGCTTGGGGATGAACATGTAGGACTCTCAGCTCCTTCTCCTGCACCATGTCTGTAGCATGCCACCATGCTGCCCATCATGATGATAACAGACTAAACTAAATCTATAACCCAGCCCAAATTAAATATTTTCCTCTATAAGACTTGCCTTGGCCATGATGTCTCTTCACGGTATGAAACCCTAACTAAGACTCATGGTGTCATCAGTAAAGTTGGCAAGGATGGGTCACCTAGTTTCTTAGACAGTATCTTTCTTACTACTTCCTCTACCATTAAAGATATGTTATTTTTACTTAATTGTTTTTTTTAATTAAGGAAAATAGGTAGCATTTGTGTAAAGTTACATGCTTAATATAATGAATACGAGTAATATCTTTTTTAAGAAAAAATACTAAACACTGAGTAAAGGATAATGATTCTAAAAACTGTATCTTGGATCAAGAAAATGGTAAGCACCATATGTGCCTTCCTCTGTCCAATAGTCACTACACACAACAAAAAATTGAAATGTAAATACATTGGCTTTTCAAAAGACTGGCCCCAGTAAGGCGGCTGTAGGTTAGAAGCCACTGAGACTACATCAAGACAGGAGGACAGGGAGGTGTGGCAGACCTCATAGTGTCCTTGCTCATGATAGAGTTTCCCGAGGTTGTACAGACAGCTGGTGACAGAACTTTTGTGTGCATGAGGATCCTTCAGGTTCTCATCTGGAATCTCAGAACACTTGAGGAATGTCCGCCGGGCATCTTCTGTCTTCCCTTGGTTCATGAGAATAATGCCAGTGTTTAAATAGGCAGCTAAGAAGGAAAGGCAGAAATGGAAGGATGAGCTGATAGGCATGTGCACCAGAGATATATTGGCTTCATTTCTGTTCCAAAGGATATTTCTTATTTTTTTTAAATCATTAAATATGTATGGAACAAGCGCAGTATCAATAATGATAACAATAACCCCAAGTATTACCAAAAACATAATTGTCTTTTCAGTCAACTGAACCCCAGAGATTTTTAGCTCAAAAGCTATTAAATAAAAGACTGAGCTATTAAGAGTACTTGGCAAAAAAAAAAAAAAATAAAAAAAAAAAAATAAAATGGCATTGAAGAATGAAATTTGGGGGGGAGGGGAATTGATTTGTCAGTATTAGCAAATATTTCAAAATAGGAATACCACACACCCCACTTTCTCCAAAAGGCTTTAATACAGAGAGCCAATTTCTCCACTATAAGGAAAGATGGCAAAGACTCTAATACTTCCATACTACTTACATGCCAGGGTCGGCCTGCTCCCGACGGCCAGTTTGTAATAGTGGAGAGCTTCTGTAAACCTGCTGTTCTCTTGGAGTAGCAACCCTCTGCATGAGGAAAAGAGAAATTCTGAAAGGGGCTGCATTACTCCACAGAAAACCACACATTTCCCTTTTATATTCCAAAGGTAAAAAATGGTGAACAGCCCAATAAAAAATGCTGACCTGGCTTCATAAAACTAACTTCTACATGGAAGGAAATGAGCTCTCAGGAGGGACAAAAATCCTGCACAGGTATCAGTGGACCCTTGTTCCATGAGAAAGTATTAAGATGGAGTTTCAAACAGACTTCTGCAACCCATAAACGTTCCTGTCTCCAGACTTACTCCCCTCCCCCTCGAATTGCTAGCCACCTGGATCTCCGTGAGGAGCACACACACGATCTCATCACTTCATCGCAGGAAATCGTGGAAGGCAGGGATATATACTTAGAAACATGAGAAGCCTCCCTCACTAGCTGTTGCTTGGGAGATATTTGCCCATGACACCCCAATAGGCAAAAGGCTAAAAGCAATATGATTCACTGGCAAAGACAGAGTCAGTTGCAGTAAGGAAATAGAGGTAAAATGCAAGGCCAGCTATTTCAGTGCTGCTTAGGATTTGGTCAAATACACTTGAAATTTAGAAAATTTACTGTGCAAATCTTATTCTACTAGGCAGAAAGACATCTTCTCCAGACCCTCAGACACTTGGGACCTCTCCATGAGGCTCCTTAAATAGTACCCACATGTATTAACCAAGCCATTCAAAACTCTGCCCTTATGACATAACTGAAACTCAATTACAAGCATTTCTATGAAAATAAGATGTCAGGAAGCTGAGCTAATTACAAAGCTCTCCCAAGGGCTTTGGTCTAGGCCCTCTTCGCTGGTAAACAGTAAGTATCTTACATCTATTGGGCCAACGACTGCTGTTATGATGCCAATTGCAGGCTCAGCTTGGCAGTTTCCTTGGCTATTGAAAGAGAAGTAAAATGGAGGTCTGAGAAAACGCTATTGTCAAAAACATGATTTCATCGAGTATTTATGGTTAGGAATGGCAGACTGTCTGCCAAGGGCTCATGAGCAGGAATCTGGGAGCCTCAATGGAGCTTTGCTGGCAGGTGATGAGACCTTTCAAAGATGAGGCACGGTGGGAGAGGGTAATTCTTTTCCACTGTCTTGCAATGTCAATGTTCTAAATTAAGTTTTGAAAAGATCAGTTATTTAAAAATCAAACAAATGAACAAGAAGAAGAAGAAGAAGGAGGAGGAGGAGGAGGAGGAGGAGGAGGAGGAGGAGGAGGAGGAGGAGGAGGAGAAGAAGAAATCTGCCGATCCCATGTATGGCTTCGTGTATCACCATGTGAACTACCCACTTATACAAACTGCCCTCTTTCTTATCTTTTTTATCTTTTTTTCCTGGATTCCAGCTTTCCTTAGCTTTGCCATCCCATTTCTCTCAGCCTTCTTCCATTTGTGGAACCATTTTGTGCAGACTGAAAACCCTGGCTGCTTCTTCATTCATATACTAATTTATGGTAAGTTGGTGTCCAACAATAGTTTGTTTCTTCATAAAGCCCACCTATCGTGATGCATCAGTGTGGCTTGTCCAGGGCAAAACTGCCTTCACCGCTGAAGGCACAATCACTCTCCTCACACCCAGATGTTCTATCGGCTGACGGAGCCAGGTCAATCTAAGCGCTCAGTAGAATTTCCAAAACCAAAACATCTAAAATGGGAATCTCTCCTGCTCAAAAATAAATCAGAAATCTTATAAATGAATAAAGTTGAAAAAAGAAACCCTTCCTCTCCCTAGATTTAGAGCATCATCAGACCAGCTCCTAAAGTCAGAAACCTGATCATCATTCCCCCACCTCCTTGCTTTTCAGTTACAAAGTTTGTAAAGTCTCCAGGGCCATTGACACTTATATGCCATGGTTCTTCAGTTGTTATCTTTATAACTCTGTCAGAAGCCTTTGTATCTTTTCTACCACCTGAGTAACTGCAAAGCCCACTAATTAGTCTCTACATAATTACATTTCTAAAGGGCAAATATGCTATTAGGATAAATGAAGTGAACGTGTTTGGGACATGCATGGATGTGACTCTGTGCCTAAAGCCTCAATGCCTGATGTATTTGGTTGGCCACACGGGATCGGCTCTGCTGATACCTTATATTCTGTCACTTTCCAATTCATAAAATACGTACAGAACGGAGAATAGTATGCAGTGTGATAATAAAACATTCACAATCATGTCCCAATTCATAAAGGTTGTAACGACGGAGTTCAAGTCACATGGCTACCGTGACTGATTTCCAAGGGAGTAAGGATTTCCCTGAGCACCATTTCACCTTGTTATGTATGTTTCAAAGAGTAATCAGGATTCAGATATGCAACTGCAAAGGGCAGTTACTCATCCCAAGTAACATCATTAAAGGCTAGTGAGCAGACAAACACGAACAGATTAAAAATACTGTCATCAGCCTGATGCTATACAGAAAGAAAGGAGAGTCTAAGAATTAACTAACTGGGAGTGTTAGTTAAAGGAAGCAAAGTTAGAGATAGACATAGTTTCTTTGAAAATGAATCCCATGTTTAATGCTGGATAGAGTGGGATACACATTTAATCCAGTACTTTGGAGTATGAAGAAGGAGGCTTAAGAGATTAGTGCCATCCTGGGCTATGTACTGAATATGAGGAGAGTCTGTGCTACATGAAACAAAATAAAACATAAAATCTGCAAGCTGCCAAGGGATAAATGTATTCAATAGTCCTCCAAAGCTATAAGTCTAAGAACCACAATGGCCAGCACCATAAGATAGCCCCAAGAATGCAACAGTGGCATTTATCTTGGGGATACTGCCAGTTTGCCAATTACATGGACTTAATGCCTTCTTAATAAGAAGGAAGTCATGGCTACTAGCATAAAACTAGCTAATTTCCTGTGGGTGGTAGTGCCATGGAGCTCAGAGGAGGCCATCACTGTTGCTGTCCTGAACCTCATCCTACATGTATTCCAAATACTTATACCTACAGAGAAGTGTAGCTCTCAAGCCTTGTCAAAGAAGCTTCTTTTTACAGCAGACAGAGTCTATTATATAAATCTAAAACTGGTCACAATGTAGAAGACACCTGACCATGGGGTTCCCCAAGCCCAAATGATTTCAACACAAGACATGGAGGAACACAGAGGAACAAGAAGTACTAGAGACAGAAGAGGAAATGTATGGCCCAAGGCAGTATCTTCTAGATACTACAGGGAAGCTGCACCTGTGAAATTTAACCCAGAGCAGCCCCTAAACAAGACCAGTACACTGCTAGCACCATTTGACATGTCCGTGTGGGTAGGGGAAATCTCACAAGAACCAAGCCCACAAAACAGTTATCGACAATTAACTGCTGCTGAGAGAGGGAACTGCAGTCTTCTCTATCACCCCAAGTGGTCATGCTAGCAACACTAATGTATATCAGGTTATACTGATATACACAGGAAAGTGTGTTTGTGTGTCTAGCAATGATTATCAGAGAAGACCTCATGAATTTAAGAGCAAGTGGGAGTAGAGACATGAGAGTTGGAAGTGAAAGATGTAGGGCGAAATGAGATTATTTTTTAAAGTCAAAAAACTTGTATGGTCTTGATAGAAGAGGGAAAAAAACAAAAAATATTTTAGGTACATATAGACTATCTACCACTTTGCTATAAAACTCAAATTTTGTGTAATTCTAGCTTGTCTTGATATGCTAAAAGAGGAATCTGTCATCTTGAAAGTCCATATAGATTTTAGACCCATCCTAAAAAAATGGTTAATAGCAGGCCACATTTACAAGACCTACAATTTGCTTTGCTAAAAAAAACATAGTAGATAGGTTGAAATCCCTCCCAGTCCATTGGTTGCAATGATCCAAGTAGCTACACTCACTTGGCATTCATAGCATGCCAAGCAGTTTACATACTAAACCACGACAATCTTTCAACGTGTGCTTGTACATCTGGCCCTGATTTATCCATGATGAATCTTAGGCAAGAAAATCTAACATCTATGTCTCTATGTTTCTATGTGTCAATCTATTATCTATCTATGTATCTATGTATCTATTTATCATCTGTCTATCATCTGTCTATCTATCTATCTATCTATCTATCTATCTATCTATCTATCTATCTATCTATCTATCTATCTAATTATCTATCTAAGACAGGGTCTCACTGTGTAGCTCAGGTTGGCTAGAACTCAATTTGTAGCCCATTCTTGCCTTGAACTCACAAAGATCTGCCTGCCTCTACTTAGTGCTGGTAGGAAAGTTATTCACCACCACACTGAGCTAGATAAGAAGATATTAAGTAACATACAAAGAACTGTACAAATATTGATAATTATATCAAAATGTAAGCCCAGCAGTCTGAGAATAATTAAAGATTTGGATTATTCACTCCAAAACCTTTTCCATGGCTGTTCACATTGATGACATAGCATGTTTATATACTGGCCATGTGACTAAGACTTGTCCCTGGGAGCATATTCTATATATATTAAAAATAAGAATACTTTTAAATAGACCACCCTGCCAGAATATAGCCATAAATAGTTTTATAGATACCGTGCAAAAACTGTCTTACAAGCAACTGAACTGACTCTGTGTAAATAATGACACAAGATTAAAATACTATATATGAGTGATAGAGATGCAACACACACACACACACACACACCAGCAAAAGAAGCAGCAATAATAG
Organism: Uromys caudimaculatus; assembly: GCA_028551405.1. Lineage (NCBI taxonomy): Eukaryota > Metazoa > Chordata > Mammalia > Rodentia > Muridae > Uromys > Uromys caudimaculatus. The sequence continues at coordinate 78,199,026 of CM052707.1, read as the reverse complement.
AATGTTCTCTCTTAAGCTGTATCAGCTTTTTTTTTTTTTTTTTTTTTTTTGGGCTACTGACAATTCTAAGAATTACCAATGTGTCTGTAGAATTTCTTCCCTGGAAATTTTTATCCATCTTTTCCTCTAAGTACCTTTCTTCTAAAATACTACTTCAAAAATAATCCCTGTAGTGATGATTAATGAAAAACAGTCAAAAGAATTAGTACAGTACATTGAGAAGAATTAAATGCAGAATTAAATATACATGAAACGCAAATCCCTAGTTGGCCCTAAATACTGACAGAGACAGAAGGAAACATTTATTTACTGCAGTGGTTTAAACCAAGGGTGACTTTTCTACCCCAGAGAGTATTTGGCAGAGACTAAGATGAATGGTTGTCACAACATGAATGCTGGCCTTGGTAAATCATGGGGGTGCTGCCACTGATATCAACTGGGTAGGGGGAAGGGGTACTGGCCACTGGCATCAGCTGGGTAAAGGGCAGAGATGCTGGCCACTGACATCAACTGGGTAGAAGGCAAGGATGCTTGTTCAAGTTTGGTCTTTTGCTGTGCATTGTAATGGTAAATACTGGCCCCCAAGGTCTGGTTGCTCCCGGGGACAAGGAAATCCTCAACTATACCAAGTGATATTATGTAACCTTACTCTTTAATTTAAAAAATATTGGTTGAATAAAGATACCTACAGTCTATAGATGGGCAGAAGAGAGGTGGGCGGGGTTTGGTTACAGAGCCTTGAGTTCTGAGGAGGGACCACAGAGACCAGAGAAAGGGGAGTGAGGAAAAGATACCTTGTAGAAAGAGATCCTGAGAACTGCCCCTGTCGGCTGGTCAATTGGAATGGTGCAGGCAGTACATGGCAAGTCATATCTTGCAGTTATTGACAGGGAAGAAGACAAAATATAAAATATAGAGGGTTGATATCTGCCCAGCTCTTGGGCTGTTAAGGCTTATTATAAATATAAAAGTTTTGTGTCTTTTATCTGGGAACTAAATGATCACAGGCAGCGTAGAAAACCCCAATTGACATTAACTTTTTACCACAACAGATGCTGGTAAATATCTTATCAGGAAAAGGAGAGGCTGCCTCCCCAGCAAAGAAACGAAAAATCACAATCAGCTTTACAGAGTACGAATCTACAATACATATCTTTTAAAATAAAGTGTTTTTGAATGCCTGTCCAACGTATATACCACTATAAAAAAAAACCCATAACATTAGAAAGGAAATTTTTTTTGTCAATAAAAATATAAGCTATGATTGAGTTTGCTAATTTTAGAAGAACTATTCTAAAAATTGAAAAAGCATGTTCTTGCCACCTCTGGCAGTATATCTGAACAAACTGTGTCTAGTCTATATGTAATAAGGCTGACTTCCAGACACACATGCCAGGTTGCCTATTCTATATCATTCTTATGCATTCACATATCAGATCACAATATAATCCATAAATACATGCAGCGTAATTATACCTAGATATTAGTGTAGGATTAGTTCAGGATTCTTCCTGGGCACCTAAATTCAAGGAATGCCAAGTCATTTATCATGATGATGAAATATTTGAATTTAACTTGCTTATAGTCTCCCATTTATATACAGTCTGTAATGCCTGGTATGACGTAAATGGTTGCTATACTGAATAGCCTAGGAATAAGAAGAGCCAGGAATGGTGGCACCCATTTGTAATCTCTCAACATTCCAGAGATAGAGGAGAAGGACTGGGAAGTTTAAGGCCAGCCTTATCAACATAAAGAGTTCAAGGCTAGACTGATCTATATAAGACCCTGTGTAAAAAGTTGAAGAGTTCAGTATGGTTGTGATGTATTCTCTGACTGATTTCATGTAATGGTTGTCTGAATATACAGAAGGAATATTGAGAAATACACAGTGCTGCTGATTTTTCTGTTAAAAAATGAACTTTACAGTTTTTAGGACATCAATGTTTAAGACTGTAGTATTCTAGAACCTTGAATAAGTAAACTCAATCAAAATTATGGCAACAATTACAAAATAAAACAAGCAAATAAAATTTCTTTGAACCCCGGGACTCACATGGTTGACTGAGATCAATGACTCCCTCAAGTTTTCGGCTGGCCTCTACAGATGTGCTATGCCAAGGGAATCCCTCTCCATAAATAAAGGACTGTTTGAAAAAATTCCAAATCTTCAAATGTGACCTTTTGCCTTGAGTTCTAAAAAGGGTCTTTAAAAACACTTGAAATATGAGCTATCCCAAAGTGGTAGTAAATAAAGTTCATGAGTAGCTGAAAAGTCAAGTATTCTGTAATATGCAGGCCAGCGTCTGGACTGATGTCTACACTAATCTCAAAGAGAGCAGGTGGCCACTAATCGACAGCTTTGCACATTCTAACTGGAGAAATAGCACACACAATTAATTGCCTTTTGGTTTTTTTTAATTAAGGAAAAATTCTTAGCACTTCTATATTATATTAATATGTTAAATAGTGCCAGTCAGCCTAGTATCAAGCAATGAACAGATAATTTTTCAATTCATTGTTTCATTATGGAAACAGACATGCAAACAATCACAACAGCATGTAAATTGTGCCAGGAGAAAGTACAGCATCTTGGGAACCCAATGAAGGAACACTTTCGCAAAAAACAGCAGGTCAGATGACGTTCCTAGAGAAGCCAAGAGACAAAGGGTAGAGCCCAGAATGCTGAGAACAGCATTCCAGACAGAACAGCCGTGGCTATGAAATGCCAGAGCTACAAAGGGTGGCATTTATAACCTAACAATAGCAATAATAACAGGATTTGTGAAAATTGATTGACATAATCTATGTAGGAGGATGCATCTGAGAACGTGAAAAGCCAAGACAACTGACAATTAAGACAGTACAACTAAGAACAGGTTGATTGTGAATAGCCACACTCCTCCCAGGCAATCAGAGCACAGTGTTTACTCCCAGTGGCTCACTGAGTGATTTAGAAACACTAAGTTCAGCTGTGAAGGAAAATAAGATATCTATCTGCAACTGAAATTATCTTGTGATCTTTATTTTATTTGATCGTCCTTTAACATACAGAGGAACTTTAAAAATAACCATTTACCCCCAGCTGAGATACAAAATAAATTTTAGAACTTTTATTTTTTTCTGAAGCAATTTATATGCATGAAATTTCCTAATAGTAATTAATTAACATGAGTCAGAATGATGTTCGAACTTTGCATTAACTCAAACATCTTAATCAAATTTGCTAATTGAGCTGCCTCTAATAGTAAGATTTTATATCACTTAGCTGTGACATGAAACTAGAAATGAATTTCCTCTTTTTTTCAAAACTTGTAAGCAATGAGTATAATAGGACACTTGAAATGAATTCTCAATCTCAATTATTAAATGAAGTTATAATTAACAACTTGCCATATAGTCCTTGTGATGGTTTGAATAGACTTGGCCCAGGAAGTGGCACTATTAGGAGGTGTGTCCTTCTTGGAGTAGGTGTGGCCTTGTTGGAAGAAGTGCATCCCTGTGGGGGTGGGCTTTGAGACCCTCCTCCTAGCTGCCTGAGAGATTCAGTCTTCTTCTGTTTGCCTTCGGAACAAGACATAGAACTCTCAGTTCCTCCAGCATCCTGCCTGGATACTGCCAAGCTTCCCTCCATGATGATAATGAACTGAACCTCAGAACCTGTAAGCCGGCCCCAATTAAATGTTGTCCTTATAAGAGTTGCTTGGGTCATGGTGTCTGTTCACAGCAAGGAAAACCCTAAGACAGAAGTAAAACATGAATGTCCCCATATTCTTCTAGATAAACACTAGAAAGCAGGCAAAATGATCAAGTAAAGTACATGGCTATAAATGGAATCAAAGTCAAAGGCCTTCTAAGTATATGTTGTAATATGGTACTCAAGTCTTGGAATTATGTGTTTCCTAAGTTTGTAAGTTCTATGAACTGAGGTGTGCACTTTCTGTGCTTTAACCACTGTGCTATACAACGAGCAAGCAAAGGGAGGTAGAAGCAAATCAATGTGCAGCAAGGTTGGGCTGCAGGCTTAAGTCCCAAAGTCTTCCAGGAACCCACGCAAGTGAGCTCTGCGCAGTGTAAGGAGGATGAGGTAAGTCCTCATGATCTTGAGGGCTATAAGCTACAAGCCTTGTGCCGAGGAGGGTGGGGATATAAGAAAGGAACTCCAGACAGCTGGCCTAGCCAGCTGCAACTGTGCTTCCCTGGACTTCTGCTTATGTGACAGAGAAAGTTATTTCTAGTTTCAGCTTCTAACATACACCAATCAACTTCTTTCCAAGTGGCAAGATGCTCAATATATTAACTTTTAAGTTTTTGTAAATTATGTGAAGCCATGCATTATAACAAATACAGGTGGTATCGAGAATTTTAAATAAAATGCGTCATTACATTTGAATGCATACAAAGTGTGAGTTGTCTAGTTCTGAATGGTAACCATATTAAGCAATAACCTAATATAATAAACCAAACCATAATATTATGTTAAAATCATATAATTTAAGAATAAAATAAATGTGATAAATTGAGACACCTAAAGTTTTTAGCAAGAGTAGTCAGAATGGTGACTCTTTGCTCAAAGAAAAAATTCTAATTGCAGTATTTTTAATGTTAGTATCCTCTCCAACTCTAGAAAAAGGATACTCATGGGAATTATCAGATGAAAGAGAAACAGGCTGGATTTTCTACTTACAAAAGGATTCAATGTGCATCAAATGATTAACTGAGCGCTGAGGTCACCACTACAGACAAAGCTGTCCTTTCTGTACCATGACATCCCTGTGGCCACCAGGTCATCCTTAGATAACAGACATTCTATCTGATGTCTAAGCACAATGATTCTCTTGACTCCTCCTTTTCCCCAGAATCAACTGCTCTATTTTCCTTCCTTCGTTTTAATGATAGCTATAAAGACTGGCACAAATGACATTTTTACAAAGATGACTTTGTGTAGGAAAGTCCTGAAAGAGGAAGTATATGCAAAAGAATACAGCATGAGACAGGTTCCTTTTACTTATTAGGAGATATGGATAGACAAACATGATTGGATAGTTAAATTATTGCTACTGCCTATGGTGACTGTAGAGCATCATGGAACTGTGAGCAAGACTGAAAGAGGAGTTTTGCTTGAAAATGTTAAATTCCTCTAGTACTGAAAAGGAGCCAATTGCTCTTCCATACGACTTTCATTGTGTGGCAAAGATTGCCAAAGGCACGTGGATGGAAAACAACCAGCTAGATGTGGCAGGAACAAACAGATGAAGGTATAGGATTCTATTACACAGATCTCCAAAGTTGGAACCTGTGTCAAAGTATTTCCTCTCTAAAGGGTCACATAACTTCTAAGTAGGTTCCAGAAATTACAGCTCGGATTCCACTTTGCTCTCTTCATTCCACACGGACACGTCTATTTGTTCTAAATTGAATTTCGTTTCGATGTTGACAACTCAGTACAGTATAGCTTGGACATCTATGTCCTAAGGAAGATGTTTTCTTATAATCTGTCAAATGTAAAGCAGGAGACATGTAATCGAAAGTAACTGTTTAAACATAACATGCAAATCTTTATCAATGAATATTAGAGGAAATGAGAACAAAGCAAACACATATTTCCACTGTAGTCTTTGCCTTAAACAACTCTGGAGAGTCATTAAATCAGTATTTCTTACAAAGGTATTTCTGAGGTAGAGTTTGGATGATGAAATCTAATATCTTTATACTCTATCATAGTAGATTCTTCTCAGGTAGGTTTGTCACAAGATGATTCATGATTACTATTTTAATGAATTCTCACAGGAAACACATAAAGTTATTATTCCCCACTTTGGAAGAGGAGCTTAAGAACAGAGTAGTTGGAGAACTAATTCATATAGCTGTAATTATTGTTGGATCTCAGATTCACAGAAATGTATTGTATGCTAACATATATATGCCCAATAGTCTCTAAACCTGCCTTCTGAATGTATTGAGGATACATTTTCATCTATATATCAAATATAATAATATGTATGAACAGTATGAATACAGCCACATGGTTAAAATAATAAATAACAGCACTCAATAGAAACCTAGAAGAAGAACTGATGTAGGTAGATATACAGCAAGAAGTTTTCCATATTATTTCTTTCCATCTTTATAATTAGGAGCAAAAAAAGGTTTATAACTTTTTCTATAGATAGACAGACAGACAGACAGATATGTAGGGGAACGAAATTAACATGTGCTTCCTAAATCAGCTAAAAAAACTCAAGATGCGATGGAAAGAAGTTATCTCATCTTAAATTCAGCTGTATCTTCTCTATCCTACATTATTTCAGTGTTAAGAAGTCTCTCTCTTTTCAGTTGTCTTTTGGTTTTATATACGTTGTGCTTCTTAGTTATTGATGTCAATTCTCTCTGTTTTCTTTTACTGTATCCTTTTTCTTTCTTTCATTCTTCTTATTTTCTACACATTCTTCTTAACACAAGAACATTTTGGATTTCCTTCATGTTCACATAAATTGCATCCTCCAATGAAAAGCATTAATTGGTATGAAATTGAATCCAAACCAATAAACCTACAAAAGGTTTTTTGGGGGGAGGGTGGGTCATTTTTACACACTAGATCAATTTCTTTTCAGAGAAAAACTTGCCAGTAAATGGTGGCATGGTTTCACAAAGAAACAGCCAGGAAGAAACTGGAAACAGCATAAAATTAACATCTAACAAACTTTTCAACTTTTATTACTGTATGCTTATATCAAGTTTCTAAGCACATTTTATTTAATCCTCCAAAATAACAGTAACATAATCTAATTTTACAGATGAAGAAGACAGATTAAGCAATTTTCCCACAGCTGATCATGGGAACCAATATTGGAAGTGCTGAGCCTAAATCTGCATAGTGCCCAGCCCCACCATCTGAGGACTTCACTAAGCTGCCTTCAAGACACAAGGGTGACAGAGGATTCCATTTTCATAAAAGGAAACTTTTCCTTCTTTTATTTCTCTCTTTCCCATGAAAACAAAGAGGATTCTTGTAAGCCTATATATATTTTTTCTTGGATCATACTCAAATCTTCTACAAATATTTTCCTACCCTTTAAGATAATTATATGATTTAAAACAAAATTAAGAACTAGGAAGCATCTAGTGCAATCTAAAAGCAAGATGCACTGATGATTTAACTTAGGTCTACATAGAGATTTGTTTGTAATTCTTTGCTATTTATGTAGGCTACCCAGCATGGATGTCTACTTATTATGAAACGAGGCACAGTTGACAGTTATGTGTATCCCATGGCCACACAGGAATCCAAGAGACACAGGAGAAAGACTGGTCTCTTCAGACCCCCAGTGTAATCAGATTATTGCTTTATTTTCTCACTCATTCTGAAACTATCATTGTGGGCATTTGATTGTCAACACAAAGTCTAGATTATCTGAAAAGCTGTCGCAAGGCATGGTGGCTAATGCTCTGATGAAAGAAAGGTGACAAAAAGACATCCACAGGGAAACGGAAAAAGGAGAGGGTTCTGATTCTGAGTCACACTTGTTTGCTCAGGCATCCAGAAGAGAAAAGAATCTAACACTGGGGAATTTCTTAGGAATTGCCATGTGCAAATAAATACTTCAGAGAACAGAAAAGGTTCCAATGCAGGGATAAGGTTATAATCGGGGTCAGAGGAATTTCTATCAGTACACAGTGATTCTGGATCATGTATTCACTTTAAATAGAATGTCCAAGAAACTAGTTATTTTCTTAGCTCCTTAAGAACAGTGCTAAACTACACACACACATACACACACACACATACACACACACACAAACACACATACATTTTATATGTAATAATAAATTACCAAAGAGACAAAAGCATGATGTATCACAGAGAGTAGTAGGAATAGGTGTTAGCTCATAGAGGCATTGAGGCAGTTCCTAACCTAAGCACTGGTCAGATGACCTCTGAAACCAAATAACCCAGTCCATCTCTTTTCCTGCCTCGATAGATTTTTCGCCCTAAGCACAATTTACTCACAGAGGTCTCCTGAAGTACTCTCTTCAGTGAACGGAGGGAAAACACCACTTCACGCAGTCTTTCGTCTTTGGTTTTCTTGCATGCATGTGTGGGTGGCTTGAGGACAAGTGTATGTTCACATGTATGTGAATACACATACATATGCAAGTGCATGCTCGTGTATTAGCACGGTACTCTTAGAACTGCTTTGGGTTGTTTAATTTGGGAATGAGGAAGGTGATAGTAATATATTAATGACAGGGTTTGGGGTCCTAACCACCATGTCTAGGTCTTGGGGGTTGAAGAGCAGAATGCAGAAATGAGAGATCCAAGAGACATAATAAAATGACCAAAGGCTAGAGACTAACAATGGAAGATACGAATTAGAGAAAAAGTGGTCAGTACTGGCACTTACTTTTGTGCTCTTGTTTTTATTACCCATTCAACACTCATGCTTTATAAGGGAACTGCTCTGCTCCAGAGAAACTTCTCAGCCAAGAGAAGCTATTCTCAGTGTACTCGCAAAGGTGTGATTACGGATCTTGGAGCTACTGGTTCATCATTTGCTAGGCCATCCTTCACCACTTAACCCTACCCTGCCCTACTTCACTTCTTTTTTAGATCATCCCAAGTTTCCCAAGCTTTCTTCGAACTCTTTGTATTATCAGACAGGTTTTGAATTTGTAATCCTCCTGCCTCTGGTGAGTACTGCCCTATCTAGCCCACATCTGAAAAAGTAAAACAAAACAAAAAACAGAGTAAAACGAAACCAAAAAAGAAAAAGAAAAGATGTTTTCTCATCTTACTGATTTGTCATGTTTGCTTTGTTAGTTTATATTTACTTATATATTTAGGAGATAGGCATTAACTACATAGCCTATGGTTGACTCAAATTTATGGTAATCCTCGTACCTCCAGTGCTGGGATTACAGATACACACACCACTATGCCCAGCTCAGTCATTTCTATCAAAATTGTATTCTCTGAGTTTTAGGGCACAGTTTACACCCTAGGCTGGAACCCACCTTACTAAGGTTGATCTTTAAAGATCTAGAGATTTTACTAAAGCTATTTACTTTGAGCAGGCAAAAAAACAAGGGACACATAACCACTAAGAAAAAAAATCATAAAAGCTGTCAGATACCAACAAAGTCCAGCATCCCTTTAGACTTCAATTAGTTTTGATTAGGCCCTTAACCAAGAATTCCCACTAAAAAATTGCCTTGACATTATGAATTTATAACAAGCAGACTAGGCTTGAGTCTTCTCCAGATGGCGAGTGGGCATTTTCTTACACTGTATTACTTATTGGCAGGACAGAAAAGGGATCACTTTCATCCAGTCCCTATGACATGACATCCCAGCTTAAAGGACAGCAGGGACAAAGCAGAGCATGGGGGAACCATGATCAAGGTGACTGATGTAGCTGTGAAGTCAAACGTGCATCTTGGGGTAACTATTGCTATCCTTTAAGTGTCAGGGAGAAAGGAAGGAGGATACAGCCAAGAGGACAGTTTATAAAATAATCCATGGGGTATCATTTGCACATGAGTATTTGAGCAGAATAGATGTACTGAAAGCAACAATACTATGGAATACAAACCCCTCCAACAAAAATTCACCAAGCATTTGCTGTGTGCTAAGCATGGCTCTAGAAATTTTGTAAATATACTAAAATGATGCCTTTTGAAAGAGTTCGCATTTTCCTAGTTAGGGGTTGTGTGCGTGTGTGTGTGTGTGTGTGTGTGTGTGTGTGTGTGTGTGTGTGTGTGCACGCTCGTGGGCGTGTACGTGAGAGAGGGGGGAGGGGACGGAGGGATATGCTGGAGAAGTAACCTGAGCCCTTTCACATACTAAGCATACATTGTACTATTACAATGTATCCACAGTGGGTCTTTTAATATTCTAGAAAATTAACTATGAATTTATATTCAATTTTAATACAAATAATTATAGTTGTATGGTATAATTTATGTAGTTCATAAAAATAAACGGAAGGTAAAAACGAGAGATTTTTTTTATTGGATATTTTATTTATTTACATTTCAAATGTTATTCCCCTTTCCCAGTTTCCCCTCTGGAAATCCCCTATCCCATCCCTCCTCCCCAGCTTCTATGAGGGTGCTCCCCCACCCACCCACTCCCGCTTCACTGCCTTGGCATTCCCTACACTGGAGAATTGAGTCTTCACAGGACCAAGGACCTCTCCTCCCACTGATGTCTGACAAGGCCATCCTCTGCTACATATGCGGCTAGAGCCATGGGTTCCTCCATGTGAACTCAACAGGAGAGATTTTTAAAAGGGGAATTGCTTGCAAGAATGGTAGACAGGCTTTGCTGTAAATAGTGTCTGCCTGGAGGCCTTTCTCAGTAAGAGTAGTTTTAAAGCAAGATTGAAAGATGTGGTGGGAGACATAATTCAGCAACAGAAATAATGTGCTATTTCACAAAAATAAAATATGTAAGAAATAAGTAGCAGAAGACATAGTATTGGTTTTTAAATTCATTATCATCAACATATCTGCATGCCCTCAAACTTCAATTATACTTTAAGCAACTTTACTCTCATGTAAGCAAAACCTTAGTTAGGATCCACATAACAAAGAGAATAAATTAAGTGCCAGGCAATATTAACGATAATTCCTGGTGTGTCTAGAAAATAATTCTTAAGCCACAGTAATTGGAAATCTGCAGCAGGATGATTGGAACTACGCAAATAACAAATTTACATCTGTTCATTTTTCTTCAGGTGCAGAGACAGAAAGACACTTCTTTTTTCATAATTCAAAGCCTCCTTCTGAGAAAGCTGAAATTAATTTACTTAAAATTCTGCTGCGCATCATCTGTACTCTCGATGTGAACATAATTTTAGGAAGAAAAACAATAGAAAAGCTTCTGGCTATTTATGCAACTTCCAGTCAGTTTTAAAGTTGAAATGAACAAGAAGCAGGAACTCAGGATGTGACTGTGAGCTGCTTCTGAAACCCTTTCGTGGGTTTTCTAAACATCCTCAGCTGAACTTCCACAGCTCTAGAGGGAAATAACTACACAATTAAAGCTCTCTTAATAATATATCAGAAAAAAAAATGCCTCTATTCAATTTGTTCCATCCTGGAATCTAGGCTAACTCTTTTCTACAGAGTTAATATAAATGACTGCATCTCTACAGCCTGGCCCTCTCAGTTCTATTTTACAGCTGCATCCGAAATAGGAGCCACATAACACATAAGCACAAGCAGGACCCAGTCTCTAACTTTTTTTTTCCAGGATCATAGTAATTAAAAGATTCAAATGTTTTTCTTGCTGGAGAAGGCAGGGTTGACAGTTCAAGAGCAGTCCAGATGTAGATGCTACTGTGTGTCATTGCCACAGAGGTAAAACAAATGCATGTGCGATCAGTTGTTTTGATTCAGTTGTATTTAAAAGCATGTGTGAAGAAGCAAAGAAGTGCCCAAGACTTCAGCCGGTATTAGAAATGAAAATATCAATAATTTACACCTCTAGCTGCCAAGGAACTTTTAGTGTGCACGTTCAGTACTTTGGACACTGCTCATATATTTCAGAAGATTTAAATCATTCTCTGAGATTCCCTGTGGCCTTCTTTGTGCAAAATGGCTTTCTCTGAACATGTTATGCAGAAGAATCAAGACCTAGGTATTGACATCTCACATCCTGGTTTTTTTTTCCCCCCCTCTGGAATATAGAGTTATACCTCCTCTACCAAGGTGATGAAATATTGGTTTTTACCTACTGTTGCATTAACAGCTCTTGTATTTAGACTTATATACATTATACAGATATATTCCACTTAAAGTCAGTTTTAATTAATATAATTTTATAATTATAATACCAAAACCTACATACTCTACCTCTAAATATCCTTATAGAAGCTATAAACATGGTTTCCAGATGCTTTCAGGATAGCCAGAAAACCCCTAAATTACACAGGCAAATCTCATCTTTGCCTGTCTGCAATCGTCTTCACTTGTCTTTCTGTTATGTCTCCTGTGTTCTTTCCTTCTTTACCTTCCAGGCTCAGTTAAGACCTTGTCTGCCATGTTACATGACACATGGGTATCTCTTGGAATAGAAATAACCTTAGCCAGGGATACATGGTGCACTCTTGGAATTCCAAAGCTGAGGAGATGGAGGCAAAGAGGATCAGGGGTTCAAATCCAATATGTGATTATAGGCATAAGGAACCATCTCTGCTTAGCATTTTATATATAGTGTTCATGCATATATATGTGTGCAAATGTTCAGATGTGTGTAGTTCCAAGTACTTATACATGGGTAGAAGTTGATGTCAGAAATCTTCAATTATTCTTTAAGGTGGGGTTTCTATCAAGAAATCACTGACAGAGATGGTTCCTGCTTGCTTGCTTCAGGGATCCCCTGCTTCAGCCTTCCAAGATTGGAATTACTCAAGAGCTGCCACATCTGCCCTGTACTCAAGAGTGTTGTAAGGATTGAGCTCTGATTCGCGTCATTGTTTGGCAAGGCAACCATCTCCATGGCCCCAACATATAATTTTAATCTAGACTTTAAAGCTACTTTAAGACAAACTATTCTTTCCTTTTGTGCTAATTCTTACTATCTAATTCAATAACGGTTATTCTGAAAATACTCCGTATTTGCAAGATGAATTTGCAGATATGATCCTACTGATGAATAAAAGACAAAACTTCACTGTGAGCCATTCTTTCCTCAACTGTGTAAATGATGTTTGTAAAAAATGTTACGAGAATCAGGGATTTTTAAGTATTAGGGAAAGAGTTGTCACCTTAACAGTTAAACCATAAAATCAACTCACAAGGAATCTCAGGGCAGATGTGCAAATAAGACAGGTCTGAACTGCAAAGATGTGAACTGTAACTCAACTGACCGAACACAGTGAGGTGAGAAAGCTCACATGGGAGAGAAAATTGTGAGATTGTAAAAGCAGATGTACAGAGGGGAATACTCAAAGTGTAATCCCAGTTCTTCCTGGAAAGTAATATTTACAGGCTAGGGCTTCCTTAAAGTAAGACCTTATCTTCCAAGCCTCCATAGTTCAACTTAAGTTTTCCGTGTGCTAATAAAGTAGATGTATTATCAAAAACCAACCAAACAAACCACAAAACCAAACAACAAACAAACAAAACTGAGTGATTCCCTTGCAAGCTGACAACACTTTGATCCTCTCCATTATGCAATGTGGATAAAGCAATGAGGAAGACCCATGGGAACACAGGTACATAAGGACTTTATCTGCCTTTTACTATTTTATTTGTATATTAGTCTGCTGAGGGATGATGCTTCAGGCAATATCACACCAAGTTCCGAGACATAGCCAGGTCCTTCCTCAGACACCCACAAAAATTCACACGATACCACTGAACTCTCTTAAGTATTTCAATATATATACAATTTCTAATTTTAACTCATGACCACTTGATTTATGAAAACTGAAATAGTAAAATTTTCAGAGTATGCTTTTTTCTTTTCCTTTTTCCTTCCTTCCTTCCTTCCTTCCTTCCTTCCTTCCTTCCTTCCTTCCTTCCTTCCTTCCTTCCTTCCTTCCTTCCTTCCTTTCTTTCTGTTGGTGCTGTTTCTGCTGACATGAATGGTTTTTAACCCTATCTTCTGCAGTTAACCATCTGTGACTTCTTTGCAGCTGGGCAAACACCTGGTTCATTATATATTAATTCTCTTCTCTGAATCTATAGCTGGCATTTTGAAAAGATAGACTTACCTAAATATCTGAATACTGTAAATCTTTACCAAAACTCAAAAATGGATGACTGCATTGTAAAATATACTTAGGAACATTTCTAGTTGATATAATCATTAAGCATAGTCAACCTGCCGTACTTTCAAAAATCCCTTATTTAAATCTCAAAATTTTCCTAAGTAAATACTTGAAATATGTTTTCATTCAATCTATTTTCCTGTGAGGACAGTTAGTATCACATTAACTGTATAAATTCTATCATAAAATGTCTAAGGGTTAAGAAGACACAATGCATGTGTAACTAGATGTGTAAATGCTTAACCCAAACTCTAGATCTACACAAAAGAGAGAGAAAAGGATGCCATGAATGTAATACTCAGTTCTTTGTTGTGTCACTGAGTAGTCTCCATGTCTATTTCAGGGTTACACTATGCAAGGTTATCCTTGTGTAGGAACTGTGTGAGAAAACTTATCAAGTAAACACAATGAAACACATGATAGTGTCGGAGCTTGCTCTTCTCATTGAAGAAGTAAGTCTCTGCAATCTCCATCTTATTCTGGGAAAGGGGAAAGCACCAGCCGGGTGGCCCGTCCACAGCATTAGCTGACTGTGCTGCAGCGGAATCTCACGCCAGTTCCCTTTAGGTAAAACAAACAAACATTCTGGAAACCCCTGTTTGTTAATCGTGAATTTTCTGTTATTCAAGGCCAGTCACCAGATCAGGCCTGGCCTGGCCATGTCTCTGTCACAATGCCCTGTCTCACTCCCAAAAAGACTTGGTAGGAAATCCTGTTTCGACCTTTAGATATTTGACCACAGTTTATTTTTCTTCTTATAATCGGCAATTGGCACTTTGTAGTATTTCTGTATTTATGCCAAGGTATCTCACCAACTGTATCTACAATCTCTTGACTTCTGACCTTACAAAATTTCTCACCACTTAACCCTGAATAGACACACAGACCCTAATATGCTTGTTATTATTGGTGGATGTATAAAGGGACAACTTGGAACTCCACTGTAGTGATCTGAAGGCTTTAGTTCACAGCTACTGCCACTGTCTGGGTGAGGCTGTGGAACCTTTGAGTGGTGGAACCTTTTACAGGAAGTACACTTGGAGGAGGGCTTTAACTGTTACTGGTCTCATACTACTTCCTGTTTACTATCCGCTTGTGCTTGCAATTGAAGATGTGACTGGGGTGTGAGTTCTCAGTTTCCTGTTCCAGCCACCATGCCTGCCACTTGCTACCATGAATCCCCGCAATGACGAGTTTTCATCTGTCCAGAACCTTAGGCCAAAACAAACTCTTCCTTATAGGAATTGCTTTCATGATGGTACTTTATCACCACAACAGAAAACTAAAGTCCCATCCCTTTTCCTTCATGGCTGCTTCCACTAAAGTGACTTCCTCCTGGTGCAGTTTTGAGCACCATGAAAAATTTAAACCACTGAAACGCCTGTAAGTATTTTAGTTTTTAGAAAGAATCGACTGCCTGCTGACCACTTTTCTTCAGATTAAACATCATTACTTCAATGAAACTGAATCTCGTAATAGTTAGACCTGAAAGGAAAGTTTTACGCATATGCCTAAAAGGGTCTGCTGGGTTCTAATACACATTAACACCCTGGGAACTTATGTGGAAATAAGGTCATTACAGTAATAATTAGTTCACATGGAAAACTCTTGTTTATGTGTGATGGGTATCTTTAAAAAGTGGTGGCCAGGTAAGAATATAGTTAAGCATGAAATGCAATGATTCCTAGCCAACCTCAAAGAAGGGAAAGATAAATTCTCCACGAAGGCTTTCATAGGAGTATGCTCCCCACCCTAACTAATGCGAACTTAGGAGACATAAACTTCTATTTTAATCCAGTTTAAGTATTTTGCTCATGGTAGCCACAAAGGACACAAGAAAACAAGAACCAACACTAATATATATGTGTAAACAAATGACTGCATTTCATCAGCCCACAGCTGATTCACGAAGTACTTTTTGTTAGTTTGCTGTTTGGAAACAGACAGTGTAGCATGCTCATGTCAAGCTTGCTCTGTTGGAGAAGAAGAGATTGATCTCCTAATCCTCCCGCCTCTACCTCTTGAGCACTGAGATTAAAGTTATAGAGGATCCCACATGACACGGGTATTTATAAGACAGAATGGTGTTGTATCTGATCGAAATACAAACGTGGTTATGAATGTATGAGTCATAGGGTGTTCTTCCTGCTTTGATAGAGATTTCATACTTCTGCCCGAAAACAGCAAATACAGTTAGAAATCCTACGAGAGACTACAATAACGAAGCCACTGCTGAATACTAGAGCTAAGTCTATGCTTTTCACTAAATACAGAACTGACATCCTTATGCTGTACAACAGTATTCCGTTCTTTGTCTACATTCTTGCTTTCTGAGGTAGCTGCTGATCAAATGCCTTTTTAACATACCTAGAGATTAGATTTTTTTTTCCTCCTGACTTTTTAAATTAAGTATGTGGCAGCTGAATTGCAGTATTAAACATCTCACATTAATCCCAGACTAAATCCCGCCTGGCTGCCGTGCTTGAATCTTTAAGATGTTCCCGCAGCCACTATATTAATTTCAAGACATGCATGCATTTGTATTCATTAGCATGACTTGTCTAGAGTGGTTTCTGATTTATTGTTTCTTGTTTGGGTCTTATTTTGATGGGGGTGGGTGCCAGCATGTTTTATTCTCAGATGTGTGTATTTAATTTTGCTAGGTTTTCCCTTTAGTATAATTTATACCTTCCTGAAAATAAGAAAGAAATGTCATTAGTGAAGAAATTGTCTTCTTTGAGGATCTGGCAGAAGCCACTTATACAGCACCTTCACTTGGTTTTTTTTGTTTGTTTGTTTTGTTTTTTCTAAGAAAAAATTCAATATGTTTCTTGAACTTTCCCGAGGTGTTTGACTCAGATTGCATTTCATTCTTTGACCCAAACTGAGCAGCCGTATTTTCCCAGGAAAGCCTACACAGAATTGTCAATGTGTTTACTATTGTGTTGTTTTAAGCATCCATATATCTGTTCATAATAAGACCTTTCTCCTTTCCGGGGTTGCACTTGAGAGTTTCTGTTCTTTCCTACATCACCTTTGCCAGATTTTCAGCTCTTTTCCTACTTCTGCCCATCGCTTCTCCAACTCCTCATTCATTGATATTTTGCTTTTACTTCTCTTGAATCTAGACGCTATTTTCTTTCTCCTTGTCAAGCTTCCCAGGATGGACACTTGAATTCTAACAACACAGGAAAAGGGTAAAATCTCAATTATATTCAAACATGTTCTCTCTATGATAAGATAATCAAAAATTGATTATACTACAGTAAATTTATTATCTGCCTTCCGAAACTGAATCAATAATGAGAAAATTCAATGTTTTACTGAATCCGAAACTGAAATTCAGTGTTCTACTGAATTAGCTATTTAAAAGAAAAGGCTGCCTGAAACAAATGAAAGGACACAACTATTTTTCAGAAAAAAGATATTTCAGAAATCACAGCTGCACAGTTAAAAGCTTGAAAATCAACTATGTGTTTACAAAATATGGTTATGTAAATCAGTGAACAATAGTTCAAGGGCTTTGTCTCTAAAAATATGTTATACTTGAAAAGAAAAGCCAACAGACAAACATAGATCTGCTAAAACATGTTTCAAATAATTCCTTGTATGAAACATGCAACTTTAGTGATTTGTAGACAGGAATAAAAAAGTGGCTATGTGCTCTGCCACAGGCCATCCTTGTAAGGCCATAAAGTCAGTAACTGGGACAAAAGTAACTTGTTGCATTCTGTTATATTTAATTGCAACTACTTTATTTCTATCTGTAAAGATGACTGAATTGTTTCTTTTTGGAAATTGAACTATGCATATGAAAAGTTCCCTGTGGGCCTTGTCCTCATTTTATACCTGTCTATTAAAACAAACATGGACATGTAGGTGCGATATGTAGTCAGAGGAGCTTGTGTTCAGAGGACAGTTGATTGTGTGTGTGACCTTAGACTTGCTGTCCTCCTCATTCTCTTACTCTATTCAGAGGACACTGCGATGCCATACAAAAGAACTGCACTGTACAGAGTGGAGGGAGGGAAATGTGGATTGTATGAATGAATTTAAAAAAGAAGACTGTCACACAAACACAACTTCCACGATGGGGGAAGGGCACTGAACATTCCAAACACCGTGTCATAAAAAGAGAATATAAGCTTGTGTATACAGCTCTCTGATGTGGTTTGATATACGATTCCTGAAGCCCCGCCCCCAACATTCTCACACTTTTACAATCTCTTAAGGCCACGTTCACTCAACTGTAGCCATAACTCCCTATCACTTAGGCCAATCTTACTTAATATTTTCCAAGTCACCCTTTCCCCTCTATTCTTACGTGAACCAGAATTCAGATGTGCTATTTAAAGTCATTGGCTATTATTTTTAAATATAAGTATAAAAACAAAATTTCAGGAATTAATGACAAGAATAATTCTGACCACCTGGAATCATACTGTATCTGGCCAGCAGGTGGGATGGGGTGGGGTGTAATTTCTCAGCAATTTCTACTTAAAGTTTAATGTAGTTATGAATGTCTGCAGATTATGTTATTAATAAAAAGTTCAATGCTATGAAAAATTTCTGATAATTTGTACTGCAAGGAGGAAAAAGACATAATGGAAACTTAGGATTCTCTAAATCTTCTAGTGTTCATTAAGAAATGCAGGTATTTCATTCCAATTTATAAATATTTCAATTGTTCAACACAAAACATTCCACCCTTGTGGCCAGTGCTGAACCTTGGATATCATATGTAGTGGCCAAAGTCTTTTTTTTTTTTTTTTTTTTTGACTTGGGTATCTATAGTTTTTATTACAGTAATTTGGCACAAGTGCTTCTGTGTGTGTGTGTGTGTGTGTGTGTGTGTGTGTGTGTGTGTGTGTGTGTATGTGTGTGTGTGTTGCCATGTACTGTATGGAAGTCAGAGGAACTTTCAACAGCTGGTTCTCTTCTTCTACTCTGTCGTTCCCACAGATTCAACTCAGGCTTTCAGGCTTGGTCCCAAGTGCCTTTCCCCATCTCAGGGCTCCCAATCTGTTTATATTTCCACAGGGCTCCCATGTGACTCTGGCTTAAGAGGTCCCTTAAAGGTCACACCTTAAAGGAGCAGTAGCCTAGATTTACAGGTTGTTCCAAGGCTGAAAGACCTGACCTTGAATTCAAGTTAATTGTCATGGTAAAAGAGTGGCCAAACTCTTTAACACTGGGCATCACATCCTGGGCAGAAATGATAAAGCACCCTGGAGAAAATTCCTGACTGAAGATAGGAATAGTACTCAATGGGTTTCTAGTGCCATAAAGGAGTACTATTATTAGGTTAAGCTTACTGAGAAAATCATGTTCTGTTCTGTTTCTGTTAAGAGTTAATTAGAACCTGGTGATGTTAACACATGCCTTTAATCCCGGGACTTAGGAGACAGAGGCAGGAGGATCTCTGGGCTCGAGGCCAGCCTGGTCTACGAAGTGACTTCTAGGACAGCCAAGGCCACACAGAGAAGTCCTGTTTTGAAAAACCAAAATGAGATAAAAAAAGAAAAAAAAAAAAAAAAAAAGAGTTGAAGTGAACAAGAAGCAATCCCTGGACATTAGAGAAAAAATTCAATGAATATGATATAAAAAAATCAAAAGAAAAGTTTATTAATTTTCCTTTTGATAAATAGTTTAATAGTTTTTAGACTAGTGATTGGAAAAC
Source organism: Uromys caudimaculatus (assembly GCA_028551405.1). Lineage (NCBI taxonomy): Eukaryota > Metazoa > Chordata > Mammalia > Rodentia > Muridae > Uromys > Uromys caudimaculatus. The sequence goes on along the minus strand of CM052707.1, from coordinate 78,179,565 downwards.
TGTTTTCTACTAATATAAACAAGTAAGAGAAGTAGAAAAATATTTGCTCCTCAAAGCATGCCCTATATTTCATAGGGTATAAAACTTATCTTGGTACATTTTATTTATACTCGATTGTAAATCACTAAACAAAATAACCATATTGAAAGATTAATACTTAATTATTGGAATCCTGTCACCTATGTAAGTTATATAATTATTTCCTAGTCGCTGGTGACCTGCTTCATCTTTTGCTCTGATAGGTACATGTCACTTTCAAAATAAATTCCAACTTTGTTTTGTCCATATAAATCATTTCAGTTCTTTAAAGTAGGAGAAAAACAGAGAGTAACAAATTCTTCAAGGGAGACAATTCGGTAAAGCTTACAGCTCTACCCATTTTCCTTTTCTGCTTACACGGGTACTCACAAGTCCTTGTAAGATGGACACTGTAAATTATATACAAGTTGGTATGCTGGTTAGTTTTCTGTCAACTTAACAAAGGCTAGAATCATCTAGAGAAAGCTATTAGGAGGCAATTGAATGAACACCTTCATAAGACTGAGCTGTAGGCAGGCCTGTAGAATATTTTCTTAATTAGTGATTGATGAGAGGACTCAGCCCATGGTGAATAGTACCATCCCTGAGGTGGTAGTCCTAAATTCTATAAGAAAGCAGGCTGAGCAAGCCATGGGGAGCAAGCCAGTAAGCAGCACCCCTCCATGGCCTTTGCATCAGCTCCTACCGCCAGGTTCCTGCCATTTGAGTTCCTGTCCTGGCTCGCTTCAATGATGGACTATACAGTGGAAGTTTAAGCTGAATAAACCCTTTCTTTTCCAATTTGCTTTTTGGTCGTGGCGTATCATAGCAGCAATAGAAACTCTAAAACAAGTGGTGGAGAAGAGGAGAGGGTAGGGGGGAAGGACTGTGGGAGGGTCTTACCAGGAGAGGGACAGTGAGCCGGATGTAAAGTGAAGGAGTAAAAACAAAAAACAAAACAAAATTAAATTTAAAAAGATAGGTGGGATTGTCGAATGGAATATTTTTATGTTATCAATAAAGCATAAGCTGGGCTAAAACAAACTGCCTTTAAACCCCTACCCAGCACATAGCACCAATGAGTAAGTGACTCAGATGCCTTTGTAACTCAAGACACGATATAGTTGTGATTCCTAGCACACACCATAACACAGGAATACTTGATATGGAGGAGAATTAACCAGAGGCTATACCTGTGACTAACACAGAAAATGGGCTCAATAAAGGAGCAGTAATGGGCTAGCTTATTTAATTCCCTGAATAAACAAGAAAACCACTATATCACATATTGCAAGGCAAAAGGTCCTTTGACAAAGATATCTATAACCATCTACCTATATGAATGCATACATATATAGAGACAGGATATGTATTCAAATATGTTAAAACTCATATCATCCTTTCTCATTAAACAAAGCTTACACCAGTAATAAAGTCATAAAAATCGTTTAAATGAAGAAGTCATGAGATGCTCAAAGAGAACCTCGATATATCCATCCAGTATTGCTTTAAAGAACAAGAAATGCATTCCAGTTACTTCAAGAAGATGAAGATATATTTGAGGGAAGTATGAATCACAGGATGGAGAGAAGAGGAATCATACAAAGGTTGTGCTGTATGGGAAGAAATCCTAGGTAAGAAGAAAATCATCACACCTCATGCAATTCCATACAAATATCCTCCTATGACACCCTCTTGTCATAGGATAATAGATTTGTACTCCACTGCTAAAGTCAGGGTCCTAGACTCTAGGAGGTTGAACACAACATAAACATCTAAACACAGCATTCTACAGAGCTTCTCTGTTATACTTTAAATGCCTATCTCCTTTTCTATTTATTTTTATCTTTAATAACATTTTCTATCAAGTTTTAATACTTAAAAGATTTAGATAACAAGAACATAAATGCATACCAAAATTCAAGCTTATGAGTTTTTGATACCTTATTATACAATCAAATTCTAAGAGGGGTCGCTTTCTTATAAGTAACTGGTCCCCTATGAACCCACAGCAACTCTGAAAGAGCCTTAATAGGTGTTATGCAGTCCTACCAACACTGCCTAGAATTTGATCCATGAAAGCATATGGCTTCATGTGTCATTCCGAGAAACTTTCCAGGGTGAATGCGGACAGAATGACAGAGGAGAATTCTGGGAGGTAGGAGAGAGGGGGAGACAAGATGTGACACTGATATTATTTTCTAGCAAGAGGGAGAGGAGCTGGGATCATATATCCATAAACTCCAAGAACCATCTTCTACATGCCTCAGTGTCCCTCTGGAGCAGAGAAAAGCCAGAACAATAAAACTGCATCCAATACACCAAACACCAGGATCTAACATTCTCTGCATCCTACCAACCCCAAATGTTCCCACTACAGAACTCAATAAACTAGATACTCTTTAATGTTTGGCTAACTATTACATAAAAAGATTCCCTAAATGTATAAGAGAAATGTAAGGTTTCAAGTTTAGTTTTCATGCACTAATCGAAACCCACAATGCCTCCTGGAATATTCCATCCAAAAGGCAAAGAAAATTTAGCCCTTGAGATTTGTTACAAACTCAATACTGAAGGATATTTTGAGTTACACTATTATCGAAACTTTGATAAAATCATGAGTACTTTTGACCAACGTAGACGGTCAAAAGGAAATTCTACCAAACAGTAACAATCTCTCTGCTATGTCCCAGGCAGAGTATATATTCTACATATGCTTTGACACAAAGTTTTAGCGAAGGAAAACTGAATTGTTTAATATTCATTATGCTGTTTACATATGTCACATTTTGAAATTTTATATTTATCCAAGTTCGAGTAGAACATATATTTTTATGTAATAAGCACTTATGACTTATGCCAACTTTTTGTTAAATGGCATATTATTTCAAAAAATTAAGCATATATGAATACACATGAATATAGATGATGTGACCTCAAACAGAGAAATCACAAATACCACTTACCTACTGATCACAGAGGCCTAATTAAAAGAGAGAGAGAAAGAGAGAGGGGGAGGGAGGGAGGGAGAGAGAGAAAGAAAGGGAAGAAAGAAGGGAGGGAGAGAAAGAAGGAGGAAAAAGGAAGGAAGGAAGGAAGGAAGGAAGGAAGGAAGGAAGGAAGGAAGGAAGGAAGGAAGGAAGGAAGGAAGTCTATTTCTCAGCACCGCCATTCCTATTAGTTAACTCAATAGTCTCTCTCACAGCAGGTTTCCAACATGAACCTAACCAGAGAAAGCAAGGCATACTCACAAATTATACAGCATGTCAGCCATGTTGCTGCGGTAGTACAGAGCATTTCTATAGGCGCTTTCAGCTTCAGAAATCTTACTCTGACTCTTCAGAACATTTCCAAGGTTACCCCATGCTGGCAAGAAGAAAAAGAAGTATTCAAGCTCAGTGTCAATCCAATTACAAATGACATAATATCCATCTACCAGGAAATACCACAGGGAGAAAAAAAAAACCTTCATAAAACATTATATGGGGAAAATTTATTTCCTTTAGACTTTAACATTTCATCAAGCCAAGAGATTAAATACATTCAAAGTCTAAAATAATTAAAGCAATCGTTATGGCTCAAAGCTGATGCATACATACAGTTCATCACAACGCCAAGAACAATGTTATCTTAAGGTTTCCCACAAAGACTACATGTTCTTTCAAGTTTCCGTAGGGGTCTTGGAAGTCTGAAATTATTGTATACATACTGGACTGGAAGCAGTAAGAAATCATCTTAAAATAAACCAAGATCTCATCCAACTATGGAAGAACTGATAAAGGCCATAGAACACTTGCAGATGAAAAAGCACAAGAAAAGTGAACAAGATCAAAGCTATGAAGAGCCCTGATATGTGTCCGAACAGATGAGAAGAATATTATGCTTCTGAACACAATTAATTTATACAAGGTCTGTTAAAAAATGTGGGGTACTAATTCTGAAAGTAAATGTTCTGATAAGCAGAAAGGTGAAAATGAGAAGGCTTGTACACTGAGATATGTCAACCTGGGTGTTTGGTGACGATATTGGAAGAATCAAAGGTGTCTAAAGTATCCATTTTTAGGCATTAATAAATATGGGGAATCTTTCACTGTCCAATCTCCCAGTGTTTCTATAATTTAACACACCTTAGTTAGCTTTAGTTACTAAACATAATGTGCCTTGTATCCTTTTATTATCTACAGAGAAAGCTGATCTGTCATATTGCAAATGCTTCCATGGCAAAAAGAAGACACCGAACTTATAATTATCTCCCAACAAATAGCACCACATATCTTGCTTCATGCTTGACATGTGCTGCCACATAAGCTCTTGTAACACAGATCTCGTGTGTACAGATATTCTATGGATGAGGAAGCACTAAAGATGTATCAGGTTAATGCTGAAGCAGAAATTCTGATCCAAAACTCATTAACCTAAACCTGCCCTATCCGCTAATTAACAATCTCATGGTAGATTCACCTTTAGCTACAAAACAACATCTATCCACTGTGAACAGATCCACAGCACGTGAATTCACAGAAAATGTTAGCATTCAATTAAAAAAATGAAATACTAAAAATATTATCAAGTAAACTAAGCATTTGACAATAGGAACTAAGAACAGAAAAACAGTAAGCCATATTCATATTGAATGGGCACTACTATTTTTTTTTTTTTTTTTTACATAAAGTCCCTCATCATCAGAGTAATAAAGTATGGCCCTGTGGAACTTCTAATGCTCAGTTTTTCTTTTCAAGTCCCTCTACTTAATCCCTCTAAAAGTGATGCTTCGATTAAGAATTAGTAAACAGATGTACACTGAATTTACTCTTCAGAATACATGCAAATATTAACTTACACAATGAAAAGGGAACCAGTCTTATCCGCAAACAAAGATGCTAAAGAAAACTGCAGCCAGGATAAATATTTTCAGGCATATTTCCACAGGGATAAATTGCCTTTTGTTAAGTTTTTATGTCTTAATTAAACCAAAGCTAACAAGTGTCCCTCTGTACAATAGCAGACATTGCTAGCTTTATATCTAGAATATATGTTTACACATTGGGTTGTGTGTTCATTTACTTAATAATGAATGTAATCAGATACTGGTTAATTCTCTTTTTTGCCGACACCATTACCAAGGCATGGAAAACAATTGTTCAAGGTAATAGTTAATACAGATGGTCAGTCTGATGACATTGAAACATGCCCCGGATGTTACTATTTCTGATTATGTCTGTCATGGTTTCCAGAGATAAGGAGATGAGGGCTCTGACCTAAGGAAAGACTTAAAATGTGAATAGACTGTAGAGAGACGGTCAAAGTGTGCGGGGTGGGACCTGGCTTGAAAACCAAGTTCTTCAGAAAGAGTCAGTGAAGTACTGTGAGACTCTGGTCCCTTCCTCTGTCCCTCTCCGTTTCCTTTCCAACATAAGGTGGGCTTGTTAGTTCTGTCACATGCTCCCTCATGACATTCTGCCCTGCCTCGGGCTTGAAGCATGCTTCAACCAGGCTTGGACAGAAACCTCTGATACTCAAAGTCAAACATCTAAACTTAAGAATTATCCCAGTGTTTGATTCAACAAAGAAAACCAAATATGTCAAACTCTTAATTACCCAGGAATGTTGCTTGCTAAGAGGCAAGAGGAGAATGTATAAGGAAAATAGGGCTTAAACAGTACAGTAATATGAACAAATTCTTGCAGGGTCAGCAAGAAGACTCAGTGGCTAAAGGTGCTTGCTCCCAAGTCTGAGGACCTGAGTTCGATCCCTGCAACCCACGTGGTAAGATGAGAGAATGAACTTCTGCAAGTTGGTCTCTGACTTCCATGCGTGCGTCAGTGGCATGTGTGTAACCCTAACACTGATCACGGGCACCATTTAGGTGGACATACAAAAGATCTATGTAATGCATTCTATTTTAGATAGTGGTGAGTACCACAAATCATTACAGAATAAATAAAGGTATGTCAGTCTAATGTAAAAGTAGGGTAATCAGAGCATGCTAAGAACTACAGTAGAAGGAGTCATGTCCTGGAAAGATTAGAGAAGCCAGTGGGGAAAACAGAATGATAAATGAAGTTGATATTTTCCAACTAAAAATAGTCCAGTCAGGTCAATGGATACAAAGAAAACAAGATCAAGTCACAGACATGAACAGGGTCACTAAGCTATGGCATGCAATCTGGAGTATATTTCATTCAAATTGTCAGGACAGGATTTCAGAAAGGCAGTTTTGTGACAGTTCATATAATGAGAAGAACACTGTTGACCTCTGCCAGGCAAACTCTCGCTGAAACAGAGCAAGAGCAAGACGAGCCTATGGGTCATCCACTAGTAGACTTGCCCACAATGCAGGAAGCCCTAGGTTGCATCCTTAGCACTACATAAATCAGGCATCTATAATCCCAGTAGGGAAGAGGAAGAAGCAGGAGAAGCCGAAGCTGTCATCACTGATACAGGGTTATCATCAGCTGTAAAGTGAGTTCAGGGCCAGTGAGATACCATCTCAAAACAAAACAGAAAAAAAAAAAAAATGAAGAAAGAGAGCTCAGAGAGTAACTTCCGAAACCCAATGACAAAACATGGAGGTTCCGCAGCAAGACAAGTGCAGAAGAGAGGGTTATTTCAAAGGGAGAAAAGAAGCTGGAAGTTACAGATGGTCGGCAGGATAACTGGGGCAAAGCTGCCATGTGGAGAGAGTTCCTGCTTTTTGCTGAAATGGAAATCTCACAATATACACGATTAAGTGATTGTCTACTGTATCTGGAAAAAGGAAAGGGGAAAACTACCCAATTCATCACACACTATAAACTTGTTTTAACCATGTCACATACTAAAGAAAGAAGAAATGAAAAGAAGTAAGGAACGAACACAGGATGCCCAGAGCTCCTCTGACCTCCAGGAGCAGGCCAGTGGGTCACAGCAGATACAGCCCCACAGAATCCCAGCCTCAGATGGATTGTCAAAGATTGTGCTGAAAACAAAGCGAACCAGAGATCTGACTAAACAAACCAACAACAAACAAAAGCCAAAGACCACTGTAAATTCCACAAAACCAAACAACTCCTTTTCTGGCTAAACGGAAGACTTGAAGAAAAATTAAAATGAGCCCAGTATCCAGTCTCAGGGGAGCTCTTTTTCCTTAGAGCACCTCCCATTTCAGCTTCTGAAGAAAAAAGATCCTCTCATAGCACAGAGTCCGAGACATCTCTAGTTCAGCATAACATAATGTTCTCTCCAAGTGCAAGAACAGACAGGACCAACTTTACTCCAGAAGTACTTGCCTCGGGCTGAACTAATGGCATAGAGGATGTCATGCTGTTCAGTGACCAACAATTCCACCTCAAAATCCTTTTTCCCTAGATCTCTGTTTCTCTCAGTTGGTCAAAACCCACGTGTGACCTAGCCCTTGTGAGGTAGAAACAAGAGGATCGAAGGTCCATGGCTACTCATCCCTGAATTTAATGTCAGTCTGGGCTTCACGACACCCTGCATCAGAAAACTAAATCAATCGACGGCATTTTAGAAAGTAAAATGAACAGAAGAATATGAATACCATCTACGGAATAGAACAGGAACTCCCTCAAAAATTCCCCAAGTATAATTCAAAAGGCGTCGGAGGAGGAGGGTCAAGAAGAAGAGGATGAGGAGGCCTAAGAGGATATGAACATCTTAAAATGATGAGGATTTATTTATTAAAGAGTATTACAAAGTAAAAAACATATAATGCAACAGAAAAATCTATCTCAGCCATTTATAGAGAAAGTTCTTACTAATTAATCTCCTACAAGACTGTAAAGAAAAGGTCACAAGTTGAAAGGAACAGGAACAAATAGGAACAAGTCAAAAGAATATGGACTTTCAGGCATGTCCAACCTTATGCTGTTGTGAATGGCCATTGTCATTTACAAAGTCTATGCGGGAGATCCATCCTACGGAGTTAGGAAAAGCAAAGTCATGCACTCAAAAGTTCACGGCTTAAATAAGTTTATGATTTTAGAGTTGGGCCACATTCAAAGATATCCTGAGACACACATGAGTAGTTACTTTTTAGGTTATATATTGAAAAATGGAAGATATTTAATATGTGTCAACAAATAATTACTGCTTAAAGCATTGTCTATGGTGTTTTCCCACGGACAATGTGAACATTCCTCACATACGATGGAATTTAAGAAATACTGTTTAATTACTCTAGAGCATGCCCAAGGGTTAGGACATCTTGGGTATATTAAGGGAAGGCTACTAGGTGCTTCTGTATACTGCTGCAAAAATTTGAGGGAAAAGGAAAAAAAGAACAGATCTGTGAAGCCATTCTCAAAATGAATAAAAATTTAAAATTCAGGAAATGAAGGACTCTGGCTGTTACACCTCAAAGACTCTTCTTCACAGGACATTCAAATATATCCAGCAATGTATATCCACTGAGGAGAAAGTTGAACTTAATTCACAATGAAAGCTCCTCTTGTACTCAGCCCACAATCTGTCAGGATTTATTTCATGTTCACTAAAGGAACATATTAGTTGAAGAACAATTCGTCTTCTAACGAGAGAATCAAATGTGAGGACGTCTTGAAACCATGAGTCAACTGCAGCCATCAACACCTCCAGCATTCCAGAGTTAGCATTCAGATCTTCAAGTATTTTTAAATCTAGAGAGTAAACTCTAACTGAAATTACTGCAATCTTCTATCTCCGGTGTTTCACAAGCCAATCCAAGTAAACAAACTTCTATTAAAAGTACTTGCTATATATTAAAATTTGAAGAACTTCTATACATTCATTGAGTGTTAAAATATTACAATAAATCCCATGATTTAATGTTTACCACAGTTTGAAAATGTACGAAAACTATGCATCTCTTTACATTAATATTTGATTTTTTACTATTTAACACTTAGGTTGTCTGTAACAGAATATTCATACCTCTTTGGGTTACTGTACCAGCATTTTCATTCCACCAAATCAATAAGCAGAGCCAAATCTGGTAAGGGCTATTGCTCTGAGCTAAAGTTTATTTTTTACTTTTTAAGTTTAAATGACATCTTTAGATCCTACCTCAAAATCTAATATATAAGAATCTACAAAAATTAAAATACTTAAGTATGTTAAAAGGAAAAATCCCAAAGTTTGCTTTCTCCAAGTTTGAATTGGTTGTGTAGAATCAAAAAGCTATTTTTTTTTTCCAAGAAAGATTGGAAGTTGACATTTTCCCAATATTTCTCTGCACACCCCCCAATGAAAAAGAAAATAAGGAATGGACTTGTCCCTAAATACATTGGTAAGAACTACTTCCACTTGGATTAAACACCATTCTCAAACAAAATTTTGCACGCATATGATCTTTCCTTAAAATAATGACACATACACTTTCCTGAGGAGACACTGAAAAGCTTTAGGAAACTCACAGATAGGTCTGTCCTGTCTGGTTCCAAACATCCTTTTTAGTTTAATCACTGTAGAATGCTTACACATCAGACATGGTCTGCAAACACTGTTGTCCAGATTGTAACAGAAATAGAGATCAACGCCAAATATCATGGTTAATATAACTTTCTAATCTCAACTGCAACGGAAAACGGGAAAAGCCAATGAGAGGGGAAACAGAGCAACGAAACTATGTGAACACCAAGATGAAGGTAAATGTGAACTGTAGTTTTGTAGATTTTGTTCCTGCTCTCAGAAGAAACAAAGGAGGAGGTCCACATTTGTAGACTGATCTTTTAATTAATCATCTAATTATTGCTTCATATGATTCTGGGGACACTGAAATACTTTCATACCAAAAGAAGTTATGCCTTGGTTAATTGCAAGTGACAGCCTAAAGATGAGTGGCAGGTAATGTCCATTTCAAATGTCCATTGAAATGAATGAGATACACATGGTTAAATATGATTCATTGATACCAGAATACATACTCCATATGTTTGGATGAAATTGTAAACTTTATTTACAGTATTTTTTTATATCAAAAGCAGTCTTATCCTTGTTACTCTAAATTTGGATAGATCAAATAGAACTCAGACTGAATGTATGCTTATTTGAAACAATAATAAAATGGTAAGATAATTTCAGTTCTTCAGGACACAATAGTGTTAGTCGTGACATTGTTTATGCTTCAATACTCCAACATGCACGTATATATTTGGCTATTCACATACACTATCCCTTGTTTTACAATTAGTGTACCTCCTAAGAACCTCAGGATTTTATAATAACATCAGCAAATTCTAATATTTCAAACGTTAATTATGAGCCATCCTTTTATCCCTAGCCGACATAACTGGCCAGTACTGGTCATGGTACTTGAAGCTTGGTTTCACCCACACTTGCTCTCATCCATTAATTTCTCATTTCCATGGGATGTTTCAATGATGCATCTTTCAATTTTTTTCTGCCTAATGTGGCCTGTGAAAGCGTTTCTCATTAATCAGCAACAAGTATGTGAGATTAAAAGAATGCACAATACGTTTGCATTTTTAATATAGTGACTGGACATGGAGGAGGTTGGGAGTAGCCAAGCATTGAATCTCTCCTCCAACAATATAAGTAAACCCTTGTTGTCAATAATACTGTCCAAAGGATGGAATAAAATACTTGGTGCGTATATATCAGAATGCAATGTTCGGAACCTCTTTATATCACACAAAATTGGTTCTGTAAGGGCTTGAACAGTTGTATCCACCTCCCCTAAAGTGTCTGAGAACCATAATGCCCCAATGAAAACAGGGAGACTTTAGATTTCTGTAATGTTCCTTTCAAATAACAGAATGTCGAGAACAAAGGAAAATTTCAATACATCACTGTGACGGGCAATGAGAAAAGTGCAGAATACATGTGCTTGTATAAAATGAGTAATTGTATGCTTGTATAATGAGAATATTAGCATATTAAATACTGTTTTAAATTCACAATATTAAAGTGAATATGTAATGAACAATATCATTCAGTCTTAAGAGTAAGAAAGAACATAATTCACCATTAAAAAACCTGCAAAAAAAATTTTTTTTCTAAAGCATAGGCAGTATTTGCAACACTGGAAATTACCAGAGCTTATCTATTTTAGACCACATGTTCTTTGCCGGTGGCTCTCATGTACTCCTTTTACAAACTAACTACTGTGTCCAGAGAATGTAACTTGTTGGATATGCTAAACCTCTGAAGCTATTTCTCTCTACTTTAACAATGCTACACCAAACCTTTACCTAACTAAAGTGTACACCACTAATGCCAGCAAAGAAGGTACTCACAGTCTACAGGGATTATTATTATTATTGACATTGATTATGTTATTTATGATAATCAAATGGATTGTCAGAGTGGCAGCAGATGTGCCTAGAAATTAGAACCTGTATAACTCATTCTACTGTCAAAAGAAGTGTCTCATCCCTCCCTCTCTCTCCCTCTCTCTCCCTCTCCCCCCCCCTCCTTTTTGGGTTTTTCTTCAGTTTTTTGAGACAGGGTTTCTCTGTGTAGCCCGGGTTGTCCTGGAACTCACTCTGTAGACCAGGCTGACCTCGAGCTGAGAAATCCACCTGCCTCTGCCTCCCGAGTGCTGGGATTAAAGGCATGCACCACCACTGCCCAACTAAATTTTATTCTTTAAGAAACCTTTAAAAAACATTTTACTATTTATAAGTATATATTTACTAAAATGGTTTTAGGTTTGTAAGTATATACTATATGTTTGTATGCTAGATCCTCTTGGATAATGGTTTTAATTTGAAAATTACAAATGAATTTGATAGTGATTTATATGTATAAAAATGAATTTCATACCCATTATCAAAACGTATAAAAATAAAAACAAGAATCACATATTTCCTTCTGCCGTCTTCTCATGGAATTATACCAAAATACTTCTTTCCATCTGACCTTTTTAAATAATTATATGATTTGAGTATTTCATACTTTTCCATCATTGCTTCGGACTTTGTGGAATTTTCTTTAAAATCCACAATCAAAAAAGATTATTATATATGTAAAAGGCTAAAACTGTTATTTCCAAAAGCAGGTGGTATTTGTCCTGTTGAAACTGTGTTTTATGTGTTACGTTATCTGTAAGCTTATAGGAAAAAAAGACATATTTACCTGTCCATGCAGTGCATGAGTTTAATATTTGCAATTTGATTTTACATATGTTGATGGCTTACATTGATTGCCAGGATTTAGATTCACCTTAGAAACAAACCTCTGGGTGTGTCTGTGGACAAGTTTCTACATTGAGTTAACTGAGGTGGGAACTCCTTTTTTTTTTTTTTTTTTTTTTTCAAGACAGGGTTTCTCTGTGTAGCCCTGGCTGTCCTGGAACTCACTCTGTAGACCAGGCTGGCCTCGAACTCAGAAATCCGCCTGCCTCTGCCTCCCAAGTGCTGGGATTAAAGGCGTGCGCCACCACCGCCTGGCGGGAACTCCTGTCTTAAACATAGTCTATACCGTTTTATAGAATTGGTTTCTGGACTGAATAACAAAGAAAAGAAAAAAAAGAGCATCCGTGCTCACCTCTCTCTCTCCAGCCTGTGGATATGATGTGCCTCAATCCTTCTCCACAGCAATGGATGGATGACCTCAGCCTCACACTGAGAGTGGAAATCAACCCTTCCTTTCTTTAGTGGTCTTTCTCAGGTATATTATCTCAGCAAGGGGTAACAAATAACTAATTAACATGTGATAGGATCCATTAACTTATCTCCTTAATAACTTTCTTTTCTTTTGCTTCAAAATTAAATATTCCAAAATCACCACTGTGGTTAAGAAAAAAGAAACCTCACAAATTTCAAGTCTTATCTGTAATCTAGATGACTCCTTAATAGATTATCTAGTTTAACACCCAAAGAATGTTTTACACAGAATCCTTGAAAATGCTGGGTTTAAAAAATTTGAAGAAACTTTGAATGCACATATGAAGTGGTCAGAAAGTCAGGCAATATACGGTCTGCACATTGCTGGAGACTGGGAATCCAGAAAGCTCCAAGGGAGAGAAGCAAGGTGCGAGGATGTCTTTCACTTGCATGCATCTGTCAGTATCAATCAAATTAGTGGATTGAATAGGGAAGACTATCATCAATACTAATTTTAAGAAATAAAAAATCTTAAAAAATTAGAAATAAGAAAATTCTAGTGATAAGTAGTATCTACAGAGTCAATTGTGGTAGTTCATCATACTTTCAAGTCCAACACTTAGACGGCCTTGAACACTGAGGCAAGATGATTGCTAATGGAGTTTAAGCAACCTGGGCTACACAGAGAGATCCAGGCCAGTCTAGACTACAGCCTGAAACCCTAGCTCAAAACAATGACAACAAAACTTACCTGTGAATAAGAGATGCTGCAGGTACCTGTAACCCTAGCCACCTGGGAACCGGAAGCCAGAAGATGGAGAGTTTTAACACCTACATCAGAATTTAAAGCTGTCTCAAAATAAAACAAGGCTAGGTTGTTCTCTCAGTGGTTGAACACTTATTTAATACAAATTGAAATCCCTAGGTTCACTCTCTAGACATACCCACATGTGCGCGCACACACACAAAGTTATCTATAAGTTTAGCAGTACAAGTCACACTATGCATTTCCAGCATTTGAGGGAAACAGGGACAGAAAGATGAACAGGCTAGGTTATATATTAAGTTTCAAGCTAGCCTGTGCTAAACACAGACTCTTGATTCAGAAAAGGGGAACTATCCATTGAGAAAATAATAAAATTCATATATCTAACAGTGAAATGTCAAGACCTTTTGAGACCAGAATCTGAAAGCAAAATGCCTGCATGGATAACCTGTGCTTCCAACACATCTGAGGATCTGGCACAGAAGGAAAATGAAAAGACAAGAGGACCAAACATGTGCAGAGCGACACAGTCCTCAAACGCAAAAGGGCTTTTTCCTCAACTCTCAAATAGGCACTTGGTAGTCTCCTTTAACCTACAAAAATATAAACATACATACATTTATTTTCTACAAATACTATCTTTGATGAACATCTTTCTATAAATTCTTAATTAAGAAAGAACAATACAGCCTTTTGAAGGAACAAAATATGTAAGGAAGAATAATCTAATTTCAGGATTATTCTAACCTGAGGCAAAATGGTCTCAATTTCTTCAGAACATAAATGGTTATAGCCTAAGGGAATGGTTAACTTCAGGACAGAGGGAACTTAAACGTCCAGAGACATACTAGAATTTTGTTATAAATAATCTGAAATACAGAGCCAGTTATAAGCAACAACTGCATCTATAAAACACCTTAGGGTTATATGCATTGCATCTTGTTATGGCTTGTTACTTTTGGCCAACAAAGTATATCCACAGTTAACAGAGCTAAGCAAGGAACAAAAGTGTTGGTTTTTTCTCTTGTTTGTTTAGTTTATTGACATAGTGCTTTACTGTGCAGCGCTGGCTTGCCTAAAGCGTTCTCTCTCTCCTTTTCTCTCTCTTTCTCCTTTTCTCTCTCTGTTCTCTCTCTCTCCATGTATATTAATATATACATATGTATTTTATATATAAAACTCACTATATAAACATATAATTTATATTTATTTATATATCAGGCTAGTCTTGAACTCACAGATATCTGCCTGCCTCTGTCTATGTACTTTTTCATTCTTAAAGGCATGAAAAGCATAAGCCTTTGAAGTTCTTTGAATACTTAATTTCAAAACAAAAACGCTTACTCTTACTTTTCTCAAGAATCGAATATTTTTAAAGAACGTTTACTAATAATCTGGCCTATTCCAATCAATTAGATGACAGTGTTATTTCATTTCTTCTCTGACTCCAGTTGTTATTTGTATTATTATTATTTATTAATTAATAATAATAATTTTGTATTATTATTACTATTAATTGATTTCTAAGACAAGGCTGCTCTGGCTGGCCTGGAACTCACTTTATAGACCTGGCTAGCCTCAATCTCATAGATCCACCTGCCTTTGCCTCCTGGGTTCTGGGATTAAAGTGCACTATAACTGACCGGCTGAGTCCTGTTGGTTGGTTGGTCGGTTTGTTTGTTTGTTTTGCCTACTCAATAAACAAGGGCTTGGATGAAAGATTAACACATACTCTCTCTACCCTATGGAATCCCAACTTTGTTTCTGACCACTTCCCTCACATTAGCCTTTCTGAGTTCATTTCATTCTCCTTCTTCTTATAAGGCTGTTCAAAGTTTGTTCTGATGTTTTTCTAAATCATTGTTTTAGAAGCGTTTTAGTCCAGCCAGTCAGCCTTGAAATACAACAGGGTTTGTTCTTCTTGACATCATTGATAAGTTTAATATTTTGTATAATATGAATCTCTTCCTAAAAGCTTTCACCTTTCCTCTGACATGCCATGATAAATTGCTGGAATAGAACTCTCTTTCTTTCATGTTTATAAATCTGGCTGCTTAATTACACTGTACCACAGTTACAGAGGAGTCTCACTTAGAACTTAGAACAAAAAGTCACAAGTGTCAATTTTCACATAGAGACTTAGATTTCAGGTAAATTGCCAGTTATTCCCTGAACAAAATAGTTTTCTTCGTATATATGTATACATATGTGTTCACACACACACACACACACACACACACACGTTTTCCAGGCTAGCCTGTGCTACACAAAGACTCTAGATTCAGAAAGGGAGAGCTATCCAGAGATAAACCAAATACAGTACACATCATAGCTAATAATGGAATGCCAAAAGCTTTTGAGACAGGAATGTGAAAGCAATCTGTGTATTTGTTTTTTAATCTGAAACCATACGATGTTGAAACCAATCAATCATTTCTACAGTAACCCAAGAAAGAAGAGAACTTATAAAGCAATGCAGAACTGTGAGCAGGTTTCTTCTTTATAGCTGTCTATATTGGTATCAGTGTAAAAAAAAAAAATGTCATTTATGTTGGGAAGCACATATTCAGGATTCCAATGACCAGAGAGTTATAAATATGAAAACCACTGTATGGCCATCTTTAACAGCTATATTCACATGTTAACATAAGCAAAAAGGAACCAAGAACCAACTTAGCTTGTGATATTTTCCTCAGGTTAACATGAACTGCTTAATTGCTCATAATTTTAAAAAACTTTCATTGAAACAACCAAAAAAATCCAGTTATATGTTTGCTAAAAGGAGCCAAGAGCTCTGGTCTCGTTTTTTATTTATATATCTGCTTAATGTTTATATATTTATTGAGTTAGAGTTTCATGGAGCTTGGGTTGGCCGTGAATTGTACACCTGGCGATGACCCTGGAGTTAGATCCTCCAGCTTCCCCCTGCTGAGTGATGTGATCACAGGCCTGAGATACCAGGCACAGTTTATGCAGTGCTGGGTTTCAAATGTAAGGCTTTGTGCATGCCAGCAAGTATCCTGCAAGCTACGTTACACTGTCGATCTCAGAGGATTGCTTAATCTGGAACTTAAAATTTTTAAGGTGCTTTTCTATGCGCTTAGTGTTTTAGCAGGCAGGATTGTATATATGTTATCATTCATTTTTAGGTTTACAAATTCACATTTATAATACTGCTTCATCTGTGAGTATCGCCTTATTAATAGAAAGTTGGTAAGCAGTTGGGTTTTGAACCTAAAGGGGATGAGATGAGATGCTGGATGGTCCCTCAGAAGGAAAAGCTCTTAGAACCGGGAGGTCACAGAAGCATCATTTCAAAAACCAATAATATAGTTATTTATGCCGCCTCCACGCTGCCCACTGATGTTGCAGGTGACACTATACATACTAGAGAGAGGAAACAAAGACCGGGTCTGGGGAGGCCAAACCCATAAAAGAGAATGACCATGAGCCGGGCAAAAGGAGGACTGTAAAGCCCTAGAAGCCAAAGTGGCAGATGTTAATACTGCCAAGTTACACCCACGTGGAAGGAGAAAGAGCATCAGAAACAGCCAGAGGACAAAGAGGAAGAAATCACGAATTTACCTGCTTTCTGATGAATTAAAAAAAAAAAAAAAATGCTTTTTTGCAAGCAGATATGTATCAACGGGTTTACAAAACGTACTGCATGAAATAAGAAGCAAATCTTTCAAATCCAGTATGTCTTGTCCATTGCAGCAGCCATCTTAGAGAATTTGCCCCTGCTTAGCACAGGAATGCCAAAACCACTGCAAAATCTCCAATGGACAGTTATCAACCATGCCCAGGAGTTTTTGATATTATGGACCACAGACTGAGATGGCACTTGTCATTTACAGTGTCTCAATCAGCATCATGTCTCCCCCATGCAGATTTAAAGCATAAATTAGCCACACAGTCACTGTCAGAGGCATCACCCAGTAGCATTTGCATCCAATCAGCTAATGACTGGCAGCTGTCTGCAGCATCCACCATAAAGGCAGCAGTTTTAAAGTATAATGCTTCATGAGGCTTAAAATCATATTCTGTAAGAACACATGGCCAACTGAAGTACTCACAAATTTTAAAAAGCTTTTAAAGGAAGAAGGAAAACAGTCTCAATGTGTAGTCTCAGAAATTATTCTGAAATGCTGGCTTTAAAGGGTTTCTAATCTTTTGCTAGACTTAAGCAATGTGACAAATTGTCAGGAGGCTTTTTTACATAAGATTCTTCTCTATCTCATAATTGCTGAGGAAGTAACCGAAGTCAGAATTATGAGCACTCTACAAATAGGAAAAAAAAAGAAAGGCAGCAAGAAACCCGGATTGAAAGACTTTTGTCGGTTTCAAAACGGAAGCCCATGTCACAGGGCCATCCTGAAATACAAATGAATTACACTCCCAGTCGCATCAATCATTTCATAAAGTATCCCTCTCAGTATCTGGTTCACCCAAAGCAAACCATTTTACATTTCCTTATCGCCTGCTTCTGCATTCTACCTCTAAACTGAATATAAAACTCAAAAAGAACAACAAATGTCATATTTACTGTTCAAGTACCCTTTAATAAAAGCTTTCTTTCTAGTAGGCACGGTCATTATTATATATATGGTATTTTTGCCTTGTGTGTATACATGAATGTATATACATGCTTATGTGGGAATGTGTACATTCATGTGTAGAAGCACGCTTGTGGAAGATTGAGCTTAACTCCACCTATCATTCTCAGGAGCACTCGCTACCTTCTTTAGGATGGAATCTCTCATTAACCGGAAACTTACTGGTTAGGCTAGACTCTCTGGCAAGCATGTTCCCGGGATCTTCCTGTCTCTGTGTCCCCAGTGTTACAGGGATTACAAATGTAATATGTCACCCTGCTTAGCTGCTTTGGCATGGGTTCTGGGAATGGCACTCACATTCTCACACTCATGAAACAAGCACTTCACTGACTCAGGCAGTCTCCCGCCATGTTGAACTTTTCATTGCAAAACTCCCAAGTTTCTTCCATCCCATCTTACAGTCTACACAGACAATAATCAGACGGTAAGCAACATTGTCATTGAGTGCTATGAGAAACACAAAGAATAGAAGGAAGATAGGGGATGCTACATAAAGAGGCACAGCTGTCACTTTCAACAGGGTTGATAAATCCACATAAAGCATCTTACTGACAGTGGTACCTTCATCTAAGACCTGAGCAAGATGCAGTGTACCACACTGGGGATATCTAAGAAAACACATTTTACACAGAAGCAATGACAAAGGCACAGTGGTCAGAGTTTATCGGGCAAACAGAAGGCATCAGAGCAGCTTTCAGGGCTGGAACAGAACACACACGGGAAGGCAAAGCTGCTAGGTCTATGCACCTTCTCTGTGATGCTGTGGGTTTGCTTAGAAAGAAATGAGAAATGAGTGAAAAGTCCTGGTGTGCGGAATGCATCTGTGTCCTGACATATTTCTATAGGGTCACTGGGATGGTGGTTATGTGTAAGCTATAATAATGGAGTCAGCATGTCAGCTCAGAGATTAATGATCTCCCTTGTATAGACAATGGGAAAACTGATGCAAACTGAGACTCAGAAATATCATGGAGTCATCAGTTAACTCCCAACAGAAAGCTGGCACCACCTGGAAATTTGCAGAAATTGGCAAAGTCAGAGAAAGCAGTAGAGGTGAACTTCCCAGGAGCAGAAGCCTTGAGGATTTGTAGGTGCCTGGCAATTCTGCTCAGTTGACTTAGATCTCACTCAGGTGGCTCACAAGGGTGTGCTGTGTTAAGTTGATACAACCTGGAGCCATTTGGGAAGAGGGACCTTGGTTGAGAAAATGCCCTGTGACAAGCCTTCTGCTCATTTTCTTAATCAGTGATTGATGTAGGTAGCCCTGGTCCATTGTGAGGAGCGCCACCTCTGGTCAGATAGTCCTGGGTGGGTAAGAAAGAAGGCTTATAACGCCACTGTGGAGCAAGGCAGTAAGCAACATTTCTCCATGGCCTCGGTACCAGCTTCTGCCTCCAAGTTCCTGCCTTGACTTCCCTCAGTGATAGACTCCGACTTCGATGTGTGAGATGAAATAAGCCCTTTCATCTCCAAGTTGCTTTTGGTCGTGGGGTTTTGTCACCGCAATACAAACCCTAATAAAGCAAAGGAGAAGACTAAATTGGGCATTTACGGACAGCACCTTCTGTACAAGGGTCTACTGTCCAGTAGAAAGGAGGAAGTCTGTCCATATGCAACAGAACATCCTTTGGCTTGAGTCCCTTCCAGTGTCCCTGTCTCAACAGGAAGTGGGACAAAGGAAAAGAAGAGAGAAAAGGTCATAGTTACAGAAGCTGAGCCTAAATCATAAGATAACATAACACCTGCTGATATGTATAAAAGTACCCGGTATTGCATTAGATTGTACAAAAATATTAATATACACAAAATGAAGTCTGAGTCTTTAGGGAGACCCAAAGACAGGGAGACAAAATGCAAAGACACTAGAGAAATTTGACACCTCTGGGGGCCTAAGACTGTAACACACATTTATAGATAGATAGATAGATGATAGATAGAGATAGAGATATAAAATAAAACTACAGTCTCAATGAACAAAATGCCCCATAGAGAACTCTCCGTTTTGAGTTATAAAATACAACATGTCTGATATGAAATAAAAAAATTACAAGGCATGATGAACGATCAAGTAAACAAAGGGGAGGAGTTCAGGTACGAATCTTTTAATAATACCCTAGTGCAGGGGTTCCCAACCTGTGGATCTCAACCCCTTACCCCCTGGGGTCACGTATCAGATATCCTGCATATCCGATATCCTGCATATCAGATATTCACATTATGATTCATAACTGGCAAAATTACAGTTATGAAGTAGCAATAAAAATAATTCTACAATTCGGGGGGGTCAGTGTGAAGAACTGCATTAAAGGGTTGTAGCATTAGGAAGGTTGAGAACCACTGGTCCCATGGAGGACGGCAGCTGTACCTACGGACATACCAGTGGAGGTGGGACAACATGGTCAGGGGCCGGAGCTATTCCTGAGGACACAGCATGAAGCGATTACAGGTGGAATGGACATGAACTGACAACGGAAGAGGGGAGGCACAAAGAACTCTTGACTTCACAGCCAACTACTGGGAAAATGGACCCACCCTCCAGTAAAATGATGGGCAGAAGCAGATAAGGCAGCTGGCTGGAACTTAGTACTTCTCAAAGTACTTTTACTAGTTCTCGTCAGCTGAGCAACCACTGACCTATCCTTGTTAAAATGCTTAGAGCATACGCCACTTGTCAAGTGCTGTGAAGAAAGCATGGACAGGTTGCTTATGAGGTAGCTTACTGTCGTGATGAAGAAATGACCAGATATTTGTAACCACACCACCAAAACACTGGGTTCAAAACCAGAGCTGTCAGGCAACAAATAGTTAATGCAGAAAATGACCATGTAGTTAAAAATGTTTCTACCTTATGCGTATCACAGACTGTTATTTTGACCTTGGCATCTGAATAAGGCCCTCCCTGTCTTTCAGAGTAATGGCCTTTTAGCTGGATGGTTTGCCTTCGAAAGATAATATTTCCCAGTCTTTCTCACAGAAAGATGTAGCCAACACTCTCTGGGAAAACAGTGTATTTAATTTCTTCAATATAACTTAGAAAGAATGGGTACACCCACATTCTCTTCCTCCTCTCTCCTTTCCTGTCAGCCGAAGTGCTGAGGTCATAATGAGCCAGGCTGGACCACGTAGGCAAGGCGACCCATTGAGATGGCAGGAGAACAAATAGGAGGCAGGGAGCCTATGAAGCCACGGCACCATCTTATCAGCCCCAAGCTGCACGTATTGAGATTGCCCGATGAAAAAGTAATAGCTTCTATCTTCCCGAAGCACCTCTTATCTGAGTCCTCTGTCACAGCAGCTTAGCATGAAATTTAGCTAGAAATTTGAATAAATCCCCCCCAAACAAGATGATGACTCAAGTAATGGGCCAGAAGATTTTGTTTCAATTCCTTACGTGCTTCAGTTTGAAATAACAAGAAAATAGACTGGCGACATAGACTTGTTCTAAATTTGTATGGACCACCAAAGGAAAACTATCTGAAAACATTCTGTAAAAATTGCAATCATTTTAACAAGTCTTGGGCTTGGGCAACATCCATTAATTAGAAAAGCCACATGATAGTGATTTGTTTTTTTTTTTTTTTGTCAAAAAGAACTGAAGGATATTATGGGATGAACAATCTCAGCTCTTCCACTTATTCTCATTAAAACCCTTCGAAACCCAGGTTGAAGAGAGAGCTCGGCAGTTAAGAGCACTTGCTGCTCTTCCAGAAGATCTGGGTTCAGCTCACAGAAGGGGGATCACACCTGTCTCCTGCTCCAGGGGGCTTTACGGTGATGTAATGTACTGTGATGTATATCTGCACTAAAAATGAACTCTGTCTCCTTATTTTGTCTTGTTTCCACCGTTATCTAAATTGTCTAAACTGTGATAACAGTTTTTGGTTAATAATTTTGTGTTTTAACAAAAACTAGATTTTGCTGTGTCCATTTGGAGATTGGTTAAAATAATTTTTTTTTCTACACTAAAAACAATAAAGGTACAGTCCCTGTTCTTTTTTTTATAGTATACAAAAGGTTTTTTCCCTTAAGTTACTTAAGACATCTATAATTAGGAAAGCACTAGCTACTTTAACTAATGGTAGCCATGAGCATATTTAACCTCTGCAAACCTTACATAGATCACGGCAACACCTAAGTCACACCTCCAAGTCTCGTGGTATTTCCCCAGGCAAAGCTTGACAAACGATACCTAGAGTAGATTTAAGTGAGATAAACTGACTTTCTTTCTATAATCAAAGAGATAAATATTCTTTGTATCTTAAAATGCAGACAATAAGCATTCTCCTAAATTCTTAGGACAGTCTTTATTTCCAGTCAACGAAAGTTCTAATTCTTCTGGGGAGACATAATCAGCAACACAAGGAAATGAGTTTCCTTTTGCAAGCATGGAATGCTGAATCTGTCTCCACTGGTTATATAATGTGTCTCTACAAAAATAAGAATGGAAGACACAGGCTTTACCTAAAAGGATCTCATCTACAACCTTGGACTTTAAGGCACGATACGATTCTCTAAGGAGACCGTAACTGTAAAGCATCCAAGCAAAATCATAAAATGATGCGTTACCTTTGGCTGGGTTTACTTTGATCCCTGACCTATACAGCATCTCCTCGTTCTGCCAGTCTCCGTTCCTGATCGCTGTCTTGAGTCCATAGAAGACAATTAATGCGGCTGTAGCATAGAAAACCAAGCTCTTGAGAAACCTCTTTTGTACTTTGACATAAAGGGCTCTGGCACCCACTGTGATCAGAAGGCAGAAGCCCATACTGGGAATATATAAGACTCGCTCTGCGATTACAAAGCCGACATAGAAAAACAGGTTCGTGGCAGGAATAAAAGGTATTATCAACAAAGATAAGGACAGAATAACAATGTTCTCAGTGGAAGGGAGCTGAGTTCTCTGTGGTACACAAGTTTTAATTCCATTCTCTACTTTGGATGCAAAGCTAGGCTTAATTTCTGAGTTCCGGTACTCCAAGTCTGAGTGGCAGCTATGACCATTTGCATTCTGCTTGCCATTTGTCACAGCTTTCCCGTTGCACTCTCCTTCTAAACTTGGGTTCTTCAAACCACAGTAGGCAAGGAGGAGAAGTCCAGAATAGAAGGCCACAGTGTGTAGATTTCTCCAATCACAAACTGTTTTGAGAAGGGGCACCGCATCCATGGACCAATCAAAGCTCAGGGTGTCCGGGCAGAGCAATAGCCAGAGGTTCTTCGTAGGTAAATAGAAGAAGGTGAGCGTGCGAGCCAAAAGGCTGTCCGAGTCAGCTGCGGGGTTGTCGGAGTTGGAAAAACTTGGTGGTTTGTTGCCCATCCAGTATAACCGGGCACCCAAAAGGCTGGTCCCCCAGAATGTTAACAAGCTAATGCTGAGAAAAAGAGACAAGTTCTTCCTCTGAAAGCAAAAGAGAGGGAGAAAAGTCAACATCATCGCATCACTGCAGCATGAGAATATTTAACATTCACAGCTGAAGCAGTTTTAAAGGGGCACTTAAATCACGACTTCATTTGCATCTCTTTTCAAATATGCTTAGGGAAACTTTCATCTAAAGAAAAAAGTGACTAGAATCCTAGTTTGTATATAACTTCGGACAAGTGTCTTTCCCTTCTCCAATTCCCTTTCTAAAATATCAATGACCAAAATCTCCAAGTTCTCACCGTTAGGAAATTAAGTCACTTATTTCCCTCCCAGGGTCAGGTCAAAAGGAAAGACCGGTTCTGTGGTACTTGGCACTGCATGGAAAACTGCAGTCACCTGATGACTCATTACTTTTATTTTATAAATTTAGATTTCATTGAGGAAGCAAAGAGCAGGTCTAAGGCACCAGGGCCATTAGCCACATCCATGATGGTTTCAATGTCACTGTCTTAAATCTCCTGGCTACCAACAGTAATATCATACAATGTCTAATAACCAAATATATTTTACCAATGTTCACAGTTTTTAAAATACATTTTAATAATGGATTTCCTGATTTTAAGAGAAAGAAGAATCAAAAAGACACCCCTCCCCCCCCAAAAAAAACCTGTGTTCATAAGAATTTTCTGGTTAACTTCTTTAACTAGAGTAAAACACAGCTGGATGGTAATGCACTCCAGTGTCAGCAATAGAGAGGCCGAGACCGGAAGGTCATAAGTTCAAGGCCCGCCAAAGTGAAACAGACACTGTCAGTGAAGCATCAAAGGTGGGGATGCAGCTCAGCAGGAGCAATGTTTGCTGAGCCAGCACAGGGCCTTATGTTGAATCATCAGCATGAATTATAAAGAAATATAATACAGCCCGAGAGATGGCTCAGTGCTTAGGAGCACTGGCTGCTCTTCCAGAGGTCCTGAGTTCAATTCCCAGTCCCCACAAGGCACTTCATGACTCTGCATAACTGTAGTCCCATGGGATCTAATGGCCTCTTCTTGTTTCATTTACAGAGCTGAGGATGGAACCTGCCTACAATCTGATTCGTGCATACACTCAAGATAAGAAAATTTCATCGAATCAAGTATTGACATATTTTTGTTCTTCAAAGGCAATTTTCCCAGTGCTGCTCAGGTTCCCCTAATAACTTAAAACCCTCCAGTCTCAGCTTATAGGTGGAGGCTACACAACAGTGGTTATGGTGTCTTTTAATTTTCCTCTTGGTCTAGTGTATCAAACCACTCAACACTGTTGTTTCTGAGATGGAAAAGACGCAGACATTCCAATGAGTTGTTATCAAAGACTTAAAAGCTAAATCCAGCAAACACACACACACACAAAGAAGCTGAAGTTTACACATATGACAACCTTAAGCATGGTCAGAGTTCAATGCCCGAAAGGGAACATTAGAAAAGAATGCCGCCGCTTGGTAGCTGAAAACATAGCTAGTTTATTCAACACACCAGCAAGCCTGCCGCCTGAGGGGACAGTACAATTCTGTGCATGGCAATGCAAAGATCATAAGAAGGATGGGAGACTCGTGTTCACCTGTCAAATACTACCCTCTGCAGACCACTTTGGGAGGACTAGGATCCACTCTCAGGTTTTAAAATACAAATGCCCTGGCCCTAGAGAGAAGAACACTGGCTACTCTTCCAGAGGACCCAGGTTTGATCCCAAGCACCCACACTGCAGCTCACCAGCTTCAGAAACTCCAATTTCAGGGGAACCAGTGGCCTCTAGTGGCCTCCATGGGTACTTGCATGCACATGATACAAAGCTTTATGCAAGAAAAACACCCATACATACAAACATAATTTTTTTTTCAAAACAGAAATAAAAATATGCATGGCTCGATCTAGGCAGAATACCTAGGTGACAGCAGTGCAGCCGGAACTGATAATAACTCCATCCATATCGCACAATCTTATCTGGACTGTGAAAATACTGAGGTTGGGCCCTTTACTATTCGAATGTTTACAGCCGATTTCTCTAATTCTAAAGGAATAATAATGAAACATAAGCCATGCCCCCAGGCTCTCAGATAAACTGAATTCTTAATAAATGAGTCAGGAAGTCTAACATACGAGGGGTGTGAGACAATTACAAAAGGCAGCATTCAGCGATGAGATTGGCCAATCAGACTACAACGTCAAGATGCAATTTAGCCCTAGAATCCTTTAATCTCTTAATCAGGAATCACAAAATATTGTAAACGATAATGAATCAGTATTTAAGAAATTCCCAGCCAAGGCTGCACAGAGAAACTCTCTCTCAAAACACTGCAAAGGAAGAGGAAAGAAGAGGAGGAGGAGAGGAAGGAGGAGAAGAAGAAATTTCAGTGAAAATGTATGCTCCATAATAAGCTAAAAAAACAAAACAAGAACTGAATACGAATGCCTTGAAATTACTTTAAAAGGCTAATCAAGTAAGTTGGGTAAGGAGATATTGTATAGCACTGGTGGAAAAGTTGAACTTATAGAAAAATTCACAACTTGTATCATCTAGTTGGTAATATGTATTTGTTACACATAAGCTAATTAAGAATGTATAGGCTTAAACACAAAGTCATTAATTCAAAGACTCATAAAGCCAAAAAATTAAAACACGATCATTTTAAAAATTAAATAGCACAGTACAGCCATAAAGTTTAGTCGGCCCTTATGATCAGAAGCCATGTGGCAATTAAGAGAAAAATTAGGTACAGTGTACTTGTGCACATAATCAATATAAATTACTACACGGTAATGAAACAAACCAAGTCAGTCTGCAGTGGCACAGCTGGTTAAAGTTATGGTGCAAAATATGCAGAGTGTATAAAGGCCACACTGGGGGAACAAAACTTTTTTCATAAATTTGTCTGAGTCCAAATTATTTTAATATTGATGATCTCAATTGCATCCATTTCCGAGAAAATGACATAGATTCCTTACTCTTCACAACTGAATAAAAGTTGTGTGTCTCACTCTACTCATCGGCTGATAGACACCTAGCCTGACTCTTGAGCTGCACTATAGAGTGCTGTAATAGAAACTGATGCAGTAACACCACATATAAGCAGAACAAAACCTACGAGATGTTTTGACATGAGAAATACATGCCTACCCTTGTGTTTACTGGACTCAAAACTTGCCTTTTCAAGCTATGCAAGCAAGGGCAATAATCTGCATTCTGATTATTGAAACATATATCTATGTGCTAGGTTCTAAACTTTAGTATTTTATTATAGCTACTGTAACTTTTATAATTTACACTTGTTCCCCATTAAAAATACTTTCTTTTATTATTATTTTGTTTTATTTTGGGGTCACAGGGTCATGTAGTCGTGATTGGCTTCCCACTTGCTAAATAGACCAGGTAAGCCTCAAACTGACACTGATCTGCCTGTCTCTGCCTCACATTTGCAGGGATTAAAGACAGTACCACCATGACTACTCTAATTGTCCATGTCATGCTAATATATATAATTACTTTGGTTTGGTTTCCATGATTTCTGATAGAAACTCCCTTGAGTAGACAAGAGCATTAAATAAAACCAGGAGATACAAAGGTTTGGATATACACTATCAATAGCTTCACTCAAACTGAAACACCTATGAATCCCAGAGCCTGAGATTTGTAGGCATTGAGATAAACAATTAACAGTGGCCCCCAAACTTTTAAAACTCATTCCTTGCTTGTCTTTACTACAATATTTTAAATTTTGTTAAGCTGAATCCTCACTCGTGATGTCCCCCCAAGGAAGGCTCACAAAGTAAACAATATCGACATGAAATTAAGGCACCATATCTAAAATCTTGACTATCTAAAAATGCAGAAATGTTGCATGGCCAGAGAACGGCCTCACCTGGCCTCAGCTGAAGAGGATGTGCCTAATCCTGTAGAGATTTAAGGTACCAAGGAAGGGGGCTGCTGAAGTGGGGGTGGGGCCCTCTCAGAGGCAAAGGGGAGGGGGAATGGGAGGAGGGACTGAGGGAGGAGGGACTGGAGGCTGGCAACGTCTGTAACGTAAATAAAATAATTAAATAAAAAATAAAAATATAAAAGTTTTAAAAAGAAAAAAAAAAAAAGACATGTTGCTTTACAGCGCTAGGTAACTATGCTTACTATCTGTGTGTCTCTCTGTGTGTCTGTCTGACTGTGTCTGTCCCCATCCCTCTCTACCCACTTTCCCCATTTCCATGTAAATCAGATTCCTAAGTTCTACAGCGACTTATTTTCTTGGTCTGAATGCACTGTAAGCTGTAAGTAACATGGGAAACCAATGCATTTTTACACAAAACCAACTCAGACACAGCTTGTGCCAGCTTTCTTCAAGGGTTAACTCACCTATTTGCTCATAAAATGACATAGATCTATCTATAGCATGAAATCGAATGCCTCTACCATTCCCGGCTTCTGGTGGGACTTTCTAGTGGCTCTCCAAGTTCCCCACCCCTACTGTTACTTATTTCTCTTCCTGGCCCTCTGGACTTCTCTCCTGTCTCCCTGTCTCTTCCCATACCTGGTCCTGCTCCCCCCTTTCTTCCACCCTGTCTCCTCTCCCACCCAGATTCCCCCCCCTTCCCTCTGCTTAGTTCTTAATAACTTCAAATAGGTTGTTAATCCTTTGGAAAATGTTTTCTATAAATTGACTAGGAAAATCATTCCATAATGTTAAAAGTCTCTACTTGCACTGTGAAAGTTATAGAAAGATTTTTCAAAACTACTAAGATACAAAAAAAAAAAAAAAAAAAAGCATACCAAGGAAATAAGCCATGAATATGAGGTTTATAGGTGACATCTTTTTCACTAAATGACATACTAAATGAATTAAAGAGCAAAGCCATCCCTTAATAAATAAATATGTGAAATTTATCTCAAAACATCAAAATGACTGCCTATCTCTGGCCTGTTAGCACAAAGGAAAGCTAATATGAAGATCTTGGCATGGTAATTGGTGCTTGGTGCTGGTACTTTTGTGAAGGCCTTTGATGTACTATTTTCCCCCATGATCCTCTTGGATAAAAAAACAAAAATGCCAAAAACAAAACAAAGCAACAAAACAAAACAAACAAGTAAGCAAAAACGAAGAAGATAGAAGCCTAATGCTACTAATGCGTGTAAACGAGTCCAGCTAACACAACTCTCTCTGTGGTTCACAGAACACCACATCTGATGACCACAGACTCAATGTAGTCTTCTGATCTCAGATTTTCAGAAACTTAAGTGAAAATGAAAAGAAATATGTAAATCTCAATGAAACAAAAATGTAAACATTCTGCCTTGGAGTACAACACCCATCATGAGACTCATTTCTGGCAAACTAATGAGAATAAATTACTTAAGCATAAGGCTCATTTAATTCCAATTTAAGCCCTTGGCAATGAGTGTGGTTCTAAGAATAAAGTAGATAAAAATCAGTTCCTGAAAGCTCTGACAGAGGAAAGAGTCTGTAGACATAACAAACCGTACACCATCTATTCTGTATCCATCATTTATCACTGAAGCCAAAGCTTTCTTTTTATCAATAATGTAAATTTCTCTTAGCTCTGCTCCTGCCCCAAATGATCCTCACTGAAACTTCGTCCTACAACATAAATATAAATCCACGACAGTCTGAACAGTGACAACAAAGAATACATGTGCAAAAGTATAATCAGGAATTATTCCCATCTAGAACATATTTTTGTGGTTTATGAACTTTTTTATATAATCAAGTAATCTATTTGATGTTCAAAGAAAATGAATTTCCCAAATAAATAGCTTCTATGAAAGATTAGGAATCTTTTCCCCCCACATTGAGAAACAGATAAGACGAAAGAATTTTAATGTCTGGTGTTTTTAAAAGACACAAAAAAGGTCAAAGAAGAGTCCTAGTCTTTGAAAGAATTTGAAGATTGTCATGATAAAAATATTTTTATATCAAAATAGAAAAGTTCTATTTTATTCTGGTTCTATAAAATACAATATAATATTTTCCATTAAAGTCAACAACTAACAGAAGCCATTAATTAGTACATCAGGTAAACATAAAACTTAGTATAATAAATCACTTGGAGATTAAAATTCACCAACAGCAACTTTCACAGATTATAATGTACCAAAAGTTTTCATAAATGAGACAGTGGACATAAGAATCTAGACATCAAAGCATATATAAAGTATTTGATTTAATGGAACATGATTTTCTAAGTATAGCCTAATATTATACATATTTGACCTAGGAAAATTAATTGTAAAATGAGTGTCTCTCTCTCTCTCTTTCTCTCTCCCTCTCTCTCTCTTTCTCTCTCTCTCTCTCTCGTGTGTGTGTGTGTGTGTGTGTGTGTGTATGTGTGTGTGTCTAAGACCAAATATCTATATGTGCACAGGGTGTGGCCCAAGTTGGACATCCAGTGGCATACTCTATTGCTCTTCACTTACTTTTGAGACAGTAAATTGCTAACTTGGAACTTACTGATTGGCTAGTGACATCTCTGGGAACTTACTGATTGGCTAGTGACATCTCTGGGAACTTACTGATTGGCTAGTGACATCTCTGGGAACTTACTGATTGGCTAGTGACATCTCTGGGAACTTACTGATTGGCTAGTGACATCTCTGGGATCCTCCTATTTGTTTCTCTGAACATGGCAGGGGACTACCATGCCCAGATTTTATAACTGAGAATTCAGAATCAGGTTCTCACACTCACACACCAAACACTTTACCCACTGAGCCACCCCCCGTCCTCATTTTCCAATTTCAGTTATAATTAAACTATTAGCCTATTGCCATCCTCATAATCATTATGTATACATTTGACATTAGAGGTCACGATGATCATTTGATTTGAAATGAAAACCTTGTAGAGAAAAGAAACCAGAGAGGATCGTGTAGCATCCTGATTGGCATGTTTAATATTTTTACTTAAATTCTCATTAAAATTTTGCTTATTCACATCTTAAGTAATTTTTACCTTGTATCCATATCTTTTCTTCTAATATAAATTTCTAATAAAAAGAATCAAATCTTCTTGGAAACGTGGACTGAGTGTAGAGCTAACAAAAGAAATATTCAAGATAAACTCAGAGCAATCCGTGCTCAATCCTCACATTGAATAGCGCTGGTATCAGGGGTATGAAGGAAGCCAGCTGGAGCAATTTCAACAATAACAACAACACACACAAACACACACTCACAAAGCAAAGCAAAATACTATCATGTTATAACTGGATATCATGAGTCTATACAATGCCTTTATCATCCATCTGCTTTTGTAAAAGAATGCTAAGTAATTTGTATGCATACTATACCTACAAAGAAGAGAATAGTAATTCTTACCCACAACCTAAATGTAACCGTATGCATGATGACTTCCTTCCCAGACCAGTATCAAGGTGCGAGTATTGGAAGGAAAACTCTTGCCTGTTGAGAAACATACAAAAGCTGCCTCTCCCAGATGACCAAATGATGATGTCATGCTGGAAGCTGTTATCCTTGATAGCATGTGATGACACTGTCACTTTATAAATCAGTCTTTTCCCTCTCAAAATTCAAAGCAGTCTAATTTGTTTTTAAAGTGACCAACTGAAAGTGAAGACAAAGACTACACAGTAGCTAACCAGGAATCTTAAAGCCAAGTTATCAAAAGGCTCAAAAACGCTCATGACCAAGGCCACAAAGCTATAACAAATAAATGTAATGTTTTCTCTTCCATGGTATGGGGAATCTGCCATGGGATGCTAGGTTTAAAATAGGGAAGGGGAGGGAATCTATATAAATTATAGACTTTTGTTAATACTATTTTATGTATGTCTGAATGCAAGATGGTGATAACAGAATAAACAATAATGTACAGAGTATTATCGTCTACATTTTTTTTGAAACATGTACTGACTCTAAAAATAATGCCTATTTTAAAAAAATGTTATAAAAATTAAAACTTTTCAAAGCCAAACTTAAATTATATAGGTAGGCTTTTGTTCCAACGGCATCTAAAAGCTGACAGAAAAGGAAAAACAAGAAATTAGAAATTAACATTGCACTAACATTTTTAATGCTTCCTGAATGGAATAAGTGGGATTCCATCTCACTGACCACAGCCGTTTACATGTATCATACAAGGTGACGCTGATTTTAAATCATAGTTCAACTTGTTCTGACACTCTACAGGTTTCGCACTGATTACCGAACCCTAAATTGGAGGCAAATATCAAGGGAAGGATGCTTGTAACCCTATTGCTATGGTGTTTTCGTTGGCATGGTGACCCATTCTTCCTCATTAGGCTAACGTGGGGAAATCAAGCGGTTAGCAATTTCTTGCGTACCCATGGCAAGGCCCTTCGACAGCTAACTATTTGCAACTGAAGTACCCAAAGAGTTCAATTAGTGGGACTGTGCGGGTGTGCCATGGCCCCTAACCCACTGGACGAATAGCAAGCTTCTGAATGTCAGCCTCCTGAGTAATCTTGTTTAGCTTCAAATAAGAGATTTAAGACTTCCCACCAAGCAGTGAGCTGTGGTCAAATCAGGTTAGCTGCAAAACAATCCAGCCTTTATGAAGAAAATATATGAAGAAAACACCCTGTCACCTAAGAAACAATGTTAACAGAAAGGGATGTTTCAAACAAAAGTAAAAACACCCATTTTTAAAGTAGCGAAACATTTTGGTTTGTGTTAAATTCCTTTCCATATCTTTAACACACAACTAAAGCAAAAACAATAAAAGTAAAAGAACTCACAATTGATTGAATTTGGGAAAGGAACTTCTATCTCCCCACAATCAGGGGGAACCCCCTTGCAAATCCATTTCCCGAGCCAATAAATTAAACTGCAACATTTTTTTAAGACTGTGTGGCTTTCCAGCCACAAACTAACCCCATTATGAGATGCGTCCCAGTCTCATTAATGAGCTAAGCATGGGAGCCCAGCATTTTGCAAACATAAAGAGACAAATTATAATGAGACTTAACTCAGTGGGGAGGCTGCCACACAGCCCTCTTCTCTCAAAGATATCCTAATAGACAGCTCCTTAATGAGTGTGGGAGCTTTCCTATAAAAATACAAAGAGAATGTGTGCAAAGAAGATTTTATACATACAAATACTATTTAATATGCCTATCTAACTGATCATCATTCTTAATCACACCACTTCCCATGTGATGATACTTTAAGTACATTTCATCTTCTGCTAAATACATAGTATTTCGATATTTAATGGGCAAGTGACTTTGCTCTTTCTGACAAATAAAAACGCAGGCTTCCATTTGGATGCATCGTAAGCATCTTACGTAAATCCTCTCTTTATTCTCAAAGTGTAAGTCTGTTCTATAAAGTAACATTAGAATTTTTCATTGGGGCAACTGAGGCAATGTGAGTTTCTGAAAGAAGGCTTCCACAGGGAGAGCATCTTATCATCCTTCCAGTGGACAGGCAGCAATTTTAGCTACAGAGAGGGTGCTTCCCAAAGCTGTGGCACTTGATGGTGTACTATCACCACTAGTGGGTCCCAGAAGGCTTGGGAAGAACTGGAAGTCACAGGGCTACTGAGGACAGATGATGCTGGTAACCCAGCAAGGAGGAGGCTGCCAGCTATTCCCCACCCCCCACTGAGGGGGAATGAAAAAGAAAGGTTATGCCAAATCTTCAAGTACATCACTGGAACAAACGGAGTTATTGGTGACTAGAATCTAGTGTTTAAAAAGAGGACAGATCCTTTGGTTTGTTCTTTCTGATACTGAAAATGTATCAGAAGCAGCAAACGACTAATATGTGGACTTGGGTGGACACTTTGCCTTAAAAGCAAAAACTAGGTCTAGGCATGGATAATACAGAAAAAGACTAAGCCATATGTACTGGCTGGTTTTGTGTGTCAACTTGACGCAAGCTGGAGTTATCACAGAGAAAGGAAGTTCAGTTGAGAAAATGCCTCCATGAGATCCAGAGGTAAGGCATTTTCTCAATTAGTGATCAAGGTCGGGGTGGGGGACCTTGTGGGTGGTACCATCTGTGGGCAGGTAGATTTGGGTTCTATAAGAAAGCAGGCTGAGCAAGCCAGGAGGAGCAAGCAAGCCAGTAAGCAGCATTCCTCCATGGCCTCTGCATCAGCTCCTGCTTCCTGACTTGCTTGAGTTCCAGTCCTGACTTCCTTTGGTGATAAACAGCAGCATGGAAGTGTAAGCTCAATAAACCCTTTCCTCCCCAACTTGCATCTTGGTCATGATGTTTGTGCAGAAATAGAAACCCTAACTAAAACACCATAATTTACAGGAAAGGGTGAGTATCTTCCGGGCCAAGGCACCTTGTTATTCTGGGGATGAGTCTTTCAAAGACTAAAATAGATATCATAGAAGATAAGATTTGTATTACAAATAAATTGGATCAAATCTTCAAAGCACAGTCGCATCAATGTCTTCTTTCATTAGCCAAAAATAACCACAAATCATAAGCTACACATCACATTCTCTCACTATATAAAGTAGTTGTGTAATTATAGACCAGTAGGAAATATTAACATAGTTGCCAAGTGGCAAGGAGCCAGATGTTTAGATACAAATAAAAAACACAAAACATTTGACATTCAAGTTCCATTCTGATAGAATTTCCGAGAATGTATTTTATTTTTTGGCCACAGGCAACTTGGCAATGCACAGTTTTGGAGCCTATTCCTGGTAGATACTCAATGGATGAACTCTTTTTGTAACTGCTGGACACCCAATTCCTTTCCTTCGGTTTTTCCTATGTGAAATTCTATTTTGATCACACACTCATTTGAAAAGTTCTAATATGGAAATTTTAATGTTCAGAAAGTTCATAGGCAACTTCCCAGGAAGAGTTGGTAACAGAAAACTTGAAAACTGAGAAATTCCTATGATGCTTGGTGCTTTGTCCACTGTTTGACTGAGACTTCAGTGCAATCCGGAAGCTTCATTACTTCAGATTAACTAAAAAAAAAATGATGTACTTATTAAATACCTATTTTTAGGGCCATTAAAACCCTAGCTATTAATCTTTCTTTTTAATCATGTCTTTGTAGCTATCATTAAAGTACTAGATTTCAAGTGATTTTGGACTGAGATTAAAACATAGTATTCCTTCATCAAGATGTATACCTTTAGCCGGGCAGTGGTGGCGCACACCTTTAATCCCAGCACTTGCGAGGCAGAGGCAGGTGGATTTCTGAGTCCGAGGCCAGCCTGGGTACAGAGTGAGTTCCAGGACAGCCAGGGCTACACAGAGAAACCCTGTCTCAAAAAATCCAAAATTAAAAAAAAAAAAAAAAATGTATACCTTTGATTTTTTTTTCAATATTATCAATTAAAAGCCCCAGAGTTAAATGAGAGTTACTGAGTAAGTTGAGTTAATGTTCAAACCATATTTGGATAATTCTTTCAGCCTGACATAGCTCCAATTAGCACTAATCACTGCCATGCCCTAATTATTTAAAATTAAATAAACTGAACTTACACGTGCAAACATTTTGCAAATCACCCTGCATCCACTTCTCTTTTCAAGTGAACTCGTAAGATTGGACAACTTGTTTTAATAGATTATTATCATTGGACTACGTCCAGAACGCATTTGTCTAATGGGAATTCTGTCTGCTTTAACAGTTGTGGTTTAGTGGACTCTCTCTGACTGAGGTGTCAATCACTGTTTGATTGGCTCGTAGCCCTTAGAACCCTGCTGAGAGACAAGCATGAAGTTTTGCCAGGTACATGACTGATATACAGTTAGTGTGCACTGAGGAAAAGGAAGGGAGTTGTGGAAGAAATCAGTTTTTTAAAGACCTTCCTGGAACCTATTTACTGAAACGAACTCTTGGTTAAAACCCTTAGTTGCCAGGTCCCATGCCTTGCTGGGTACCTTCAGTTCAACAATATTCAGAAATACAAACATTAACACTGTGCTTTAAATTCCAATCATGATCATTAAAACAACTAGATAGACTGCTCCTAGCCCAAACAGTATTAGCAGGAAATTTTATTCTTGTATCAGTTTCTACGATGGCTATAAGGTACTAACTGATGAAACATGCCAGTATGCAAGGTATGGGTTGCATTTTTAAAATCCACTCTTTTTGTTCTATTTTCAGCCACGTTTTAAATCAACCCACGCTTTCAGCAACGGAAACAACTGCAGGCCATCCGATTGATATGATAAAGGGAATACAAATTAAGCTCCTATTATATTGTTCTGGGAGAAACTAAATATTATGAGGAAAGAAGAATTGTACATAATTGGCTAATGAATTCAAACACCTGTTAAGTCATTTAACACCTCCCGGATGAGGTCCTGGCATCTAGTGGGGACAGGCATGCCTAGAAAACATTCCATTCTGTAATTGTATCACACTGTGGGATATCGTGCAATTACCTATCAGTAATAGCAAGAATAATTATGAAAATTTAGTAAATATTTTACACAGTATCTTTATATGGCCAATATCTAAGCAGGTTTTTGTTCCTTGTTTATAAATTCCTATATTTGTCAACTTTGTGAATTAGTCTATCATAAAAAGGCAGAAAAAACTCAAGTTTCTCAATGTTCAATGTGTTACACACTGTCCCACAGCTAATTGATCGAACTAAAGATTTCAAAACGAGAACTGGAGAGATGGCTCAGTGGTTACGAGCACTGGCTGCTCTTGCAAAGGGCTCAGTTTGACTCAAGTACACATACACACACACACACACAGAAAGAGAGAGAGAGAGACAGACAGACAGACAGAGACAGAGACACAGCCACCTATAAGTTCTGATGCCCTCTTCTGACCTTCACAGGGTGCAGGCACACAGGAGGCAAATAGCCATATACATAGAGAAAACATTCATACAATAAGTAAAGATACGACCCTTAAGTTCGAAACCATGTCCTTCCATTCTAAGTCCAGGGATGTCTGCTTTAACCACCAAAACATTAAGCCCAGTCTTTACCCTCACCACTTCTGTTCCTTCTGATTACCAGCCCCTAGGACTACACTTTCTTTTTCCATCTTGAAGGGAGAATTATCCAACATAAAAGTCCATCTTTACTCTGGAATTGCCAAGTCCTTTTGAGTCTTATATTTTTAGTATTCAAAACTTCAAAATATCTACAATAGTACTGTGTCGTTCTAGGTACCAACATACTTCACATATTTAGATTGAAAACTGCCAATCTCCTTACCATTCACTCCTGTCTCCAGAATAAACTGCCCTTCTCCAATCTGTATCCATCTCTGCTTTGTCCCAGCCCGCCAGCCTTAGACTTGGACCATTCATGTGAAAGATTCCAGACACTGTAAAGGTCAAGCCTGAAGTTGTTGTAAGGTCCAAAGTGACATTAAGTATATAATCTTATTATCACTTTCTTACAGAAACAAATCTCACTGCTCCCACAAGAATAACAGTTCTGTAAGTGAGAACTTGGCTTCATTCATTGATTTATACTGTGTGTAGGAGCTAGGCAAGAACCAGGCTATAGATTTATTCACCTACCATTAGATGAATGAGCACACAAATGCCTGAATTAACAACTGAATAACAACAGTGAAGGAAACAATTCAGACAGAGACTGGGAACAACTGTAGGGAATCCAAAGATGATTTTCATAGATCCTGATTCTGCCTCTATGGTCTATGTATCTACACAAAACAACATAGACCAACTATTCTAGACTTTTCCCCCCTTTGGCTGTGACTCAACACCTCCAAATAATTAAATGAAAAACATAACAAATGTCGCTCTCCCGTCTTGGCATGCAGAATGACCTCAGCATGCTGAATTAATAAATTCCTCTTGCATTTTGCATCAAAAAAAACCATAACAAATACATTTGCAAGTTATAAGTTATAACTATTGACCTATAGTGATTTACAAGCCAATGTGGTTATTAGAATATTTCCTAACATTAGTATTTTCCAACAGTAGTGATGCCTGTTTTTTTTTTAACATGCCAAAGAAAAACAATAAAAGGATTGCTTCAAACAGGTAAAAGTTCCTGACTTAACAAGAAAAGAAAGAAATTTAAGATCAACACTAAGCATGAATCTTTTACATGGAAAATTGTGGACAAGAAATGAGATTTGTGCAACTTTTGCTGTGACCAACCAGACAAAATGGCAAAAGCTAGGGTCACAAAGCAAGGAAAACTTCCTGAGAGTGGAAAGAGCATTACATTTGAAGATGTGTGCAGAAAAACACAGTGCATGTAAGGCTTAGTACCATCTGGGCTTTAGAGCCAACCTCAGGGGACTTGTCGGCTATTGGCAGGGGTGCCTGCAGGGAGAGGCTTCTCTACACTAGGATTTTTAAAGGGATCATGGATGACAGTTGATTCTGCAGCTCTGTTTCCTTAACTTATATATTCTATATCAGTTTCTTTAACAATTTGTTATTTTCCCCTTAGTGGATAATGTACTAACTTGGGATTTAAAACAGAAAACAAATTTAAAGCATCTTCACTGGATAAAGTCCACCCCTTACAGATGGAATGATTTCTAATACCTTTTAAATATACCGAAACTGTGACGCTACACTAACTTGCTAAACCTTAGAGTTATAGTTAGTCACCGAAGAAGAAGAGAACAGTCTTGCTTTGTGGCTGTAGTAATTTCCCTGGGGAGACATGAACAAACACCTGCTCCCTCAAGACAGATCAAGAACAGACCAAGGTAATGATTCTGCCAAAGGTGCATCTTGGGGAACAATTGGGTTTATTGGGTCTGCTAACCAAAGCACTGGGAGAGGGGTACTTACAGGAACACGAGTGAGACCCCAATTAGGTTCATCATTAAAAAGTCTCACTTCAGCATAGGTAACAACTTCCTCATAGGTACACAGATAGAGTTATCCCCCGAGAACAGAAGAGTATATGTAGGCAGGGCAGAAATATATAAGCAGAAGAGGTTAGAATGTAAGGTAAGGGTTTAATAATCCTCACCTATCATTTTTTTCTTAAAGGGAAAGTCTACAGTCCGGCTGTGAGAATCTCTTGCGGACACAAGTGCTCTGATGAAGGTAACGATGCCTGTTATGTTATAGAGGACACCATTCTACTGCAAGTATCTTAAGGATGGAAAGATGCAAATGATAAAAACACACAAAGAAAAAGGGAAAGATGGAAAGAAAAAAAAACGAGATAACAAAACAAGACTGAGTCCTTAGAGCTCCCAACTGACCTGAATGAAACGAGGGGAATCGGAATCTTATGGTCCCTACAGCATCACCTCCAAGTGAGAGACCTTCAAGTACCCATTTCCCTCCCAGGGGAGTTTAGGGGATAGGCTGACTGTAGATGGGTAAGTCCACAGCACTAGATAAGGGGACACTGAAAAGCAAGACAGGGATACTCGTGGAACATCATGGAGGGAAACCTTCCCACTGTAGTACATTACCATGACTGAGGCATTTGGAAGGCTAAGGGAGAGCATCTTGAGTTCAAATTTAGCTTGTGTTACATCGCAAGTCTGACTCAACCCAGAAGGACAGAATGGGACGACAGCTCAAAAGAAGCAAGTACTGAATTCGACCACAACTCTGCAATCTGGGAATACATCTCCAGGACCTGACAAAGTAGATCCACAGAAGAAAAAACATTTCTTTTTAAAAACATCATTTATACAGATCTCTGCTTAAAAATCTATCCCCAACCTATTTACTGCTTTATGTGGTAAATAACAAAATTAAATGCTTTTTGTTGCAAATTCAAACTATGAATCTGGCTGCAAAAACACTGTTTGTTTTACAGTTTGACCAAAAAAAAAAATAAAAACAAAAAACAAAAAACAATTATAAGCATATACTGTTGAAATTTGGGGAGCATTAACTCATATATTTTATATTTTAATGCTTAATTTATTTTGTGTTCTGCTCTTGGGATTCTGTATGTGCTAAGGAAATGTACATCCACTGAGCAGTGTCCCCTTCAATTTAATAACTGAAGAATACAAATATGATCTATGAGTCCTTGCTCATAATACAATCACAATATTTGTATTTATTTCATTTCCCTAAGAAAATTTAGATTTCCTAAAATATTAGCAAGATTTTCAGCTAAATCTATATCATTTCTGATTAACATATTTAAAATAGAGCTAAAGTGCAGAGTGGCTATCTTAAATAAAAATAAAATGCCCCAGATTGTAGGGCACTTATGTGGCAGAACACAATGATTTCTACATATTATCTTATTTGATTGTAAAATTACTCCTTATGAGATGTGGACACTGTAGTACAAAAATTTTTTAAAAAATCAGATTCACAGATAAAATATTCACAGGAAAAAATATTCATTCACAAGAGCAGAAAAGAAAATTTGAGATAACCAAACAATTATGCTTAAAGAATTAATTTAGCAACTCTCATCAGAATAGAGTAAGAGTTAGAATGTGGCTTGATGAGTTCCAAATTAAGATGTCTATTATTTATACTTCACTGTGATAAACACCCAAGGAAATAAGCTATGGCAGGAAAGGTTTATTTTGGCCCAAGGTTTCAAAGGTTCCTGTCCCTGGTCATGAAACTCTAAGAACATTGGCCTGATCTCAGCATCATGGCAAGGACGATACTGCAGAGCAGAGTTAATCATCTCATGACATTCAGGAAGCAGAAAAACAAGAGAGCGGAAGCAGCTTAACAAAGTCCCCATTTAAGGCACATCCTTGCAACCTGCCTCCTGAGGCACGGTTCCATGGTACAGTACATTGGGTATACACTGAGTAGAATAGCTCATGACAAAGTTAGAGACCTCATAATTCATTTAAGCCTCTATTGTACCCATAGCTTGGGACCATGCCTACAATACAGGAGCCTTCAAAACAAACGCAAATCAGGGAGGTGTCAAGTTCATGTTGAGATTTGTAGATTTAATTCTTTCGTTTGTAATTTCAAAACTTAATTTCAAAGTTCCAAAACCTCTAATGACATTTAGCTGTCCCAATACTTCTTTTTGGAGGCAACAAAACACCCCATTTTCCAAGAGAAATGACAAAGCATATAAAGAGATACTAACAGAATGAATGAAATCCATTAAAGGGTCTGCTGTGACTGAGCTGAAATAAGTCATAGCAACCAATGTGCCTGCCTGTCACTGAGACTTTAGAAAAAAATCAAAGATCAGTGTGTCATACCTACCTGAGAACATAGTGCTAAAAGAGACCATGCTGGTCAAGAAATTTAAGGAGAGGCTCTTGGTCCTGTGAAGGCTCGATGGATGCCCCAGTGTAGGGGAATTCGAGGGTAGAGAGGCGGGAGTGGGTGGGTGGGGGAGCACCCTCATAGAAGCAGGGGGAGGGGGGATGGGATAGATTTCCAGGGAGTGGGGGCAACTGGGAAAGGGGATAACATTTGAAATGTAAATAAAGAGACTATCCAAACATACATACATACATACATACATAATACATAAATAAATAAATAAATAAATAAGAAAAATTAAAGAATTTTTTTTAAAGTATTAAATTCATACAATATTTACATCAAATGAATCCCCCACACACTGAAAGCTCTCCTTCGGAGGTTTAATGTGAGTGTGTGTGTGTGTGTCTGTGTGTGTGTGTGTCTGTGTGTGTGTCTGTGTGTCTGTGTGTGTGTCTGTGTGTGTGTATGTAATTTAAGGTGACGAAGGTGACGATAAACAAGAAAGATGGAGAAAAAGCCAAGTCTCCATACCTTATACCTTAAGATATGCTTCAATAGAACTTCAGTTTCACAGCTGCCCCTCTCCAGGGAGTGAGCCAGGTCTAGAAAGTAACTTCTGCTCATGTAGAAGGCTTCTTTTAGGGGGAACTTATTAATGAAGTTTTCTATGATTGTATTGAATAAATTCACAACCTCCAGATGAAATTAGTGATCAGTTAAGAGTTAACTCCCTTTCAAAAATACAGGTGATGGTGATTATTATATAAAGTATGACACCCTAAGAACTCCAAGAAAACATGGGGTAAGAAAACTACGTTTTTGTGGCTTAGTGTTAGCTTCACAAATTAGTGTTTTAAAGCTCAGTCTCCTAAAATGTTAAGCTAAAAAAGAAACTTTTTTTTAACTTTAGTTTTAAAAAATTTAAAAACTTTTTAATATTTTTTAAGTTAAAACTTAAACTTAAGAACACCCTCTCGACACATGGATTAAAGACCCAGATGTAATTAAAAATATATGTCAACATCCTTTGAGGCATGTGTGCAGCTTGTGTAAAATCAAATGATTCGTATCACGGAGCTCAATTCCTTGGCAGAGTGCAATGTCCAGTACACGTTCCAATGACAACCACATGTCCATTTATCAGCCTTGTTCCTAGAAAGATCAGGTGTCTACGAAATGTAGCCTAGGACAGGGCCATGCTCATTTGTTGGCAGTGCCACCAGCCTCTGCTCTGGCTCGCAGAGCAGAAGACGTTCATCAACCTGTTGCTTCCAAAGAGAACACAGACAGGGGGCTCTTCAGGAGGTGTGGTGAGTTGGATGCAGTTAATTTCCTTGGGTATTTCTAATAGATTTCAACAGATAATGGCAAAATAATTCTACGACATAAGAGAGACACACTGTTTTCCTTGAAAAGAAAAGGAGATTAAAGTCAACTTCTGATTCCATGAATAAAATAGCACGCCTAATGTAAAAATGGCACGTTTGTCAAGAATTGGAGGAGATGATCTTATAAGAGACTACATTGATCCCCGGCACAGGATGAATCAAGTCAGTGGCACATGCCCAGCACTAGGAAAGACAGGAGAAGCAGAAGTTCATGGGCATCCTTTCCTTGCCACACAGCAAGCTTAAAGCTAGCCTGGGATGCAGGAGATGGTCTTAAGGCAGTGGGGGATGGGGCAAACGACAGAAAAATTATTGGAATACTTCAGAATGTGAACTTTTTATTCCTGAAAATGTGGAATGCAATGTCTGCACAAGAAATATATCGTCTTTCCAGTCTGCTTATTTCAAAGACAAATAAGATTATGATCGCACAAAAGAAACCCACTAAAATTTATTTTTAAAATTGTGACTTAAAAAAAAAAACAGACTAATATCACTTGTCTTTGAGGCCTCCTCAGGCATATTCCTATTAGGAAAAGTCTCTCCTGGAGAGGTTAAATGACCTGTCGGGAATTACACAACTAGGTAGAGGCGAAGCCTGCGTGAGAGGCAGGGCTTCTGATTAGAACTGCGGGGTTCACGCCATTACGCCATATGGCCACACTTTTCCCAGCACGGTCCTTTTATTTCTGAAATCACAACTTCCCTCAAATGTCTAACATTTTTTCAGAGGCTTTTTCGTAATTAATCTGGAAAAAAAAAGAAACCAGCTGGATGCAGAAGTGCAGTTTCAAATGACCTTTATATAAATCTGATGTAAATCAGCTAATGTCTTAATGGCATATTAAATTTTTATAGAATCATTCTCCCATAATTAACTTGATGTTATTGCTCTTTTAAAGTTGTTCAGAGGTGCATTTATGTCCAGCCAGTTAGCTTGGCCATAACTTAGGGTGGCCATTTCTTTAAAGGCATAAAGAAACAGTCTAGTATTCTATCATTTTCCTACGTGTGTTTAGTTTATCTAAAATATGCTTTGCTTTTTTTCCTAACAGGTAATGAAATACAAATTAGTTTATCCAAGAATTTCCAACACTTTTTTTTTTTTTTTTTGACAACCTAACACCAAGTCACAGCTTTGAAAAAGCCAGTTTGAGGTTTGAAATGCAGCCTAATTACTGCTGCATATCCCTGATCCATGTACAACAAATGTATGAGAAAAAAGCAAGAGGGGTTCTTTTCATGTTTACACTGTAAGCCACTGACACTCACTGGAAAACCAAGGGGCTCCATGCACCAAACACATAGCCAGGAAAGCAATCAAACACTGACATAAGATTCCTGCTCTGGAAAATTGTATTTATGTAGGAGCCTACAATTCATCATTGTTTTGTAAAAACAAATTAAGGATCCAAGCATTCTGACCCATACACAAGCCCCGAAAGGATATGCTGATTACCCAAACTCCATTACCAATTTGTTAAACAGTACTGCCAAACAGATCAAAGACATCAGGGAGCACAGATGCATTGCACTGAGACTGTAACTAGGTTTACTGACCCACACTGTTTGAGGTCAAAACTTTTCCCAATAGACCTTGTTAGAATTTAAAAGTCAAACAAGAACAAACACAAAATCCTACATCTTTGAAACAGTCATAACGACATGTCCAAATTTCCGACCCTTAATTGTGTCTTCAGGTTTAAGGCTGTGGCAACAGCACAGAGCCTCAGAAATGCACTCAAGTCCAGTAAGTCACTGGGCTGTTTAACTGGACCAATTTGATGCTATCCTGAATTATACCCCAACAGAACTAATAAAAACAAACGAAAGGGCCTGACAAGAGACCATCTATAGTTTTAATTCCATTTACTGTAAACATCAGCATATGTTGTCATGGAAATATTAAATGTATCTTACTCTAAAGTTGCAGAACTCAGAGTTTATACACTCTATTATGGCATATGAGTAATGTTTTTTAAAAAAGAAAGTCATATCTTGCCCCATGAGTTTCATATATAAAATCAGGAAATGTGAAGTGCTTTTAATATAGATATACAGAAAAGCTTAGATATGCAAATATTCTTTTTTTTTTTTTGATACTTTATTTACATTTCCAATGTTTCCCCCTTTCTAGGTCTCCTCTTTGGAAACCACCTATCCCCTCCCTCTCCCCCACCTCTATGAGGGAATTCCACCTCCCACCCACCCGCCCGCCCACTCCAGTATTCCCACCTTGACATTCCCCTTTACTGGGGCCTCTCCTCCCCCTGATGACCAACAAGGCCCTCCTCTGCCACATATGTGGTCTGAACCATGAGTCCCTCGATGTGTATTCTTTGGTTGGTGGTCCAGCCTCCAGCAGGACCAGGGGAGTCAGGTCAGTTGACACTGTTGCTTCCTCCATGGGGCTGCAGACTCCCTCAGCTCCTTCAGTCCCTTCTCCCACTCCTCCATCTGGGACCCCACTCTCAGTCCAGCAGTTACTGTAAAGTGAAACTTGGGTATTCCAAACTTTTGGGCTAATATCCACTTATCAGTGAGTACATACCGTGTTCACTCTTTTGTGACTGAGTTACCTCACTCAGGATGATATTTTCAAGTTCCATCCATTTGCCTGCGAATTTCATGAAGTCATTGTTTTTAATAGCTGAGTAGTACTCCATTGTGTAAATGTACCACATTTTC
>CM052707.1:78066122-78134950 GCA_028551405.1 Uromys caudimaculatus | reverse complement strand
GGAGCATGTGTCTTTATTACATGTTGGAGCATCTTCTGGGTATATGCCCAGGAGTGGTATAGCTGGGTCCTCAGGTAGTATTATGTCCATTTTTCTGAGGGTCCGCCAAACTGATTTCCAGAGTGGTTGTACCAGCTTGCAATCCCACCAACAATGGAGGAGTGTTCCTCTTTCTCCACATCCTTGCCAGCATCTGCTGGCAAGTATTCTTTACATAAGCCGGAGACATGGCTGGCAGTGAGAGGAATGGAAGACACCAAGGAAGACAAGACCCTCTAAATCAATAGGATCTACACATGTGAACTCAAAGAGACTGAGGCAGCACACACTGGGCCTGTTGGGATCTTAGAGCTGAAAGGAGAAGTGGACACACCCCTCATGCCCTCATTCCTAACCAGAAGCAATTCTCAGTTGACAACCACTTGTGAATGAAAATTTAATTTCCTTCGAGGGGAG
The DNA here is from genome assembly GCA_028551405.1 of Uromys caudimaculatus. Taxonomy (NCBI): domain Eukaryota; kingdom Metazoa; phylum Chordata; class Mammalia; order Rodentia; family Muridae; genus Uromys; species Uromys caudimaculatus. The sequence goes on along the minus strand of CM052707.1, from coordinate 78,134,494 downwards.
CTCACTGGGAAACAACTAATTTTAAGGGTGAGCGTCATGCGCAACAGCAGCTGGGACAGAAAGATAGCTCAGCAGCAGCTCTGCAGTCTACATGTCCTGTGAGGGCACTTCTTTTCTATTGTTTTAATTATTTTATATTGTCTTTAATTTTATTCTCTCTGGGTGTTGTTTTCTTCTCTCCCCTTCCCCCACCCAGGGCCTTTGACTACATGATGACTTCCAGTTTAGTATTTTCTGAGTGTGCCACCATATGGCACTCTGACTCTTGTGCCTTCTCTTGGGTTCTTTTGCTTCGGTTTGTTTGTTTTGTCTACTTCCAATGTGTTAGTTTTGTTTTATATTTTATTTTATTTTATTTTATTTTATTTTATTTTATTTTATTTTATTTTATCATCCCATACAAGCCTGTTTGTTTTCTAATGAGAGATAGAAAGGGAAGGGGGGTGGATCTAGAGGGGAGGGGAGGGTGGAGGGGTTTGGAGGAGGTGGTGGAGAGGAAACCATAACACTATGATGATATAGCATGATATATTGTGTGAAAAAAATCTATTTTCAATAAAAGGAAAGAAGGAAGGAAGGAAGGGAGGGAGGGAGGGAGGGAGGGAGGAAGGAAGGAAGGAAGGAAGGAAGGAAGGAAGGAAGGAAGAAAGAATTTACAAACAGCTACTGCAGAGAAGCTGGGTTCGAACACATCACAACAGCCTATAACTCACAAACGTACTCACAGACAGAAGCATACATATACACAATTAACGTAAAATAAAGCAATTTAAAATTAAAGTAAATATTTTTTTAAACAGCCTTCGTTAGGATCCACACCAAATAAGATACTTCAGGTCATACACACTATTTGCAACTCAACACTGCAACAATACTGTGTGAGAGAATGAGATACTGGCATCCTGGAGAGGTGAGTAGGTTACCCCAAGCTAGAGGGTTATCCCAGTCTAGCCCAAACGGTAGAATCCAGGTTAAGTGATAGACTATGTCTCAAAACAATAAGGTGGAGGGGCTAGGGCAATCATTTAGAAGCTGATCTCTGGCTTCCACATGGGTCACACACCAATGTACATGAATTTGCACACATATGTGCACATATATGCATATACCACACTTTGGAATGTGTGAGACAAATCTGTCACATGAAGCATCAGAGGGGAAAAAAATAGAACCTGACTCAAAACCAAATAAGTCTTAATTAAAAAAGAAAGTTAGGACTGATGTCACATGATTTAACCACAGCATTTAGAACGCAAAGAAAGACAGAAGGGCCATTGAAAGTTTGAAGCCAGGCTGGTCTACATTGTAAATTCAAGACCAAGGGGGTTGCATAAGAAATCCTGTCCACACACTCATACACACATATACGCAACACACACACACACACACACACACACACACACACACACACACACACACACTCCCCACAAACTTGGGCGAGATGTTTAGATGCCATAAAGGCTCTTTTCTAATCAGACTGTATTTGTTTGCCTGACATTTGTTTCTCTTCTCACTTTATATGGGATTCTGTTAGCACTCAGTGTAGAATAAATAGAAGACACTGTAGCTGTGCATACAGTTATTATCTACTGAGGTAAGTAAGTATTGGGATAAAACACTACCTGCCTTATAGGTTTAGCACCTAGAAAATGATCTGTTGAATGTTGAAGAATAGATTATTTATATTTAAATGAAATATAGGTAAATGACATTGACCCAATGCTTAATCATTTTTTCAAGATACCATTTAGATCCTCCATTTTCCCTGAAATTGTGCAAGAATAATGTAATTGAGAGACCATGAGTTTGAAATTTTTTAATTAAACTCCTCCTCACTGTACGAGACCTGTGAATTTGTGGAATAATTATTCCACATCAATAAGGTTCATCTCTCTAGTCTTCTCTGTCCATTAGGTGACTAATACATACTCTAATACCATGTAGCTCACAAGTGGCCTCCCTAGCACACAGAGAACCTGATGGCAGTTTTATTATTGCATTGTGCTCTGCATACATGCAAGTGACAGCTAACGAATTCAGAGGGATTATTTCCCTTCCTTTATAAACAATATAGAAGTTAGTGCCTCTGTGGAGAAGATTATACTTCCGAGTGCAAGGGAATTGAAGACTACAAATTATTCTGTCCAAAAACAAGAAACTTCAGACTGCTGCTTTGACAACTTAAATCTAGCACTTTCCTCCCGCAGCCAAGACCATGTTCCAATTAGAACATCCAAAACGTTCATCTATTTCACCTCTAAAACATGTTCATTTGGAGTCAGTCTTCTGATTTACAGAAATAAAGAATGTAAAAGTCACATCAGATGATCAAAGAAACTTTATAAACCTTAAGAGTCAAGAAGTGGCATTTTAACTGCCCTCCTATAGCCCTGCAGTTCTAAGTTATAAGATGCAAACTGATAGACGTTCATATTGCATATTGAGCATACTTTACATATTCTTTCTTGAGAGTGTGTGTAGTAGCGAGCTGAAGATCTGGAAAGGATAAAAAAAAAAGAGAGATAGCCTGCTGTCCACCAGTAATTTCTGCACCAGTATGAATGTCAGCATCATCATGAAGCAAAGACCAATATTGTGGGGTGAACTGATTCAAATGACAAAGCAAAGCAAATTAGAATGAAATGCATGCTGCTGGTTTTTTCTTTGTGTTAAGCCCCTGACACCTATTAAGTAAATACACCATTTTCAAGTGGGTTTAACCAAGCTGAAAGATCAGGGTGAAGGAAAAGAATCTGAGCCTCCTTGTGCAGCTAGTGTAGGAAGCAAAAAAGCAGAATCCAAAAAGAAGTAAAGAAGGACGAGCCATAACCAACCACTCAACTTCAAAAGGAACCTCGGAGTTCTGAACCTACCAATGCTGCAAAGGAACCTACAAGAGAGTTTTGTTGTGTTTTATGATTTCTCTTTCTTAATGGCAGAATTGCGATTCCTGGTAAACTGAAGTGATAGCTAAGTAGAGGTTGGCTAACCCATCTCCAATCTAGCTACAGTCCAGCTGGCTGGTTTGAAATTTTTATAGTAATGGGTTTGTAAATATTGAAAGAAAAGAAGATAGTGTCAAAAGCACTGGACCTGAATGGGGAGGGATGACAACATGCTGTCTCTAAACTTAGCTACTCAAGTTCCAACTGTTAGGTTCCTTCCATATTCAAGAACCAGGTACTCATTCCTCAACTCCCCACCAGAGCCCTCAGTAATTCAGTAACAGTATCCACTTCATCACCAGCAGGAAAATAGGACACATTTCTACTGCCCCATGGGTCCCATTGAAAGGACAACATAAACCCCATTTGTCTCCATTTAAGGTCCAGGCCTGATTTTGAGAAGGCCATAGGCACTGGCTCCAGGAACAGACTATAAAATCCAGAACGAATATCATAAAACCCCTCCCAAAGAACAGCCTGGGGATAACTACAAAAATGCAGAAATATCTCAGGATGGGCCATCTGTGCTAGGCAGCCGTATCTCATCCAGTAGTTAAATGTTCATGACATAGAAATGCAGACCACTGACCACCTGTGATCCCCAGCACCCACCAATGAAATTTTAGATTACTAATCCTTCCAGAGAGCTCCCCTGGTTCCCTATAAGAAGGCCTGTGTGCCTTTGCCTGGGGTTGCCATTTCAAAAAATGGTTGACCTCTGCATGCTGGTTGTTACTGCAGAATAAACGCTCCTTGTCTTTGCATTCTATCTGGGTCTTGGTTCTTCCTTCAGCAATTTTCAGACCCTTACACCATACCGTTATAAAGCATCCCTACCCATCAACCCCCACTCTCCCTCCGTCCCTCCCTCCCTCTTTCCCTCTCTCTCTCCCTCCCTCCCTCCCTCTTTCCCTCTCTCCCTCCCTCTTGTTCCTGCTCAGAGGCAGTCTTTTGCCACTCCTTCCTAAATATATCTCTTGCTTGAGATCTGTTGGGTGGTGGTATGACCCTTGAGGCACTCTTTAGCCTTGATCCACCAAGATACTCTTCTGCCACAAAACCTTGACACCAACCTTCTGTGGACCAAAAGTCTGTCACTGGCAGGGGTGACAGATAGAGGGACGGGTTTTAATCGTCCTCTCCTATTACCAAACCTTTGTTTTGATGCAAATGATACTAAATTTAATAATGCTCAGTAGGCTCCGCAATGTCCATAGTGGTTCTGAATACAGCCATTCAGCAAAATACCTGAGAGGTATTTCACCAGGTCCTCATCTGTGTTCCTACCAACCTTTGAAAAACAAACGAAAATTAAACACACCAAATTCTCTTATTCAGTCCCATAAAGTTTTATGCTGCAATCCTTAGTTTAAAACAGTTTGCCCCAAATGGTTGGTGACCTTTCAAGTTTGGTATAACCAAAGAAAACCCATGACAAATCCTGAAGTCTTTTCTAAGACACACAGACACCCCTACATCACCTCCATCACGTCAATTAAATAAAGAAAAGATTTTAAATAATGAATTTCCCAAAACCTTTAGGTTTGTCTACAGATTTGTGGCAACAAGCCAACGCTACTAAAACTTAGGTTTCTGTAAAAGGAATTTCATCTGAATAGCATAACAATGTAAGGTGTCCAAAGTGTTTCCAGAAATTTCCAAATAGCTAGACAATACCATCGCCCTATAGAGCAAAGTTTTTGTCTTCCAAGCCTTCCCTGTGAGACAGGGAAATCAAGTAAAGGACAGAAGGACAGCACCAAAATGCAGCTTCAAAGTTTCCATGAGAAGGTTACAGTAGTGTGGAGTCAGCTGCAACAACACAGCCAGACAGGTTGGGGAAGAATAAAAGCAGAAAAAGAGATTAGCATTCACCTTCAGGTGATAATGTGGACTCTTTCCCTCCAAAGAATGAGACATGAAGACCACAAGCTCCTGCAGCTAACAAGCTAATCTTCCTTCCTAGAAGCCTGGCTAAGAAGAAATATAGCAGAAACAGGATGGTGGGGGCAGAGAACAGGAAAGGCTGGCTCCTTTTCAGCTACACAAGCAACAGCACCCTCCTGAGCCTGAAGGGGAACAAATCAGGCTACCAGTGCTTGATAAGGACAGGACATGAATGCATAGAGATGGCACCCGACCTGGCAAGTGTACTGATTTTCAAATAAAAAAAGAAAATCATCATTCAAATTATACTGTTCAGAATGACCCTTGAAAGGTGATTTTCTTTCATTTTTCAGTCATGAGCCATGGTGAACAGGACAGTAAGCACTCCATTTTAGTTTACTGAGAGTTCACTGTTCAACCCATTAACTATTCAAAGGTGGCTCAAAAAATGGCCCAAGCCATGCTGATTAACTGCTCCCTAAAGTAATAGATGGAACATTCACAAGTACATAAATGCTAGGGGAAACCATGACATCTACTGCATTGGTGACCTATGTGTAGGTGTGAGCTTGCCAATGTACGTTGATGATATGCGAGTGTGTACATGTACACTCCCTCACTTCTGCACGGACTTGCTGAAGACAGAGGGCAATATTGGGGGTCTTCTTCTGTTACTCATCCTTGATCATCACCTTATTTTCCTGAGAAAGCATATTTTACTGAGCCTGGAATTTGATGATTTAGCAAGACTGGATGGCTAGCAAGCACCTGACATCTACCTCTCTGCTCCCAAGCACTAGGCTTGCAGTTGCTCACTAGGATGACGGGGATCCAAATTCAGGTCCTTCTCCTTGGGTGGTGCACACTTTCCCCACTGAGCTAGCCTCCTATCCCTATTATTAGTTATTTTTGACTATTATGACAGAATGACAGAAGCATCTCCAGGGTAGAATGTGATTTGCTTCCCATATTAGAGGACATAGTGGTTTGAATAAAACAGTCCACCAGGCTCATATAGTAAAATGCTCACCGGAAAGTAGAATTATTTGAGAATTAGGTATGACCTCCTTGGAGGAAGTGTGTCAGTAGGAGAGTTTTCCTAATCTCACACCTAGCCTAGGGTTCCCCTCTTCCTCTTCCTCTTCCTCTCCCCCCTCCCTTCTCACTCTTGACCTCTCCCTCTCTCCCTACCCCTCCCCTTCTCTCTGCCTGCTGCATGTAGCTCTCAGCTACTTCTCCAGTGCCAAGCCTGCCTGCATGTTGCCATGCTCCCCACCATGAGGATAATGGACTAACCGTTGGAAGCCATAAGCAAACCCCCAGCTAAATGCTTTCTTTTAGAAGAGTTGCCTTGGCCATGAGGTCTCTTCACAGCAATAGAACAGTGACTGAGAGACTGAGACTAGACCTCTCCGAGGAAGGCACGACAGGAAAAGGAAAAGGAAAAGGAAGAAAAGGTAGAAAAGGAGGTTGCATTATAGTAAGACAGAGCTGGGTGTGGCAGCAAAATTCTCAAATTCAGGAGGTAGGGAGGGGCTTGAGGATCAGGAGTTCAAGCCAGCTTCAGGAACATAGGTGTTGGAGGTGAGCTAAGCTATATCAGATCTTGTCTCATAAAACCAAAACCAAAACAAAACTCTAAACAGAACCAGGAGCCCGGCTGCCAGCAAAGGCTTGCCCCACTGTCTCTACTTCCACAATCAAACCCAACCTCACAGCATTTCCACACTGTTCCAAAACAGGGCTAATTATTAGCCACACTGTATCACGAAAGGAAATTAAACACAATGAACACATGAACTGGGATATTTTTGCCTGTCTCTTCAAAGTAGGAAAAGTTAAGTGTTCCAAATAATTTGGAGCTTTTCACTTCATAGAACTTATGGAAATGAACCCAAAGCATTCATACACAAGCTGGATGTAAGCTGACTACAGTATGATGTCTTTATTCCCGAGGTTTCTTCTCTTGGAATGCACAGCCCAGCACATACCTTTCCTAACACATGATCATTCAATGGACATGCGTCCAGGTAGCTATACAATAAAACCCAACAAACTGCTCTCACAGCTCCGGTATTAATACTAACAGACTCAGCAATTTCAAACTCATGAAACTATAACATTTTGTGTTTTTACTTCTTAAGAAGACAAAAGTTTATTTTGGGGGTTTTGTGTTTGCTTTCTTTGGGGGCTTTTTGAGACAATGTCTATCTATGTAGCCCAAACTGGCTTCAACCTTTGAGCTATCCTTCCAAGAGTTAGGATTACAGCCATGCACCACAGAAGTCAAACAGACATATAACTTTCAGAAGTGATCCTGCACGTAGCAATGGTCTCTGGATATCTATACCTGGTGTGCGCATTCTGTGTAACCACAAATTAAAGAGAATATTGGGTGTTTTTCTGTTTCTTCACTTACTGAAAACCAATTCAGTCATTATTTTCTTAATGTCCTTCATTTTTTTCATGTTCTCCTTGCTTTTTGGGGGGAGGGGGAATTAATTATATGAAAATGAAAACCATGTAACAAAACATAGGTGTCACAGATTATTATATCAAAGGCGATCATGACTATTGCTACACCTTATTGTCCTGACAGATGAAATGAATAAACAAGTAGAGAAGGGGCGGGGAGATGTCCTTTGGAACTGAAACACTGACTTCACTAATCAAGGCTATAATTACTGGAGAAACACGAATTAAATTCCGAATTCATGCTATTTTACTTGATGCAAGAGTTATAATCGGAGCAGCAGAGCATACAGGAGCCATCTGGGCACTGCAACATTGCAAAGACACATAAAGAGCAAGGGCAGGCTGACCTTCCAGCCACCACACTGGCACACACATTGGCACTACAAGGTGCTGTTGTTCCCGTTTGGTTTCTCAATATCCTTTCTTCGGAAAGGATATCCTGATTAATAGGCACAAAACCAGGATGCCTAAAGAAAAAACTAAAGCTATAACCCTCTCTATTATGTCACATTCCATACCGAGTAAACCTACTAATACATTTGATATAATAGTCTTATCAGCTCCTTCCCATCATACGTTTTAAGGACTCTCTAATATATTCATGACTCTGGCTCTCCGTAGCTCAAATTTTACTTGAGAAATCAACATTAAATTAGCATTTTTACTGTTGTAGGCATTTACTAGGACAATGGATTTCAAGTTTTGGAAGAACATATCCTTTTCTTTGAACTGACAGTCCTGAGTATGAGTAAACTGATCATCATGATACCCCTGTCCGTCAGTTTGATCCCTGAGAGACAGCAGGCTATGGAAAACTGAGCTGCGTGATGTAATATGCAGCCCAGACACAATGTTAGGGGAGCAGCGAAGAGGATTTCAATGAGGTTCATTATTTATTCATCACAGGATCCAATTTGGGTGTCATTTTCGCTGCAGACTGAACTGGTTGAAATTCAGTGCTGATAGAGTATTTATTCTATAATGTAGAAAAGATGCTTTTAATGTTTTTTTTTATTCTGTCTTCTTGTTTGAAAGAGTCCAAAACAAAGAGGGATTTTGTGCCTCATGGTCATTCATAAGCATATCTGAACATGGTTTGGCAAGGCTAGCAGAACAGACCGAGGAGAAAGCCCTTAAGGACACACTGTTTTTCTCATTAGGAGTGTAGAACAATATGTCAAATACTGCTCAGTGAAAAGTAAACTAATAGTCGTGGTCAGAAAATAAATGCTTTTATAATGCTAAAGAATGAGGTCTATGCTACTATGGGACACTCCGGGAATAAATGGAAATCTCAGCTCCCGAGTCGAATTCTCGGACTCCTTGGAAAAATGCCCTTCCTTGAGTTTAGCCCACGGGCAGAATAGAAGGTGTTCATCCTAGATTCCTGGTGATTAACCAAAGTTCACACACATGCGAGAATCATACAGTGACTTCCTACACGTGGGGACGCACAGCCCTTGCTAAAATGCCCCGAACTGTCCCATACACACTAGGGGTTAAAGCCCTCTCCTCTCTCATTTTCCTGTGTAAATGTCCTACAGTCTATCTCCCAAATCAAAGCTCAGTGTTCCCCTAGGGCGTTTCCCTCTGTATATTGCTCACACTGAATTCTCCTCTCTGGCTCACTTCTTCAACCTGAAATGCCTACTTCTAACTACTTCACGTATGTCTGTCTGCTCAAGTATTCCTTTTCTGGGAGGTTTTTGGTTCTTGGTTTTGTTTTGTTTTTATGCGCATGCAACTTTATCTTCTTCTATATTCCCTTAGCACTCCCGATGTTCCATAGACACCACCACACTTCGTAGCCAGAATTTCAGCTTCCATTTACAGGCACTCCTCACTTCACACTACCCTTCCAAGTCCTCAAAGGCTCCCTTGGTGCATCTTTGTAGTCCTACATCATCAACCATACTGCCTGGCACACAGATGAAACTGTCCTTTGTAAGTGATCTGTGCATAGACTCTGTCCCCAGGATTAAAACTTAATGGAGGCATTAGAGCAGGTTGCAAAGGTAGTCACTTCCCAAATTGAAATGCCTCTCAACCTGACTCTAAACGGTATCTGGAATACAGAATCATTTTAAGTCAGCTCAGAAAAGGAAGTGCCCCTGCAGGAATGAAATGCCTTCTTAATCTTTGACTTTCTGAATTGTAAACTGTTTCTGAACCTTGACTTTCTTTGTAGTATTATCTGGTTAGCAGTGTTGGCAGCTGTTTGAGTTTTAGAGCACCATGGGTCATGAATATTAACTACAACAACAAGTACACTGGGATCAAATCCAAAATCATATGTAAGTGCATGACAAATAGCCCTACCACTGCAATAAGGCTAGGAAGCCCTGTGGCTAGACTCAGGTATTGTGCTACGTTTTGATTCTCACAAAGCCAAGCGTAAGCAAAGAAATTTGGAGTAGTACTTTGAGGAGAGCTCACAGATGTTGGCTGAGAAAAATCAGACAACCACGACATCCCATTTCATTCAGGACAACTGAGATGAGGGTCATAACGAGCATAGATACAAAAGCACATGAAGACGCAATGTGCGAATGCCTGCAGGTTCTGCATCTCTAGGCTTGTACTCGTCTATACTCAAAATGAAAGAAATGGTCCGGTGTGCAGGACAGCATTTAACATATGTAGCAATCAGGTGGTGGTGAACCCAGATCCTTTAATGGAGGGTAAACGCTCCCCTTTAGGGATCTTTCACAGGATAAACATTAAAAGCCTGGCAGTAAGGGTCATTAATTAGATTTATTCTCAACATACACCTGAAGTTCAGGCTATAACTAAGGCAAAGATAAACTTCACACACCCTCTATAATACACATGCTCTTTGGCATTAAAACATAACTTGTATATAAAAATGACTCATTTTTCAAGTGTCAGTACCTCTCATTCTCCCACATAGTAGCTTAGCCTTTTCTCGTATTTCTGTGAAATAAAGACACAAATTTAATTTAAAGCTAATGCCCATTTTGGAAACAGCTCTTGTGAAAACTTGCCACGTGTCTTAGGATTTCTATTGCTTTCATGAAGCACCATACCCTACCCCCCACCACCCCAAAAAAAGCAAGTCGTACAGGAAAGGGTTTATTCACTTAAACTTCTCCATTTTAGTCCATCCCTGAAGAAAGCCGGGACAGGAACTCAAACGGAACAGGAACTGGAGAGCAGGACCTGATGCAGAGATCCTGAATGAAGGGATGCTGCTTTCTGGCTTTCTCAGTCTGCTTTTCCAGAACCATCTTCTTACGGATGACCCCACCCACAATGACCTGGCCCTTTCCCCATCCATGACTAATTAAGACAATGCTAAATGTTCTACAGGCTTGCCTATATAGCCCTGGCTTAGGGGCTTCCTCCTATTGGATGACTCTAGCCTGCGCCAAGCTGATATAAAATTAGCCAGCACAATAGATCTTAAGTAATTCTTTTAAAAGCAACTGATCTGGTTTCATATTCCAAATCTGTCTCAGACTATTCTTAGAATTCCTACATTAAGGCTTGATTCCAGGCCCCCTCTCATGTCTTCTTTGTTGTGTTTTCTACCTGTAACTTAGTGAGGAGGGCGCTAATGATGACACAAAGGAAGATTCCACCTTAAAATAGTTCACAAATGTTAAGTCGGCACCAAAAATGGCTCTGAGCAAGTAAGGACTAGTACTCATAAGGAAAAGGATGCTTTTGTTGAGTTTATTAACCTCTCAGAGTTATGGGAGGCTTTAAAAAAAATAGTGGGCAGATAAAAGTCTAGTATTTCTTTGCATGGTCAGTTGAAGCATATTTCACAAGGCCCTTTTCACTTTATTTTTGACCACATAAACCTAAGCAAGCGACAGTAACATGAGGAAGGCTAAAATAGCCAGTTAGTGAGAAGTCAAGAAAATTATTTTTTTTTCCTGGCATGTATGGTTTATTCCAGACCCGCCAAAGGAAGCACAGAATCCTCACTGTGTAAAAGTGAGTGCCTAACACAAATTCAACTTACTATGTCAGCAAATGTTTTAAAGGGTAAGGCTTACATATGAATTCCATAATTGGCTGAGTACCTACTGTGTGCCAGATATTGCACAAGAGGACAGGGTTAAAATAGTAGGTTCATAAAATAGAACCCCATGGCTGACAACTACGATTGATTTTTATTCTTAAATATTTCTGGAGGTTTTATATTTAATAACTTCTGACAACTGTTTCTAACTACTGGATAAATTATAGTTTGTCAGTATTCAACCATATTATTTCATAAATCCCATTAGTTCTTTCAGTAAGCATTAGTTAAATAATTTAAATGCGTTAACATTTTTAGTGCAGTAAGAACAGTGCCTGGCAGGTGAAAATATTAAGTATCTGTTAAACACTGAATATCTACTATATGCCAAGTACTCGCATACTTGTATGTGATGTATGCTTTGCACAACTGCAAAAACCACGTACATAATATGGTCAAGAATCTTGTTTATAGTAAGTTTTGGAGTCAAACTGACCAAACTCAGCTAGCTCAAAGATTTCTCTTGGACTCAAACACTATTTATATCTTACTCACTAGGAAGTGAGTTTGTATGTGGTGTTTGTGTCTACACATATGCGCACATTGAGGCCAGAAGACAACCTCAGGGCTCATTCTTCAAGAGTCCTCTACACAATTCTTGAGAAAGGATCTCTCCCCATCCCAGAGTTTGCCAGGTAAGCTAGGCTGGGTGGCCACAAGAATCCACTTATCCCTACCGAGCCTGCCCTACGATTATAAGTGTATGCCACTGTGCCCAGCTTCATAAACAGGAATTCTGTGGGCTGAACTCACACCCACAGCACTTGACCAACTGAGCCTTCTCCAAGGCCTAAGGTTTGCTTTTAAATTACTAATATATAATATATATTATTTTATATATTTAATATATATATATTTATATATATAATATATATTATTTGCTTTTAAATTACTAATATATAATATATATATTTTATTTTATTTTTTTAAATGAAACAGATGTCACAGATTTAAGGTTTCTTTCTTCTAAACCTTCTTTTTTGTTTTCTACCAAACAAAAACTCGAGTTTTCTTTTTTACAATAATGAAATAACGAAGGCACAGAGAGAAATAACAGTTGTAGAATGTGACACTGAATTTACCTGGTAGACGTTTGAGTTTGGAGGACAGAAAAGGATCTGGATGTGAATTACAGAAAAGAATTCCTCAAGCTTGCTGGTTCAAATCCCAAGCTTTCCAAAGATAGCCATTTTCAGATTTGAGTATTTGGCTATTTCTCTAATTTGTAGTATAGAACTGAACATGTGGTTATGTTTGATGCTTTAATAGGGCAAAGTCATGCATATCATGGGGCAAACCACATGACTTTGATGTAGAGTTAATTGATAAGATATTAAAAATGATTATTCTTCTGGATGAAAAAGATCTCACAGTCATATCTTGTGACTGTATGCTCTCCATGTACATGTCCAATATAAAATAACAAACTTACATTTGTTTTTGTGTTGATTTCTTTTTCTAACTTGACTGCATGGTTCTAGAACATGATTTCAGTAGATGGCAACATTCTCTTTCCATGACAGAAAATTGGGCAGGCCTGTAATCCTTTTCAGTCACTTTCTTCAAAAGAGGTTCTTCTCAGGAACGTAGAAATCTATGTCTCTCAAGGCTATAATTTTCCATAGCTTCCTTATGCAATCTATGGGATTAGCTCCCATCTACTGCAAAGCTCAATCATAAGACCCTAGTTGAAACTGTGTACTTCCAGCTGCATACTCCAGCTTGAGTGGATTGCTAACATCACATACCATCAAACCACAGCCGGAGCATTAAGGATAAGACAGAGATCTGCATTCTCCACCAATGATTCTTATTTCTCTGCAGCCAACATATTAGATGCTTTCTAAAAGTGGCCATCGCAGCTTACCCGGAACACCTCAAAGTTCACAACTCCTCTAGAGAGCTGAAGCTGCCTCACCCACTGAAGAAGCAAAGTCACCAAGGAGCAAGCCCAAGACCACTCATCCCTTGTGAGCAAAGATTCTGCATTCATGTCTATTAACCCTCTGTGTCTCAAAGATTGGGTTATGCCCCACCTGGAATTCCAACTGCAATTTACCTGTTCTAGGATGACAATTGTGCCTTTGTTTCAAAAAGCTGTTTCTATCCATTGTACAACCCTACCTTTGTTTCAAAAGGTGCTATGACCTCCTGTGATTATCCGGTTGTGATTACCTTGTTAGGTCTACCTTGATATGCCCACCTCTCACCAGGTCTTTGTTTCCAGAGACCATATAGGACCAAGTTGTTATGCTCAGCTCCAGTAATCTCACCTATATTGCCTACCAAATCCTTCATTTGGAAACCCCTTAGCCTGAGCTATGAAAACTTTGTCTTGGTCACATTCAATGCTGATCACTCATACCCCACACCTTAGGAGGAGGCAGCTCATATACACAAATCAAAAAGCTTGCTTTAATTGTTTGTGTTAATTAATTTGACCATGATGATTTGGGCCTGTGTTATTTCTCCTGCCACCTTTGAGATTAACAGTGACCTTCACCTCTGCTGAAAATACTCAGGAATGATAAAATTATCTCTCTTCTTCCTTGTAAACATGAAGAATCCATTATCCCAAGGTCACTGGCTCAAAAGTTAATAATGACAGAAAGAGCTTAGACAGAGACAACTAAAATAAAATAGTGTGAGCAGATAAGGGTCAAGTTGCCTCCATTACTCCCACTGCTGGTGGCTGGCCTAGAAGAGATGGTTGCCAACAGTCCTGGTAAGTATCATCAAGGAGAAGTACTGGAATGAACTGGGTCTGCCTACACCGATCAAGTAAAAGACTGCAGTGAGGTGAAGCATTGAAAAATGGGGAGTCCAGACACTAATTACCTTAGCTCTGGCTAGCTTTAGCCTCCTGAATAGACCACCTCTGGATAGGAATCAACATCCTCTGTCTAATGATGAAATTCTTTTGGAATCTATTAACAGACCGATAGTTTCCACCCACCCAAAAGTTAAGAATGTCATCAGAACCCATCTTAAGCCCATAGGATAGACTCCTTTCTTGCTGTAACCCACCTTGGATATCTCCATCAATCTATTAACAAAGTGTCTTGATTTATGGATTTCTTTGTTTTGTCAATGTAAACACAAGAAACTGCTTCTACATTGGAACACTGAATCTGGGATAAGTCTGTGTTCACAGGACACTGCATCCAAATTTGGCTCCAGAATAGACTCTCTATTATTCCTTTGAGATAGGAGCTCTGTGTGTGTGTGTGTGTGTGTGTGTGTGTGTGTATCCACAATACACATTTCAAAACAACCCAGACCTTCCACCATCAAAACTATAAAGTCCTCTCCCAAAACATGGGGACCTCACTCTCTAAGGAAGTCTCCTGTTAGAGGCTCTTCAGTCCTTTTAAGCAGCAGTTGCATAACATGAGGCTGCCAGAAGACAGACAGAAAGCTTGGATAAATTGTAATGTTATATAAACAAATTGCTATGTAAATCACAATCGTCTAGAATATTCTTTTTTAAATTTTAAATGAATTTATTATTAAATTTTAGTTAGGAGAATAACATCAATGATCTGCAGCCTTGTCAGTGGGATTCCTATACAGCTCTTCCACAACGTGAACCCTCAGTGTCTGAAGGGTTGGCTCTAAGGGAAGTTTTATAATAAATAACTGCCTTTGAAAATACGCTAGGAAAACTGAAAATTTCTCTTAAGAGAACTTCAAGCATCTTAAAAGTGAGTCCTGAATTAAAACATTAAAATAATGAGCTAGTGAAATGGAAATTGTGCATAAGAAAACACTCAGTGCCTCACAGGCTCTCAACAGGAGGTCCTAAAGCTGCAGAACCCTGTCCCCATAAGGACAAGGACTGAGAAATGCTTTGTTCCTTTTGAACTGCAGAACAAGGTTGGTTATTGTTGATGACATCATATGGGGAGATTTGTAATAATTAAAAGGGATTTGAAATTGTAAGCCATATGGTGTTTTCCAGCATCAAACTGTATGCAGAATTTTCATTAAAGTGACAACATTTAAATGAAATCAGAAAGGAACGTCATTAAGCCTTAATTCTTGAGTTCTAAGTGAGAAGGTGATTGTCCCTTCAGGGCCCAAAAAAGCAGTGACCACACTCACTGCCTACTAAGTATACTTTTTAAGATGACCGCTAATAAATAAGAACGGGGCTACGGGGATGGCTCTGTGGTTAAAGGCACTTGCTGCTAAATCAGGAGGACCGGATTCAGAAATCAGAATCCCTGTAACACCAGCTCTAGGGCATCCTACCCCCTCTGCTGGCTTCTGCAAGCTCAAAGGATGGGCACCCACCCAGATACCTAAACATACATAAGTAAAATTAAAATCTTAAATAATAGTAATAATAAATAATTGCTTTAGATTTTTTTCCCATCCATGTTTTCCTTACAATTCTACTTTAAACAAAGGGGAACTTAGGAGAGGAAAAAAGAAAAATAGGTAAAACAAGAAAACATCTGTCAGCGTCTTCGTAAATGACTGTCCACAACCATAAGCCACAGCTTGTTGGGCGTGGCCGAGCGGGTTTTTAGTCCCAGCTGCTCCAGAGGCTGAGGTGGAGGCTCAGCTGAGCCCACTCAAGGTCTGACTGCAATACAGGAATACTCTTCTCTCCATCAATCAATTTGATTTATTTTTCTTTTCTTTCCTTTCCTTCCTCTACCTTCCTTCCCCACCCCACCTCTTTCCTTCTCCCCTCCCCTCCTTCCTTCTTTTCTCCCATTAATTAATTTATTTATTCACTTCATATCTACCCCCATTCTTCTCCCATTCCCTTCTCCCATGGCCCCTCCCCCAAGCTCCCTCCCCTAACCCCCCCCATATCGATATCAACCCTGACACATCAAGTCACTGCAGGCCTAGGTACTGCCACTCCCACCGAGGCCAGACTAGACAGCCCAGTTAGGGAACAGGATCCCCAGCTAGGCAACAGAGTCATGGTAAGCCCCAGCTCCAGTTGCTGGGGAGCCGCATGAAGACCAACCTGCATGTCTGCTACATATGTGCAGGGAGGCCCAGGTCCCCACTCAATCAATTTTATAGATGTCCTCTCTTACATCCAAACGAAATGTGGGAACCTGCCTAAGACAACTGACATTTCTACACCATAGCTGGGCATATTTAATCTTTTCCTTTACAACCAAACCAAAGGAGAGTTCTGGATGAAGAGACAGGAAGGCAGGCAGTTTCTCAAGGTGCTCCTGCCCCTAAGACTCTTCCTTAGGGGCTGCACATAGTGTCTTAGACTGTGGCCCTTGACCCTCAGTGTGAGGGTAGCTACAGGCTAGGCAGGAGGGAATAGTCTCCGGATGCACGGTAGTCAAAAATTATTTCCAATTTATACACAGAGAACGCGGTGTTTCTGACTCCACTCGCATGTGTTACATCACTAGTGTTCGACCTTATGATGTCACTGGAGCCTCGTTCTGAATATACATCATCCACATTTTGTCCTATGCAAAGAAACGACGCCTGAGACACCGCAGCTCAAATCTGAGACTGCTGTATGGACTTCGATGTGTTCACTGTATGTACGAAGTTACATTGCTCTTTCAAAAATATAACAATTAGAGGGCTGGAGAGATGGCTCAGAGGTTAAGAGCACTGACTGCTCTTCCAGAGGTCCTGAGTTCAATTCCCAGCAACCCCATGGTGGCTCACAGCCATCTGTAATGGGATGCCCTGTTCTGGTGTGTCTGAAGACAGCTACAGTGTACTCAAAAATAAAATAACTAAATCTTTTAAAAAATATATGTCAGATTATAAAAATACTAGGAAATTTTTCCTACAGTCATTCTTCAGCACACAGATACCTTAGTATACCTCTGGACTGTACTGAGATAGAATACTTGATGTTAAAAACTGTTTGAGTTGTGTGGAATTTCATTAAAAGATGTTGTGAGAATTTTGGCATGGTACTCCAAGAGATTCTAACAATTTGTATACTGGCACTAAACCTATTTCTGTCATTCTGTCATTCTGTCTAAGTATTTATATAGAGTTCCTAACATTGACAACGAACTCAACTTATCAAACAAATCTGAAAGACACTGAAGGTTTTCTGTGTTCTGTCATGTTTAATATTTAGCCAGGACTTAACACGTTGGATAAAAATAAACTCACACATCCATTTCATACCTCTGCAAGATCTGTTAGCTTAAATAAATAGTAAATTACCTGCATGCTGAGGAACTGTTTGTAAATAAATTTATTTATATTTCATTATGAGTGAATGCTTGATAGATACTTGTATTTACATACCACTTTATGCCAGCTCTACCAGAAAAATGCTCAGTCTCTAAGTATAAGGTGATCCCAAAATTGTCCCACAACCTTGGAACAATATTATATTTGAAATCACTAAGAGAATACAAACATTAAACCTGGAAGTCAAGGTCTTAAATGGCCTCAGGGTAAAACTTATAATAACCACTCTGTGTTTTGCCTCTTCTATTCTTACACATGGAAAAAAGAGGAAAGGTGACCACGAATCACTGTTTAAGCATCTGACTTCCCAATACCACTGAGAGGGATGTTTTTAAAAGTAGGAACAGTCCTATGAGCAAATAACACAGGGTTTCCCCTCCACAGATGCCAGCATCTGGTTCAGCGATCAATCAGCTGTGTTATTTTTACAAATATGCATCACAGTCAAATACTGGATTATACTGAATTTGGCAAAAAGGTTAAAAAAAAAAAAAAAAAAAAAGAACTGAATCCAATCAAGATGTGTGCAACTTTACAAGGCAAAATTACTCTCCTGCCAGCTTAAGAATCACAGAAAAGAAGTTCAGAAATAAAATAAGCAGGAATGGAAGGCCTGTTTGGCAGAGAAAGGTCAAAATGTGTGCTCTACATAAAAGAAGACAAAAAGGGACTACTCGTTTTAAATTCTGCTTGAAGAAGAACAAATTTGTCTTTTTTAAAATGGCAGCAAAGGATCAAGCACACAGACAACTCAATAATGCAATGCTCCAGAGGTAACAAGTACTTACTTTGTAAATGGTAGGTAGGAGCTGCTTCATTTTCAGCCTGTGGAAGACAAAGACGTCATAAACGGCTGAAACTGCGAGGACAGTCACTCCTTGCTCCTTCCACAGCATGCTGCATCCAGCGCACAATCCTGTCCCCAGGAACCAGCCCCAAGTTCTGGCCGAGTAGCCTCTTGTAGAACAGTGCTTAATGTAGCAGAGCAGGGACAGGAGAAAAAAGAGACTGGCGCCCACATCTGCCCGTCCCACAATGCCCGCCACTGCCTCCGTGTGGATGGGGTGTGAAGCAAACATCAAGCCGGCCATGAAAGTCCAATATCCGTCCCCAAGGAGGGCCTTGGAGAAGCGCGTGAAGAGGCCGGTGACAGCTGCATGTAACAGGACATTGACAAGGTGATAGCTCCAGGGATTCAGCCCTCCGATGGCATGATTCAGTCGAAAAGAAAGAGTGCAGAGTGGCCGGTAGGACTTGTGGCTACCACTGTGGGTTAGAAGAGTCCCCCAGAAGTCATTGTAGAAAATGTGTGTCCAGGGGGTGTCTGGGAGCAGGTCCTGATTAGTCTTGATAGCACGGCTGGAAAACAAAATACATTAAAAATTAAATAAAATTAAAACAACAAAAGAAGGAAACGGATGTTGATGAGATACTGTCTTCCTCGAAGTGTGTCATTATATACTTTAGGGTAGAATTCCCAGTACACAGAGGTTGAACCTAGATCATACCCTTAATCCCTGCTAAAGCTACAGAAAGGGCTGCTTTGCCATCCAGGGAAGGTTGCCCCTTGATAAGCACAGTCTTTGAAGACCAAATGAAAATATACTGAGTGCTCTATCACATTTCAGCCTCCCGTGGCAGCTTCCAGGGAATTGTTCTGAAGCCCTAGTAGTACTCTACAACACAGCCTTTAGGCTCCTGGCTGGCAGCTGCATGAGACTGCATTTCCAAGATGGCCTGGGTACTGCTCCTCTATGGGACGCATCCAGATCCAGCATCAGCACCTCCTAAGAATAGCTAAGTACCAGGCCCTCAGAGGAGCGCTCCTCATAGCCACCCAAGTATCAGGGGAAGGATTCAGGAGAAAATGGAGATGCCATACACTGATATGGTTGGTCACCAATGGTGTCCATGCTGCTGGTCTATGGACCACAAAGAAACCTTGGCAAAGAGAGCCAGAAGGATGAAGTGAGACAGCTCTCCACCTGTCTGGCTGCCATTATTTACACTACAGCCTTCCCCATTTCTGCACGCTCACAGGCGATGTCATCTCCTGTGAAATCATAACTATACGGCACTGTCATCTGACTCAAACGTGTTTCCGGGATTATATACTTCATACTTCCATGTATATGTCAAGGAAGTTAGGACCTACTGTTTACTGGATACTTGCAGTCTGTCATTCACGCTGGTTCCCTTGGCTACAACTTCTCACTTAAACTTTGGAACAACATTGACCAAACACTGCTATTATCTAATATCTGACTACCAACATCTCTCAGGTTACGAAAGTATGGCTGAGAAAGATAAACTAACAACTGGTTTAAAGTCATACGTGTTTGGAATAGCAACATAGAGTATTATGGTTTGTAATTTTTTTTTTTTTACTCTTATTGAGTTTCCCAAAATGTAATCCATACACCACTGGGGACATTTAAGTACCTATAAAAATATAAAATTATTAATGGTTATCTTTGCTTTAATGTCTACTTAAAAGAACATGTAATTATCTCATCAATGGAAGATTTTAGGAATCCTTGTTCCGAATGACACTGATGAGGTTTTTAATGTAATGTCATGACATATTAAATAATCCAATGTGTTTCATTCAGAATATCCGGAGGGTAGGTATATGGTTAAGAACCATGGAGGAGAAGGGAGTTTTACAAGAAAGAGGAAATAGAATAGACTGTTACAAACAGAAAATCAGAAAAAGGAGGGCTCAATGGGGAGAGATGTAGGAGAATGGGGCAGAGAAGGCTACTGCCAGTGCTCTGGGTTAGCCTCCTCAACCTGCTGGGGAAACCCAGTTACCGAAGATACGACATACTTCTAGCATCAAATATGGAGAAGCACAGCTGGGGCTCAACTAGAGGCTCTGCCCCTACTGACAAGCATTCATAGTCCTGGAAGGTACTTTACACGCTACTGAAGGAGAAAAATAATCACCATCAACCTAACCCAGTGACAAACCCTGAGAGCTACAGTAGTTTCTTCCCTTCAAGGTAAACCCACTGGTACTGTAGTGGAAGAAATGTTTGGATGGAGCCAACCACATTTTCATTGGATTTAAGGTCTGATCCTTAAGATATAACCCATACCTGATTCTCACTACTAATGATGCCAATAACTTTAGACTAGATCAGGCCAGGCAGAATTCTAGCCAGAGAAAGAGATATAGGCAAAACCAAGGAGTAATTTTCAACTTGGTGCTGCTGGGAAAGGAAAAAAATCCGTTTTCTTCAGTGGAGTGGCACTGTTGGGATCAGACAGAATCCGGGGCAGGCCTCATGCTCAGGAGTAGCTACGCAACACAAGATACTTCATTATCTCTCTCTCTCTCTCTCTCTCTCTCTCTCTCTCTCTCTCTCTCTCTCTCTCTCTCTGTCTTTGTTTCATTTTTATTTTTGTTTTGATTTATGTTTTAAGAGAGAAAAAACATGAAGTTGGGTGGGTAATGGAAAGAATCTAAAGGGAGAGAATATGATCAAAATACATAATTGTTTGAGAAATTTTGAAATTATATTAAATAATCAATAGCCCTAAGAGGATAGAATGTTGAAGATGGCCTGTAAATGATTTTGTTTAGAAAACTTTTCTTCTGGGCTATTATAGTTCCTGGTCAAAACAGAGACATCTGGATTATTTGTACTCCTGGGGCACACACTTTCTCTCATCAGAATACTAGAGACCCCTGAGTTAAAAGGCAGGAAGACTGTTTTGAAGAACTGGAAACTCTCAATTAGTCCTGTACCATGGCCATTTGGGCATTTTAGAAGGATCAAAGTAAAATCTTTTAAAAAAGAAACTTCATCATAAAGTCTAGTAAACTAGTGAATTCTTTTTTTTTTTTTTTTTTTTTTTTTTTTTTTGGTTTTTCAAGACAGGGTTTCTCTGTGTAGCCCTGGCTGTCCTGGAACTCACTCTGTAGACCAGGCTGGCCTTGAACTCAGAAATCCACCTGCCTCTGCCTCCCAAGTGCTGGGATTAAAGGCTTGCGCCACCACTGCCTTGCCCAGTGAATTCTTAAATCAGGTATATATGGATTTTTGAATTGACAGGGGCTATCAGTGATTGGTAGCTATCTAGTAGAGAGTAGATACCTATCACTATGCTAGTCCTTTATGAAAATTATCTATGAAAAATATTAATGTATCCAGATGCACGGTACACAAACTGATCTGTTAAAACTTTGTCTTAATATTATACAATAGAAATAGTTCCATGCTCCCCCAATATATAAGCTTTTTCTCATTCATCTTAATAGAATGTTTTGAGCTAGGAATATGGTTCTTTCTCATATTTCCTTTAACATTAAATAAGGTCATGTGATCAACTTTAATCCATCACTTCCAAAAAAAGCATCTTTGCTTTTATTTTATTTATTCACATTCCATCGTGGCTCCCCCTCTCAATCCCCCCTCCCACAGTTCATCATCCCACTCCTCCTCCCCTTTGCCTCCTGGGGCCTCAAGCCTCTTGAGGATCAAGCACATCTTCTCCCACTGAGGCCAGATCAGGCAGACCTCTGCTATTTATGTGCTGGGACCTCGGACCAGCCCATGGATGCTGCCTCCCAGAAAGCATCTTAAAGGCAGAAGTTTAACCTCGACTCTCCTGGGCACCTACTCTTACATTTGAACTACCACTGAGTTGCAATAGACTCCATAGCCCAGAACAAGGGTTGCAAACAACCAGCGAAAGTAATCAGAGCTCAATGACCTGCTGTCTTGGTTAACTGTCCTGTTTCTCTAAGACTACATTGCTGGTTCTCCTAAGCCAAGATTCTGTGAGTGTTAACTGGTAGCAGCAGCTGAGCCCAGACCTAGCAAAATCCTTTGTGGAAGGACCGACGACATCACAGTTGTTTGATTTTCCATTTTGATTTTTCAAGTCTCCGTGTATCGACTGCATATTAAATGAATTTCCATAGAAATTGGCTTTTAAAATATTAGAAACAGATGTTTTTTCTGGATCCATTAAATTAAAACACCCTGCTATGACATTCATCAAGAGTCTAACCCAGAAGTAATTGCTTAAGACTTGATGGGTTATAATTAAAATTTAAAAGAAATATGAAAAACTGACACACTGCCAAACAGTGTTGTCAGAGACAGCAGATTTCAAGTAACTCAGAACAAAGCTTAAGTGGCTTACACTAGGCATAAACTTCGACAATGATGTGTATATCTCTAGTATCAATGCAGAATAACTAAAGTGTGAGAGACTCAGAGCTCAGGGCAAAGCATCTTGGGATAAGGGGCCTTATTAATACATCGAGAAAAGCAAGGAAATACATTATTTAAGATAATGCTTCACCCTTGTAATGGACCGTCCAAGAAGGATGGAAAATGGTTGTCCTTGACCCAATTATTCTATGATGTTTGAGCAACTCTCTAAAAGCTTTCTGAGGAAAAAGAAAAATGAAGTAAGCTGAAAAATCTGCTCAAAGCAGCTGGAATTTCTTACCATGATAGCAGTAAACCTGGTAACCTGGAGCAAGCAGCAATAAACTACATCTGCCCCTTACAAATTGAGAATTTCAGAACAAGGAACAAGATTAGCAAGTCCTAGGCTTTCATGGGGGAAAAACTGTGACGCATAGCACCAAATCTATACTCTTTAATGAAAAGAAATTAAAGGGCAAACAGTGTTACTAAAGCAAACCGGAAGCACCAGGACATACCTCACCTCTGTGTAGAACATACGAGATTGAGGGACACATCTGCATAATGAAGCTCTTTAATGTGTGCTATCAGCCTAAGCAGGACTTTTCTTTACCCAATGAATGGTATGACAAAAGATCAGAGAAAATTATAAAACTGCATTGGGCTTTAATATATAAGTCATGTCACACCTGCGAGTCAATGATAAGGGCCGCCTTATGACACCACTGAGCACTGCATTTAGGAAGACAGACCAAAGGGGCCTTAATAGAATCTGAATGATCTTCTGCCGGAATGAGGAGTAGTCATTTGACACTAAGCAAAATAGTTTGATCCATGTGCATTTTCTCCTATGAGTCCAGAAATAGAAACAGTGAAAACGACTTCTGCTGTTTCACAGCTAATGGAACACCTTAACACCAAACAGAATTGCATGCTAAGCTGATTCCTGAGGTTGCCTGCAGGAGCTGGCATCAGAAAAACTCAGAACGATATTAAAGAACCTGGAAAATTTCCATCGGGGGGAAGTAGAAGATGGGGCATCAGGGGTCAGAGTAGCATAGCTGGAAGAGAAACACTTGTAGGCAGAATTCTTTTGAAGCAAAAAGATCCAGTCTCTCCAGTTTGCACAGAGGTTTTAATCCACTTCTGGTTTTGTTAATTTGTAGCTGTTTTTGCTGCCTTGTGATTTTTTTTAAAATGTTGACAAAGGCCAGTAGTGCTATGGAACTGACCGATGGTGTGTCACAGGTACGTCACCTGTTGTTAAGTACAGGTTCACACCGCTATTTCTCCCACCTGCTAATCTTTTCTGTAGCAAGCACCCTCACAAGTGATGCCCACTAGTCCTTCAGAGCAAAATGATGCTACAGCCAGCAAAAGTAGAATGCTCTGCCACTGCAGTGTTGAAATGTATGAAAAGGCCACGTGGCAAAGAAGGGCGAGAAGAACAACAACTTTGCAATAGGTTAAAATCTGTTTGTTGTACAAGAGAAGAAAAAGAAAAAGAATGCCTTTTGTTAACTCACCATGTTTCAGCAATGTGCAAACAGATGTATTTATGCAGAAACAAGGCAGTGTGATACAAAGCCTAAGAAAATGGTTCTCAGGATGCATCTCAGTGGCAGAGCCCATAGGCAGCATCCATGATTCCAGGACGGAAAGGAGAGAGTGGGAGAAGGGAGAGGAGTGGGAAGATGAAACATATTCTGGATCCAACTGGACACACATTGACTAAAAAAGTATACGACTTTCAATACCTTGGTATTCTCTTCTGTAAGCTAAAGATAACTGTAATTGCCTTGTTAGATCCCTGTAAGAAATAAACCCAAAGTACACTCCTACGTGCAACATGTGATACATGACATACGTGCGAATGACGTGTACATGCACCCCAAAGTGTATGTGCAAAGTATGTCCTCGTGACTCAAGTGGGAATAATGCAATATACATACCCATGTTCATATATGTGTGCTCTGTGTAAGCTGTTGTCATGGTGACCACCCCCAACACTAACCCCAAATCACTGATGCTTGTATCCACACGAACAATGTTGCTTTCAATGCTTACTAGAGTTTAGACTTTTCAGATTGCGAGGATCAAAGTTGTGAGTATTTCACTTAAAGCTCCTTTAGGCTTTAAGTTGGTGTGAGATGCCTCAGCAAGTAAAAAAAAAAAAAAAAAAAAAGTGCTTGATGCCTAAACCTGACTACCTGAATTGGCTCCCAGGATCCCATGGTGGAAGACAAGAACCTGCCTCCCAAATGTTGGACTCTGACCTACACAAACACTATAACATTCAAATCTAACTGTACTCCTATGTAGATCATGTAGCCACAAATACAATAAGACTATAGAGGTCAGAGGGCACTTTGGGGAAGTTTCCCTCCACGTGGCACCTTGTTTTTAAGATAGGGTCTCTCTTATTATTGCTTGGTTTAGGAGGCATGTTTGTCTGTGCTTTGCCTTTGCATATGCCAAGCCAGTTGGCCAGCAAGCTTCCACGGGCTTCTCTGGTCTGCTCCCATTTCCCAGATGAACACTGTGATCACAGAAGCATGCGACAGAAGTGTCAGGGAACAGGCTTTTACCCCTGAGCCATTTCTCCTACTTACTGCCCACACCTATGTGGAAGGATGAGTAATGGAATCCTGAGTTCTCTACTAATCCAAAGTACCTGTACTTCCTGATGGACATTTTGCAGGTAAGGACAACCCTTCTCAGAAAGGCCCTGGCAAGGAGCACCTCAGGCAATGTCACTTTGATGGATAACGGTGACACTCGCTGGTTTTGCAGACCTACTCTTGTTGAGATAGGTGCCTTGTTATTTGCTTTAGGAAACAGCTCCTACATCCTCTCAGTTCTTACAGACCAGGTCAAGGCTGCCCTCAGAACCCAAGAAAAAGTCTTGGAACTCTTGTCCTTCAGGATACTACAGCTCTTCATCTCCATCCCTGGCCACACAACTGAATGAATGTTAAGCCAACCAATCAGAGTCAAGAGAGGGCCAATAATCCATTGAGAAAGGGTATCAGATGTTGAGAATGAGATGAAATCCTAGCGTTCTTTAAAGATAGAATCTGTCTGAGAATAAAGCCAACTTATATTACCAGCAACCAGAGCAAACAGGAAAGGGTATAGTTGGTATAGTTGGATCCAGCTGTGCCTAAAGCCAACAGATGCAACTTCCCCCGAGAGATGTTAGTCTAACACAGGCAATCAACAGAGCTTCACTGCACAGCATTTCTTATACCTCTCTTGTATAACATGCAGTTGCTCTTTTTTCCCTTATATTCGCTAAGACTGCATCCACACAAATTCTTCCTACAACCCATCTTCATCTTACTCAGGTCCCACATCAAATGCTATCATCACTCCATCACTGACTGGAGGTTGCCCATGAGGCCCTTCTCTCTTTGCCTCTACATCTCTTTTTCAACATTGTTTAAGGATACTGTGAAGCTATGCACCATATCCAAAAAATCCACCTTTTCTCCCTTTTCTAAAACCCTTATTTGGACTTCTATTATTTCTTGCTTGTGCTGCTCAGCACGCTGACTAGAACTGCCGAGCCATTTGGATCCTCCCTTCATTAGGCTATAGGTCCGCTCAGGAAAGAAACTATGTCCTTTTCTCTCAGTGACCAACATATCGTAGACATGCAATAAATATTGTTAAAGGGAACTCAATAGCTTTGCCTGCTGTCTGCCTTCTCACTTTGATCCATTATGAATGCTACGAGCTAAAAAAGTTCCAGAACTATAATACTAACTCTACCTTCTCTCCAGAAGTCTCTCACATGCCAATCCCTTGCATGCCCCTTTTCATAAAAAAAAAAAAAGAAGAAGAAGAAGAAGAAAAAGAAAAAGAAACCCTCACAGCCAGCATTCACAACCCCTAGGTCAATCACTTACTGTGTCTACATACACATCCAATGTCAATCAAGTCTCCAGCATCCTTTCATTGGTTCAAACCATTTCTGGAGAAAACATGGGCTGTTTTCCTCCAATCATTACATCTTTCCACTACAGCATGCTAATTTGGAAACTACATGAGAAGGACTTCCTGGTGAAGAGTTAAAATAAAGATGCAGGCAAGCCAAGATAAGTCCAGACTGACCCAGACATTCCCGCTTTCCCCCTCCCCTCCTTTCAGCCCAGACTAGCCCAGACACTCCCGCTTTCCCCCTCCCCTCCTCTCAGCTCAGACACTCCCGCCTGCCCCCTCCCCTCCTCTCATTCTGGTCAGCTTGACCAAGGATATTCTGTTTTCCCTGCCATAAGATAAAAACAAACCACAAGGACATTTATGTAACTGAAACCCTGTATGCATGGAAAATTCCATTTGCTCTTTTCTATAAATACTTTTAATTTTATCTGATAGGGGTTGACTCCTCTGGTCTCTGTATGGGCTATGAGTCGGCCCTAGTGCACTAGAATGAGCCCGAATAAACCTCTTGTATTTACATCAAGAACGGTCTTTCGTGAGTTCTTGGGGGGTCGCGCCATCCCGAGACTTGAGTGAGAGTCTCCCTAGCTCGGAGGTCTTTCACTGGTTACTGTGGCTCACTACATTTGCATTTGGCTTTGGGCACTAATGCATTCTCATTAATAATACTGGTTTCTTTTTTTTTTTTTTTTTTTTTTGGTTTTTCGAGACAGGGTTTCTCTGTATAGCTCTGGCTGTCTTGGAGCTCACTCTGTAGACCAGGCTGGCCTTGAACTCAGAAATCCACCTGCCTCTTTAATCCCAAGTGCTGGGATTAAAGGCGTGTGCCACCACTGCCCGGCTGATTTCTTAGGACAAGGACCAAAGATCTCAAACTCGATAGTATATAAGATGTGTTTCAGAAGGAAGAAGTAGGAGTGTGCGTGTGTGTGTGTGTGTGTGTGTGTGTGTGTGTGTGTGTGCGTGTGTGTGTGTGTGTGTTGAGAGTAGCACACAGGTTTGTTTAATATTCCCTTTTCAATTCCCAATAGAACATCATTGCCCAATTGAAAAGACTAATTCTGTCAAAGAAAGCATTCATCTGCCTGATCTTATTCATCTACTTGTTCCTGGGCTAGGTACTGCAAAGGGCAAAACAGAACACTGTGCAAAATAGTCAAAAATTCAAAACTTTGAGTAATATTCAGCCTAACAGAGGAAGCAAATAAATGTACAAGGAATTTAACAGCAGACTGTGATGAATCCTCTTCTAATAAAAATACCCACAGCTAAGGTAGAACATAAAACCCATACCATTTAAGAATGGTTGGAAACTTGCAATGGGAATGCAAGCCTATAGTCATGTCAGGAGGTTGATGAACCAGTGACTCAAGCTGGGGACATGTTACCAGAACTAGAGTTGGAATTTTCAAAGCACACAGAAAGTGTGGTGAGTTTGAAGAGGCAACAAGAACGACGACTGGCACAGCAGAATCTCTTGCCCCCAATAATCTTTAGGTGTGGTTCATTTTCCTTCCTGAAACATCTTTATCTCTCCCAATGTACTACCAACTCCTGACAACCAAAAACCACAACTCATTCACTTTTGGAGGGGTAACACACAGTAGGTAGCCAAGACATGCCTGATAAACTCAATTCTAATGAGAGATGACTAATATGGGAAGCTTCATTCACCTCTTTAGAAAATTTCTAAATTGTTTTAAGCGTGTAGGGAATTACCACTTTCATCTAAAAGTAGTTCACTCACTCTGAGCACTAACCCCTGCTCACACAAGGATAATTAACTGTGAAAAACGATCAGGTTAATTGGCTTACCTAAATGTCTTTGGCACTCATTTGCCACTTAACCTATAATCCCTTCATTAAAGTCCCTCTTTAGGGATAAGCCATTATATTTAGAAAGCTTCAGTTAATATGCAAATACTTGGCTAATAGGGTAGGGGAATGAGGAAAACTAGTAGAACATCTTGATCCTGTCTCAGTTTGAGGATAAGTGATGTATTTCAGAATCAGACAGAGAAGGACATTTTATAGAAGGCACTCTACTGCTTGGGCAGAGATGTCTTAAGGTCCAGGGACAATGAGAGGCTGCCATTTATCATTATACCAGGAACTGCTTGCTTGTTTGCTTCTTGATCTCTCCCAACTAGACTGTAAACCTGTCAAGGTCAGAAATGATAACTTCATAAGCAAGTACCACTTAATAAATTCTCACCATCTCGCTGTCTGGGGAAAAGGTCACAAGATGTGAGAAAGCGCCTGTTTCACAGCTAAACACAAAAGGCTGGAGTGGGAACGGCCTAAAGCCCATGTTTGTTGACCACAAAGGTAGAGCTCGCAACCCAAGGAGTACTTTTTAGCAAATTCCTCCTCCATTCCTTTGAGAGCTTTTCCCATAAGCAATGAAAGGGCATTCATGAACTGGAAGTAAACATCAATCCACTCCTACCCCACCACACAATCCAAAACTAGAAAAGGAAATCCATTTAAAGATGGCTCAGGCTGTGACTGAATGTAAATCCAAATTATTGGAAGTTACACTCCCAGAGTTAAGGCAACTCTGTTCTCCTCCCAAACCTGCTTCCTCTGTGCCCTTTCTCATTGGGACAGAGCTGGGAGAAGACTCTCTACTAAATACTTTTGAGGGATCCTAAATTCTCCAGATAAAATAATGTGTCCGATTCCAATTTTCTACAATAGGTCTCTAAAACGTTTTAACTGTCCCTGGCAAGTATTAATTCCTGCAAAGGAGAGCTGATCATTGAGGTGGAACCTGTAGTTACCTAAAGATGTTTCTAAATGATATTTACATGGAAACTATTTTACAAGATTAAAGCAAAAGCTAACAGCAGGAAGATATCAGGAATACTATACTCCAGAAGTTTAATTTCACTGATTAAAAGAATCCTCAGCTCAAATACTATCTCCTGAACATCCTGAAATTTTTCTACGCCTTTGAAACTTATATGATGAAAACTATTTCCTATTCATTTACTTGGCCACTAAATGTGCATTACACCTTCCTAATTTATCAAGAGCCAGTATCTAATTTATCAGAGATGAGTCTCTCTTTTGCAGTATGCTAAACTGATTCAGTTGCAACTAAAAGCTTAAAATCTACTCTGCTAATTTTCAAGAAACAGATAATGGCTTTGAAGAGGCACTTGGGAGTGTTCTCATTATTAAATCAAGTAAAAGAATCATTTCAGTATACAAGTTCATAGTCATCGTGAATTTGTCAGTAGAGTTTCATATGCATAAGATAGGAGAGGCCAGGCATGTGGTACCCACCTGTAAGCTCAGCATGTGAAAAGCTTTGCAAAGATAACACAGATCTTGAGTCCAGTCTGGACTGCCCCTCTGTAGCCCAGGCTGGCCTTGAACGTATTCCCATCCTACGTTATCCTCCAAAGTAGCTAGGTTTCCAGGTGACATGGCATGAGAAGTGATAAATGTTCTATGTTTTATTTCTCTGGTTTTACAAAACATAGTGTGTATCTATTACAAATGCCTTTTGAGTATTTGTAATATATTGCAGTCATAAAAAAAAAGAACAAGTGTGACTCAACACTTGTAATTTCTCAAACTCAATAGCGGTCTCGTTGGGCATGATAGCACAAGTTTAATTCCACTGTTCTGCCTGCTGAGGCAAAGATAGTACAAGCTGGAGGCTGAAAATGATATTCTGTCTCAAAAAAAAAAAGGAAAGAAAAAAAGAAAAACCATGGGTGTGGGGGCTGTGGGGGCTGTGGGGGTTAAGGGAGGTTGTTTAGCTACCTACTTGATATTTACTAGATTCTAAGAGAAAATGGAAGAGTAACCAACAGATTCCAACATCTCTTGTTTTGAGCACAGTCTTGGTCTGTGAGCTTGTGAAGAAGACAGGACGATTATCTTTGGACATGAGGTTTTAGGCATCCAACTGAGCTCTAAGCAAGCATGCTTGAACCACTGAGAACAAGCCGTATCACAATCCTTAACTTGCACACATATGAAGATGACGGTGAATGCTCCAATCTGCCAAGTATGATATTGCTTTCTTTTAAAGAGTCACATCCTTGAGGATTGTTGCTGGTCCTCACAGCCCAGGTAAAGAGGAAAAATGTCGGCTGGCTAGGGTCAGGATTAAGAGACTCCCACCCTAAATCTAGCCAGATCATGAAAACGAGGAGCAGTTACTACAGGGAAAGACCAACAGGAAGCGGTTGGTGTTACATTATCCAGATGGTCCGCTTATCTTTTCGCTTTCTTACTGCCTTTTCTGAAGTGAGTCTTAAACCAGTCACCTTTCTTAATCCTCACTTCTCCTTCAGCCAAAAAGAATAGCCAAGACGCCGATTCAGCCAAGTGTCTGCAACGAGCCTTCACATTTTATATTTTAAATGTCCCAAATGTTGCCAATGTAGCCTCACAGGTATTCCAGTTACCGCATCATTTTGTGTTGATACCACTTTACACTTTACAACATGTGCTCATGTTCGACACTGCAGTACCCACTGTGGCTCCGAGTCAGTGAAGACAGATAGCCATGGAGGTGAGAACTGAAGGGTCTCACCTGAGACTTAGTTCCACAAAGATTAGAGCTGCCTCCAGGTTCCAGGAAGAGACCTACTTTTCTATTACTCTGCCAAATATGGGCTGAGTGGTTTCCCTATCTCTCGTAAATACAGGAGACTCTCAATACCTTAGGGAGTGACACATTCAGAGATAAGAACATTAAAAACGGTTATTAAGTTAAAATGAGACTTCCGGAGTTGTTGCTAACACAATCTGATTGGTGTCTATGTAAAAATATTTGAACACCTGGAGACACTGGGATGCATGTAGTGCTCAGAGGAAACATTGGGGGAGGACATTTTGAGAAATAAACCGTTTAAATGATAAAGACAAAGACTATGAGAGAAGGCAAAGCTGCTGGCGCCTCCATCTTGGTTTCTAGCATCCAAAACTGTAGGAAAATACATTTCTATTGTGTATGCTACAGGTCTGGACAGTTTTGTAATGGAAGAACTTGCAGACCCTTACCAGAAATACATGACAGGGGCAAACAGCCTGCCCAGTGTCGGCATATTTATATCCAGCCAGGTTTTATTTCTCTGACACGGTACCTACAACCCTGTCTTTCCTAAAAGGCTGAACTTCTCTGTGAATAGAAATAGGGATATAAGAGATGTCTTCTAATCAGTTATGGCAGAATCGACTAGGTTCTTACCAAGGAGGAAGGAGAATCTCAATCCTACCAATAGGCTCAATACCACAGGGTACACACATGCTAACTAGACAGACAGAGTAAAATGGCGATGGTGCTTCATATTGACCCTGAGATTAACAACATTCGCAGAGCACATGCATTATTTCATTTTAATCCTCTCAATAAGGCTCCAAACTAGGAGAGTGGGGTAGGAGTAGGCTAATGAGGGAGGAGACTAAGAAAGAACATGAGCATGGCTCTTTAGAGCACTCCACCTAACTCTCATAGCAGTTGCTGTTCCTCCTTATGGACGTAAATCCCCAGCAGGAAGTGTTGGTAAGACCATTTGAAAGTAAAGCCCTGATCTATTATTGCGTTTTGTCTGGAATCCATATATCTGCCCTCAAGACTCAATAAAGCTATAAAAATGCTCTGTGCCATATTCTTTTAATTTCTGCATTTCAAAAAGAAATTCATCTTTTAACACTAAGGAATCTTGGAAAACGTGAGTCAAAGGAAGGTGTTAGCTGTCTTCCAGTGACGGGTGCGAGAGAGAAGGCCTCATGAGAGCACCACGCTAACCTATAATTTCGTCTTACAAAATCTAATAGAAAACATATCCTGGCAGAAAGTTTTGCTGCCTGCATCTCTTTTTCAGCTATAAAATGGTTGCGCACACTCACACATGCATCTGAGAAAGATCAGACTTGAACAGATTGCCACAACACACACGCACAACATGGGTAGTTTCACCAGAACTGCTTGTGATGACAGACTACACAGACATCCCTACAATAAAACCAGCCTCACGGCTAAATCAGAGAGTCTTTTTGGACGCAAGAATATATGAGCCCTGATGAGAAACAGGCAGAGAGGAAACACTCTCATTTAACCAGCACAGATGAGCCTACACAAAGTACCCAAACATTTGGTTCACAAACCGCCAGCAACTCTCTAATTTGTCATGCAAGACAAGAGATATTTTATGCAAAAAAAAAAAAAAAAAAAAAATGAAGACAGAAAGAGATATTAACTTCACCATTAAAATTTACTGCCATTCCAATATGTAGTATTTTCTGATCTGGGATGCCAGTCCTTGGTGACAGGTTAGTAATCAAGAAATACATTAAATTCCATGAAGCTCTGATGCTTTTTCTGTTTGTAGCCTTTTAAATAAATCGCATTGTAGGTGCTCAGTATACATGTGCTAAATGTTATGGGGAAATAATCAGCTAGCTCCTTTAGATCTCATGTTACTAACAGACAAGTGACAGAGCACAAACATGTGCCTTTAAGAAGAGCAGAGTGAGAAACGCGGTACACTGTATGCTTTTGCTAACATCAATTGAAAAGCTGCATTAAGGAGCACTACATTTTAACCCTTCATTTTGACTGCTAAACCAATAACCTAGATTGACTCTGCAAGCCAGACTTGAGATCAGCTCTACTCAAACTTGACCTCTATTGCCATCAGTGAGCAAAATTTCTATCACCCCCACCACGGCCAATAAAATTTTTTCAACATACAAGTAACCAGGCTAATTAAATAAATTCACAAGGCATGAAATGAACAAGCAGAGTCTAAGTACAAGAATGAAAAACAGTATTCAATCAGAGGAATCTAAGCATAACACATCTAATTTTTCACTCCAATCCATAAAAAGGAAACTACATTCATCTTGTATCTGAAGCAACTTCTAATATTATTCACGGGCCGTGTTAAAAATGCACGTCCTCAGACGTGCAGGGTAAGCCAAATCTTGATTGAAATCATTCCTCTTGGACTTCCTTACTGTGATTCCCCTTTCTCGTCTATAAACCACTGCTGATGGAAGGTTAAATATGATAACCAGGTTAATTCCAAAGCCTGATGCCTGACACAGTAGACACTTAATAAATGACTGTCTTGAGGCTGGCAGGATGGGTAAGCAGTTAAAGAACATTGGCTGCTCTTCCGGAAGACCTGGGTTTAATCCCATTGTCCACATGGCAGCTCACAACCTTCTGTTACACCAGCTTCAGGGGATCTCCTGTCTTCTTCTGGCTTCCATGGGGACTAGAATACATGTGGTATACTATGCATGTAGGCAAAACACCCAGACATACACATTTTCTAGAAAAGTAAATAAACGACTTTCATGAACTACATATATTCTCCTCACCTTCTTGACTGCCATACTTTTTGGTTTTGGTGTTTGTTTTTGTTTTGTTTTTTAGCTGGACATGTGGTGGCATATCCCATAATCCAACAGTTGTAGATGCTGGGAAATAAGGATTACAAGTTCTAGGCCAGACCGCTTCCCTGCAGAATCCTGCCTTGAGCAAAAGACGTGCCACTTTTCTGAAGTGTCGGAACATTTACAGACTGCATTCAGTTACTGATACTGTTTATCGTTCTCTTAGCTCACGCCCGCAACACCTTTGGTGTTTTATTTTCTCCTACTAAACCTGTGCCAAATTGCCTTTGGATTAATCATAAATTAGGCCCATAAGCTAATCTAAGAGCACAGAAATGATATCTACAGCAGTCTACCTCTGCCAGGATAGATAACTAAAACGTTAAGAGAGGTGATCAAAAAGGCACAAAAGAAAAAAAGAAAGTCACAGAGTTTGTATGTCTCATCCTACTTAGGATATTCTGGGGAGCAGCCTTGCCGTAAGAACGGCAGTTACTGCAGTATCTTTGGGACTAAGATCATATTTCTAGTGAAACATGGTAACGTACTCTATAAACACTAATTTTCTTAGGCATAAATTTAAACCTTGTAATTTCTTTGTATGAGACCGAAAATTAATTAGTTCAGGCATTTCAAATCACAGAAGACACTTATTTTCCAAGACATTTGAAAGGCAGATAATATACACTACAACTCTAAGCTGCAGATCAAAATAATATTCGTTAGGGATCTCTTTGCGTTCTTCATGTGAGCTAAACCGAAACAAGTGAGCTATGGTCATGATGGCTTAGACTATGACCTAAAACAGTTTAAGATCAGAAATAGATCTTTGTCCTAAAGGGCAATGTCATAAGCACTACCATGGTCATTTTATGCAGAGAAAATGGATTTTATTTTTTAACATGGAAAAACTAATATTAACAGTTACCTTGGGGAGGATGACAAAGCAGAGCTTCTCACATGCTTTTTCAGTCTTGACTTCTAATGGTTTCCTCTCTGAGGGTATCCTGGGGTGATAGTCAAAGTTTCTAAAGGGACTAATACTGTACAACTTCCCAAGGGCATTCAGCACTTTAAACAGAAACTCCAAACTGTGCTGTCTTAAAAAGGCAAGAGGTCATTGGGAAAGGTTGTTTTTCAAAGCTCCAGTGAATTGGCATTGGGCTTTTAGCTAGCCACAGAGATAAGGCGTGTAGTCTTAGTAACTGAATAGCCTTTCTTTAATTTTTAATGCCTGTCCACTTCAGAGCTTCCAAGAGGAATCAATGGCTTACTTATGGTATCATAAATGGCTTAGACTGTGGGGATGTATGTGTTTTGACAAAGCAGGAAAGAAAGTCATCCATCAGCTATGCATTTCCGTGAACATTTGCTAAAGGTTACAGAAGTTAAATATAAAAGCATCTTCCTTGTCACCTAAAAGGGACAGAAAAAGAACAGTAACAACCTCCCCAGTGTCACCCTGCAGAAGAGTTTAAGTGAAAATAAAGACCGTGGAGGAACACATGTTTTTTATTTCACATTCAGAAAGCACACACAGGTATAAATGTGTTCAAATGGCAATGAGTTCGTCTGGAATGTGAAAGACCATGGGGTTCACACATCTAAAGACCAACAGTTGTTTTAGAAATTAACTACACCGTCTCTTAAACTTCTACACAACTTCTAAACTGATCCAGGTGTTATCATCAGGATAGGAACAGATGCAGTGCTAGCAAATTGAACTGAGAAGCCAGCTCCAGCAAGGCCTAATGGGCTCCACATGCAGAAAACGGTCATCTTGGTAGGAAGCACACTCAACAAAAGCCTAAGTTTCCATCCATACAAGGGTTTCATTATCAACATTAAGTCCACTGAAGACGACTTGGGGACAGAGGCTGTTTTCATACTGATTATGATTTTGAGGGAGGAAAGGATTGTGGGAGAGTAGTTTGGCACCAGAATAACAAAGCCATGGTTGCCACGGGGCTGGTGATGACATGACACCAATTCGGTCACCAAAATAAAGTCAGCACTGTTTGCACCAGCCAGGCTTTGTCCTGACATCATATCTGGACACAAAAGAGATCATAGGTAGAAAACTGAGGAAGGACCATATACTGGTGAGAGTGTAGACCTTTCTAGTATTCAAAGTATATGTATGTATTTACATATATACATATATACACATATATGTATATACATAGGAGATATAATGTATATGTAGATATATGTATAGATATATAAAGATAACTATCTATATGTATATATAGATATATCTAGGATATATCTGTATATCTCCTATATATATGGATATATATAATATAGATATCTATATATCTATGTTACAGGTATATATCTATGATACATGTATATATATACGTATCCTAATATGTATAGATATATAGAGATCTATATTCATGTGTGTATATAAATATGTGTGTTTGTGTGTGTGTGTGTGTGTATGATATATATATCCTATGAGCTCACTAGTATTTTTTCCCATAATTTCACTGACAAAAAATGAGAAGTCTCTGACAAGACTGCAGAGGTGTGGAAAAATCCTATCACTGGACTGGTTGTCACAGAGCTGTTTTTGCTATACCAGAGTCTATACACAGGAGCACCTTGTACTGAAGAGGGCATTCGCCATTTCCATTCATAATTCATGACTCCTAAAAAAAAGAAGACCTAAGGCTAATCTATAAGTAAAACACTGCACATTAAAGGAGCACAAGCTTCGCTCTATTCCCTCTGGTCTATTTCTTTTGCAACTCTTGGTACTGACAAAAACATCTAAATGATGTGAAATTAGTGAAACACGCTGGAAAGCTGTGGGGCAGAAGGGGCTTTGGCCACTGAGCACTACGCATCTATTGACTTTACTATTGCCCGAAAAGTCATATAGCTTCTTAAATAACAACTTCAAAACATCCCATTAAAGTAACATCAAATTCTTCTTATAATCTTTCTTCCAGAATCCAACTCCTATATTACCAAAAAAATGAAGTGTGAGACAAGGAGACACGCAAACCCCATTTCTCACAGAGTGATAGACCCAGAACTGATATTCAAAACATAAAGAGAATGGGAGCAAGGTTTTACAGGCTTGTGCTAGGCTGAGGAAAGTTTGAGGAGAGGGGTAGCTATTTACCAATTCAAAGCTCATACTAGTGGAGCTATCTAAATACCAGGTACTACAACCGAACTGCGGCACAGGACTAATCATTGTTAAAGTAAGCATGATTCACATATACATTTGGAGGGGGTGGTGAACTTGCAGAGAATGCTTAGTTTTTAAAAGTGTATGTTGATGAGAATCAGAGAAGGGGATGGAGGATGACTAGGTTAGCAAATTGTAGTGCTTAGGAAAATCATAATGGAATAAAGTGACCAACACAAGAAAGTTGAGTTTATAGGAATAAGGAGTACAGAAAAATATAAAACTGGGTCGAAACTCAACAGTTACAGAGTGAGAACAGGTGTGTTAGCAACACAGCCATGGAAAGCCACTAGAAAAATGTAGGAGAAACAAAGTACCAACGATTCAGCAATGCAGCCAACACCACCAGCAGTCAAACACAAACTCAGACTTCAGTAAAGCATTCAGAACAAATGATCAGAAAGTTATAATGTAAATAATCAGGATATAAGCTTTATCTAAGTGTTGCTATGCATCTACAGAGTCATTATCAATATTATTACTGATTTGTTATATATTAAGAAAACAAAGGTAAAAACCCATGCTTCACAAATCATGTAACAGACAGAGCAAGAGAAGAATATAAATTCATCATCCACTCAGTGGTGTTTCTATGAATTAAAACACCGTTCTTATTCTCAGAATGACTAATTATTCAAAGTCACAAAAGTTTGAAGAAGAACTATTTAAAAAACCTTGAAATTAAAAAATATTCGAAGGCAGCCACATAAGAGACACCTTGATCAGTGACTTTTGAGACATTCTGAAGAACAGACTCATCTATTCAGGAAGAAATAGCTCAGGAAATGATTATTTTCTTCAAATTAATAAAAATGCACCTGACCAAAGGAAGCTTTGATGTTTTGTACAGTTGCTGGAAATGCTAAAACCTTGGAATAACTCATAGATATTGAACTAGGAGCAAGAACACTGACAGAGTTTTATCTAATGATACAACAGGGTTTCAGAACTCAGTGTCCTGGATGTTCAAAATCAGAGACTGGGTGTTAAGAGAGATTCACTTAAAAAAATTAAGGTCACTCCAAATCTTCAGATGCAACATTTCTGTGCCTCTAAAGGACAGTACTTCTAAGACAGATAGCAACGCACTATCAATCACTCAACAGACCGACTATGATTTGTATTACATTTATGTGCAAGGTGGAATTATATGCTCTTTGCTGTGATACATGCCTTTAAAATTAGCACTCTGGAGGCAGAGGCAGACAGATTTCTGTGAGTTGGAGGTCAGCCAATTTGAAACAAACAAACAAACAAAAAAAGACTGGCAGAATTATACTACATATTATTTAATATCCTCCTTTAAATTCCCTCATTACTATTGTCTTATATATTTTACTTTGTTCTCAGCATTAATATCCATAGATGGTCTAACACAATGTAATGGATAATCTTCACTGTTAACTTGACTGAATTTGAAGCCATCTAGGAGACACCTCTAGGCAGGTCTGGTCTGTGTGGAAATGTCCATAAGAGTTTAGCCCATTGTCATCACTGCAGCACCATTCCACTGGCAGAAATCCGTGACTGGATAGAAAGGGCAGAAAGAGAAGCCAGATGGACAAGAGTCAGGTCTCCGGTCCTGACTATAGACTATGTGGGACCTAGCATCTCACTTTGCCTCTACCATACCCTCTAGCCTTGAAGGACTGCATTACTTTTTCAACTCTAAGCTAAAATAAAGACATTAAGTTCCTTCAGAGAAACACTGGGTCACAACAATGAGAAAAGCAGCCCATACACACACTAATTATAATATTCCTTAAAATACTAAAAGGTGTGTGTGTGTGTGTGTGTGTGTGTGTGTGTGT
The DNA here is from genome assembly GCA_028551405.1 of Uromys caudimaculatus. Taxonomy (NCBI): domain Eukaryota; kingdom Metazoa; phylum Chordata; class Mammalia; order Rodentia; family Muridae; genus Uromys; species Uromys caudimaculatus. The sequence goes on along the minus strand of CM052707.1, from coordinate 78,095,432 downwards.
GTGTGTGTGTGTGTATGCTCACTAAAAGTACCAACGCATCTAACCATTCCTTAAAGAAGTTATAATTTAATATCATTCCCAAATCGCATAAGCTTTGAAACACTGCTTTAAAGAGGCCCTGTGGATAATTCTGTTTGTACAATCCTGGAGCTGTTGTTGTATTTGTTTTGTTTAAGAGAAGACAGTGAAAATCCCTTCTCCATGCTCCCTACTTGGCTATATTGGCCTCACGTTTTGGAAACCAATTATGTGTTTAATGGATAACAGCCTTAAGTGTCAAGATACAGCTCTGGTCAACATTAAAATTTCTTAAAAGTTGAGCACAAAAAATCTTGAATACATTATTGAATTTGTCAATATTCCAATTAGCTGACAGATTAGCAGCTGTATATCTGGCATATTTGTTTGGGATTTTCATTCTCCTTACAGATTTATTTGGCAATAATTCACCACACATTCTGTTTGAAGACCTCAACTGAATTGAATAAAGAAGCATGTTAGGAGGAAGGAAAAAAAAATAGATGTAACTAATTGTTTTTGTTCTACAATGTCCTCCAGAAAGGGTTTCAACAAACAGCCGAGATCAGTAAGAGCCCCAACTACTGAAAATTTAAAACATGGAGGCTTTTCTTGGCTTCTTTCCAGTTGACACTGCTTTGTAGCCTCAGCACTAATCTTGCAAATAATCTGCCAGAAACAGCAACAAGGCTCTTAGCACATGTTCAAGCTGCATAGACGGATTCTCGCCTGGCTTTAGCACCTACTTTAGTGGGTAAATGTTTGTCCAGCTGGCTTTATTGGTTTATTATGCTGTGGTCCTACTAAACTTTTTCCATCTTGCTACCTTAAAAAATAAACAACTTTGTCCTTTAAAACACTTCAGAAAATATGTTAACTTTATATGTTCTACTCCATAAAGTTTATTGATATTTTGGAAAAGATGAAAAAATGCATAGGGAGAATGTGCCCACTGAGACAAAGTCTCTTGCCTAACTAGCGTTGGGCTGAAAAAGTAGCCATCTTGGACGTTATCTAAATAGGACTACATGTCTTGGTTGGCATCTTCCTTGAACACAACCCAAACATTACATTGCATGGGGGTGGGCAAGAGCAGTGAAAAAGTAGGAATTCATCTGAACTAAAGCCTGCTCCCAGGATTGATGTATTGTACCATGTTATGTCAGCCCATTTTGCTATTTTTAAAGAAGTCATTTCATTTCCTTGGATGACAAATTAAGTTAGAACTATAATTCAGATAATTTAAAAACTTTCTTCCCAAATTCACAAGCTGCTTCGAATTAGTGGCTGCCACTGGCACACAATTTATTTGTAGTGAAGACTTGTGCCTTTCAGTAATCATTTTTATTTTCTTTGGCTAGGCATTATAAATTATTAAGAGTTTAATAAAATTTCACTGCTGTTTTTCAAAGGAAATTGTGTTGGGATTAGAGTAGATGTATCCCAGGCCATAATATAGGAGAAATTCTTACATAAGATAAAATTTGAAGCTCTTCACTAAGGAAATAATTTACAATACAAATAACTAAGGAGATAGTCTATAGTAGATATTGTTTATTAATCCTAAAAGTGATAGAATAAGTTCTTATAAAAGAACTGCAGACATAATTAAAAACAGCAACCACATTTAAAACACAAAACAGAATTACACAAAGTATCTGGCCATGATGTGTGTGTTGGGGTAAGGGGGGCGATTCTGAAGCAAGTATAAAATTTTACTAGATCACCACTTGGCTTGACCTGTCGCAGTTTAGGACTTTAAAAAAAAAATATGGCATAAGAAAGTAATCAAAGATACTAAGGATATCCCATAAAAAGGTATGGTTATTCACATCAGTATCCAAGAAAAATTCACCCAGATCTTCAGGTTTCTTCAAAGTGGTAGTATTCTGCTTTTCTGCAGATAAGAAAATCTAGATAACCACATTCTATCAGGCCTCAAGGTAGGATCTGGCTATGAGTATAAAGCAGACATAATACTGAGAGCCAAGAGGGCCACCGTTTGTACTTTCAAAACCTTACCTTACCTTTCAATTTCACCAAATGCTCTTAATATAGCCCATAGTATGATCCTTCAAATAAGCCACTGTGCTAATGATAGCATTTTATGATCATTGAAAAGAAATGCTCGGGAACACAGAAAGGGATTCCAAAGCAAAAAGGAAAGAGTTGACATTTCCACTGCAAAGCTACAACCGGTTTGATCATCGACCATCTTATCTGGGGAAAACTATGGAACTGGGACCATTGATCCATTAGATCTCGGTTTTCAAAACAACTCATTTTGAAAATGTCTTCACTAAAAAAGAAAAAAAAAGACATTTTACTAAGCATGAATTATGATTTCAGAAAAGCAGTATCAGTAAGGAGTCTGGACAAGAATGAGAGTTATACATGAGCTCAAATCTCAGCCATTACAAGCTTATTAGACTGTGCTAAGCGATGACCTTCCATGATATGTAACACCCACAATCTACCAGGTGCTGTTCAGTGAACAGACTGAGTGTAAGTGCCTGCCAAAGAGATGTAATGTACCTCTAGGAAAAAATCCTTCCTTGTTACTGGGGCACAGCAACGGCCTTTCTACTTGCCATCTTTAGTGACTGTTCTAGTTAGAGATTCCATTGCTGCGAGGAAACACCATGACCAAAGCAACATGGGGAGGAAGCAGTTTGCTTGGCTCACACTTCCACATCACTGTTCATCATTGAAAGAAGTCAGGACAGGAAGTCAGACAGGGAAAGAGCCTGGAGGCAAGAGCTGATGCAGAGGCCATGGAAGGCGCTCTTTAGTGGCGTGCGTGTCATAGCTCGCTCAGCCGGCTTTCCTATAGAACCCAGGACCACCAGTCCAGGGATGGCGCCACCCACAATGGGCTGGACCTTCCCTCGTCGATCACCAATAACAAAAATACCCCTCAGTTTTTTTTTTTTTTTCTTTCTTTCTTTTTCAAGACTTTATGATAAAGCCTTTGAAAACTTTTGCTCATAGAAATAGGAAAAATAATCTTTGGAGGGGTAATAATTTAAACACTGAATCTACTAATTTGCTGGACTAGGCGGTCTGCCCATGGACCCCTCTTTTCAGAAGGTTCCATTTTAAACCCAGCCTGCTTGCATGATGCTCGCCGAGCCTGACAGGGATCCCAGATACGCATATCCTCTACCCAGAAGCATGATTGCGGCTGTTCTTTCTTTCTTTTTCATTTTTCTGTTTTCTTCTACTTTTCTTTTTTTGGGGGGGCTGATATTTTTTAAAAATTTATTTATCTACATCCCAATTGCTGCCCTCCCTCCTAGTTCCCCCCTCACAGAATCCTTCCCCATCCTCCCTCCCCCTCCCCTCTGAAAGGGTGTGGCCCCTGCTCGGTATCCCACAACCCTGACACATCAAGTCTCTGCAGGATGAGAAGCACCCTCTGCCACTGAGGCCAGACAAGGCAGCCATGGAAATTGAGCAGCACATCTGTTCCATATATGCTGGGGGCCTCGGTCCAGCCTGTGTCTACTCTTTGGTTGGTGGCTCACTTAGAGGCATTTTCTTAATTGAGGTTTCCTCCTTGTAGATGACTCTAGTTTGTGTCAAGTTGACCGAAAATTAGGTAGGACAGTGGCTTACAATAAGATTTTGACATTTATAGCAACGACAAATTTGTAAATGAGAGAAACTGCTTGTGGACAGGAATTGACATGTGTCCCTACATCGAATTCAAATTGTAAAGCCAACCCTGAGAATGCTTTCCTGTATCTTTCTTGATAATACATAATAAATACATCGCGTTCTTTATTTTGCCATGAATTCATGGTATCTTAGCCTCTCAAGTGCTGGGATTAGAGACAGATCCACCTCACTTGTCATTATTAAAACTACTTTTAATCGGCTGTGGTTTAATGTCAAGTTCCTAAACAATAATCCTTTTTAAATATTTGTTCTACCATCTAGAATTGACAAGGTTTCCACTCGGTATCATTTATTCCCAGTATGCTTTCACTTAACAGTATTTGAAAAAATAAATGTTATAGTACATATGTTTTCTCTAAGTCACCTAACCATGCCTTCCTTAAAGAAGTTACCACCGTTTTGAAAGTGTTATGGCTTTCTGCTACACCATGTATGTGTATGTCTACGACTTAAATATTTACTACATGAGCTACGTGCTAACTTCCTGAAACATATCACAAAGTAAACATTCATTAGTACTGTTGAAAATCTTTGAGACTCATCCATATCCACACATCTTTTCCGAAACTGACATTGTCAAGGATTTCAAGGAATGAACTGCCCCACCCATTTCTCTATACACAGAGTCTGAGTTGAGACTCTTCCCGGCTCTCTGCGTTCCATGTATTCTAATACCTAAAATTGAAAGCTACCTTTCAGGAACCTTTAGCATAAAAGTTAAAGCTGAGGAGTCACTGAGTGATAGCCTCAGGGACTATTGTGACATGGTCAGATGCCACAGAAAGACGAAAGCTCACCAAGGCGACCATGATACTCATAGTTCTAATAATATATCATCCAGCTATTTGTGTCTTAGTTTCACTGTCACTAAATAATAAACTATTATTAGCATTAAGGGACAAAATATTATGTATGTCAGTCAGTCTTATGGTAATTCACTTACAATACAGAGAAATACACAGTAGGCCAAGGAGAGACTAAATCAGTAAACACTTTAAGCCTACTGTTGGGCAGAGGCACCAAGATACACGTATAAAAACAATAGAAGTCAACTTGAGAAAATACAAGTATGTGAAAGCATTGTCTCATCTCTCGACTATGTATTGACCATTTATGAATCAAATGAGACCTTCTGATGGAAAAAATAAAATAATAAAACTGTTCAGAGGTTGCTTTCTCCACACAAGGGCGAGCCTCTTCTTCTCGCTCCATTCTTTTAAATGGTTTTTAAGTGAGCCCCATTGCTCTTGGGACACAAAGAAAACCTTTAATACTGTCGATACAATTCAGCGTTATGTGGCCCCTGCTCACCTTCATGGCTACTTCTGAGGTGACTTCTCCTTTAATACCGAACCTGCATTCACAGAACTTTGATCCTCAGCCTCAAGGTCAGGTTGCCCTGACCTCCCTCCGTTATCTCTCTTTGCAAAATTGTATAAAGTGATTCTTCCCATTTCAACCTATCCACCCTCACCTTGCTGGCACCCTCTCATTCTCCAAAGTTCACCTTCTAGTTGGCTTCAGAAGCCCTCTGGATATTTCTGAGTGGATAAATTTCCCCTGGTTAGCCTTTGTGGAGCCTAGCGCAACTCTAACCATTTAGTGGCACCACCTCGACCTGACCACTGTAAGATCATACGGTCGGTTCTTCATTCCCCTTCCGCAACTTGGAAGAGAGCCTAGGACATGTTAAATATGAAAAAAAAAAATCTCCTCCAAAATAATGAAAACATCAGAAAGCAAATTTCACAGAACTTGTTACCTAGCAGATACATCTCAGATGTAAGTAAATGAGAACATTTCAAATAATACCAATCACCATACAGAACACAATTTGAAATACAAATGACAGGCTTGAATCTCCACGGTGTAAAAAATGATACAGAAGATATTTGATCTTTTCTACGTCTAGGAATATAAATATAACATTAGGAAAATCACAACAGTTAAGCAAAATTACAAATACTCTCATGCAGTCTTCACTCTGAGCAATTCTTTGTACTGAAATGTTGCACAGCCTGCATTTGCCCTGAGTTTTATGTACATTCTATTTTCCAAAGAGCAGCAGTTGAGTTAATCTACTCTTAGGAAGACCAAAAGCTAAAGGCATCTACATCTTAAAAGATAAATGATTTAATGTTTACAAATGACATTTTGATAATTCACAGTATGAAAAATGTGTTTAAACTTTTCTCATATTTCCTTTCCCTGAGGAATAACAAAGCTTGGTCATACATCATTATCTATTATATGCCTAATATTTATATACTTATTGAGATGCATTGATATGTGCCAGGCATTACCCTAAATCTTTACAAATATGAACATACAAAATATTTTCAAAGTTTAAGTAACTGAAAAACAAAAAAATTAAATATGAACAGCACTATATTATATACATCAGATGGCTGGGATATTACTTTTTAATTAATAGGATGGATAACATTTGCCAAGGACAGTTAATCACACAGTCATTGCTACAATCTCTTATCAAAGAGCTGGCATTACTTTTGTGATTCTTGGTGAAATACTATTAAATAATCACACACATACACACACACACACACACACACACACACACACACACCACACACACTTCATGACATGAATATTCTTTTAAATGAAAACAAAAAAGATACTCTAAAGCCAAAATTCAAAGTAAACAAACTGAAGGTTTGTTTACATACAGCCATAATGTAATCAGAAAATTAACAAATTTATTAATTAAGTATATTTAACACACTTCTTGGTATGGACAGCCCCAGTACCATGTAGAAAAACACAACCAGATATTCTTATATGTGAACTAAATGTCCTCTTACTCAAAGCATTTATATTATTACAAGATCTTACTATGCTGTATGGTTTCTCTATTTTTAATAGTTTTGCAAATAATACGGTGATTTCAATGAATGATATTTCTGTTTTTATTCTATCACTATATTATATAATATTGTAGTTCCCACATATTGACCCTAAAACTAAGAGCCTTCAGTTATTTGTATTGGTTTGTATTATATTATCTTAACATCTATATTATGTTACATAATATTGGTTTGTATTATATTATCTTAACATCTATATTATGTTACATAATATAATGTATAATAATCCATCATTTACTCATTTAGCAACTATTTGTGAATGGTGCATATGGTCTAAGGGTTATAGGAATAATAAGACTATACAGGAATTAAATCACAAGCACTTAGAGCTATAAAGATGACTTAGCCGGTAAGAGCAATGCCTGTTCTTTGAGAAGACACTGGTTCAATGCCCAGCACATAGCACATATATGGCAGCTCACAACCTTCAATACCTCCAGCTTCAAGGGACCCAGTGGTCTCTTGTGATCTCTGCAGACACTGTACATGTAGTACATAGACATACAAGCAAACAAAATAATATTCTTAAAATATCATTTTAAAAACAGAAATGCTTTATACTACTTCTTCCTCTCCATGGCCTAGCACAGCCTATTCCTCATAATAAATGCTAAATATGTGTCTATTTATAAAGACTATTTCACCCTGAAGCTTTTCAAAGCCATAGGGCTGAAAGTGCTTGAGATGTCTGTCCCTGCACTATATTGAGCTGGTCCCTGGTTGATGCTGACCATAAGATGGACTGTCATCTATCCCAAAACTCTAGCTATTTTGCCATAATATACTAATGTAAAATAAAATATAATTTTAGCATTCAAATTTCACAGAAATTACAGCGATGTTTCCTTCTTATACTTAAAAGTCAATAAAAAGTGTGTGTGTGTGTGTGTGTGTGTGTGTGTGTGTGTGTGTGTGCGTGCGCACACGTATATGCACACAAGCAGAAGAAAGGGCTATGCACTCAACACAAGCTTTCATTGTGTACCCCAGATGAGCATGGAACCTGCACTGAAGCCTAGGCTGGCCTCAAATTCTCCAACTTGTGATCCTTTTCCCTCAATCTCTGGCTTTTGCCTTCCAAGAGCTGAGACTGTAGAAGTGTCAAACTACACCCAATCTCAAAAGAAAACAGGCCTTGGTGTGAAGAACAATAACAGCCTTGAATGCTAACAAGCCCGAGTACTAGCCCAGCTTGGCTCTGCACTGCGACATGAACTCAGTCCATTTCCTTTTTTGAGGCTATAATTCCAAGTATTTCATAGCAGGTATGTGCTTGGCTAATGTGGCTTTCCTTCCTCTCGCTGTGTTAATGTGAGAAAGGGAAGAAAGAAGGATTACACTGTTAGGGTTTAACTCTGCACAGAGCAAAACCAGATTACTGCCGCTACTGCAAGGATCATGGTGGTTTCTCAAGCCTTGGGGTGTTTTTACATCTCTCACCACTGCCTTCCCACTTTTAACTTATATTTTAGAGCCTGTATTAAAGCTTTATTAGTAGTATGTATGATCACAGATCACAGGGATCAGAGATTCAAGTGATAATAGCAAGAGCTTTTAGACTTACTTGATACAAAACAATGAGCACTACCCACCTTTAACCCCCCCCCCCCAATGGACAGAAATCTGAGTTCCCTACAATATTCTCAAGTTTAAAACAGACGCATAAAACTCAGGTGTAATATGATGAACAAATGTATTAAGTTTTTCAAGAAAGCATGACCAAATATTCAGACCTTAATATTTCATAAATAGGAGCAGGGTTCATAGACAAGGGGTTCAAATGCTTCTCCATATCTTCCTGTTCATCACTGAAGCATACAGTCCACAGTAAGCAAGTGTGCATGTTACATGGTTGTGTCAGAGAATTTCAAATAGCTCATCATGAAGGCCACGTACATCCAACCAGAGGGGAAAGACAAATCAGTCCAGTCAGTAATTAAGAAATACTTCTACCCCCACCAAAGATGTGCAATGATTTGAAGCAAATGTTGCCGCATAATTACATATGAACATAATTGAAGCTCTCCATCTCTGCGAGTCCTTTTATGTGAGTAAATGATTCGAAGTGGAATGCAAAATTAAAAATATCTTTCTTTAAGCGCACCATCTCAAACTATGCTTTGGACTCTAAAACTTTGTGGAGGACAAGCAAAAATCTTCAGAAACACAGAATAAAAAGAAAACACAGCATAATCTCTAAAAGCAAAGGGCTCTCTTTCTCCATAGAAAGTGGAGCCACTGCTGGGGAGTCAGCACAGCGCTCTTGGGTTCAAATGTGTGAATACAACACGGCAGTGGGCTCGCTCAGCCACTTCCATTAAAATCCTCCCTTTCATCTGCCACCTCTGTCAGAATAAAGGAAACACCTGCATGAATATAAGACACGCAGTACTGATGTCAGAGTCAACCCACGGTGAAGAATGTCTTTATATACTGTCTCTTCCACTTGGAGAGAATACATTCAAAGTGAATTTCAGAAACAATCCCTGAATGCAAACATTCCTTTGGAAGTCGAAATGAAAATGACCCTGATACAGGTAAGCTTTTCTCAGTACAGGGCTCTCTTCTTCGATCCTCAAGGGACTATAATCGCCACTGGAAAAGCCAGTGTTTTGAAGCTATGGCAAAAAATTTCAATTCATCATCATCTTGCTCCTTTTTGGGCTGAAATTGGAACAACTAGGATAATTTCAGCAAACAACGATGACGTGTGAGTGCATATAAGTGTGTTCTGTGTGTGTGTGTGTGTGTGTGCGTGTAGATTGTGTGCATATGTGTGTGTTCTGTGGATTCATGTGTGTTTTTCACTGTTAGCAAATATAAAAATCAGAAAAATACATTAATTAAGAATAAAAAAACTATGAGAGCTCCAATAACAAAAATTTTCCCTCTCAAGCAAACTCTTGGGCTTCTCAAAGTTGCATTCCACAAAGTGTCCCATTGACTTTTTGAATAATTATACTGTACAATGCCAGTAAATATTCATACATATTTGAAATAATTATTCAGTTTTTCCCTCATTCTGCCATACTGGGGAAATAGCAGACTGACTGTTGAGAGGTGAAAGGATTAGGAAAGGAAGCAATTATCTATAAAGTCCACAAGAAGCAAAGAAGAAAGCCCCACGAACAGGGCAAAGCACCCTTGAAGAAGGAAAACGCTGTGTAGAATGGAAAATCAAAGTTACTTTACAAACAGCCTCAGTGTTCCCTCCCGTGTCTTGGCTCTGCACAGCCTCTCCCCCTCCCATGGCTGACTGCATCTGGCAGTACCCCCTGCCCTTAGCTTGGGTTCAGCAAGGGGGAAAGAGCGGTGAACACCCCCGCTCACATTTCCAACTGGTTTTGTCCCATTATAAATCTTTTCTGAATCCGCTGGTATTTATAGCTCAATTTCCTTTTTCAAATAAAACTCCTTCTGATGTCAACTTGGAATTAATTTAAAGAAGTGTTCTCAGGTTCCTACCTATGCTGTCAAAGTGAACGCTAAATCACAAAGACACAAATACATACACTTTTGGACTGCTTAGATGTCTGGGGGTATTTGCTTGTTTGTTTGCTTCTAAATCTCTTTTTATACTTTTCACTTTGAGGGGACATAACCATGGGGCACATAGGAGAACAGACAACATTCCAAGCAACTTCCTCTGTTGCTCTCTGTCTGGTGGACGTTAGACAGTGTCTCACCAAACAGGAGCTAGTTGCTTTGGCTGGGAAGCCTGGGAAGCCAGTTCCTGAAAGCCTTCTCTAACCCCACCCTGACACAATGCTAGGGCTACCATTCTCTTCAAAGTTCAATAAAATATAAATTAATTCAATATATTTTAATATTAATTGTAAGATCTAGCCCAAAAATGCCTGCCTTAAGAGAATGGGTCAGCCGCATGACCTGGACTTCATTCATGGCCATGCCTGGGTGTTTATGAGAGTACGGGTCAAACTTAGCTGTTCTAGTTAGTAAAGCACACACTCTAACCCACTGTGGTATCTTCCCAGTCCTATATGTCTGTTTTTAATAGACTACTTTCCTAAAAATAACCCCATAGATAACTTGCTTCTCCCTCACTTATCTAGAAAACTTAAATGCAAATGTCCAGTTCAGATGAAAACAAATCAAATCATGTCTAGCGTCTACGCCAAATACGCACTTATTTCTAACGTATTTATTTCCAGCATGCAGCCATTTTTCCCAGCCACTCAATTTCCTTAAATATTTACAGGCAGGCATTCTTACTAAGTTCTTGGTAATGATTCCACACCCTTCCTTAGATACAGTTCTGATATTAAGCCTTCTTTTGCAATCACAGATATGTGTGATACAATTGAATTTTCATCCTAACAACCTAAATAGCATTCAATTTGACTCATTTAATATATTTTTCATTGAGTGTCTGCTATGTGCTTGATATGTTGAGCAGCAAAGCAATGAAATGATCCTGAAGTACCTTTTTAAAATCAACAGCACAGATTTTTACTAGTGCATCAAGACTCCGCTCTGATCTACCCTGGCCACCAAACTGCTTCAAATTCAAAGATGACTCTGGACACACCCTGTTGAATAAATTATCATTATCTTCTCTTCAAGGTTCAAGATAATGTATAATATAAATCACAAGATCTAGCCAAAATACCTGTTTTAAGAGTTAGTCAATAGTATGACTAGTTCTTTATAAATATACATAAGCTTCTTTTGGCAGGAAGGAGTAGTAGTAAGCAGAGTAGAGACAATAAGACTATGAGATAATAAGAAACAATAAAAACAGATTTAGGGCCAGAGCACAAGGCCAGCATAAAACATGTCGACCTATCCCAATCTCAGCCACAGAACTACCTGGGTTTGATTTTGAAGATAATGAATGCCAAGCCACTGGATACAAATCTTTTTTATTTCTTCCTGGGACAGGGTTTCTCTGTGTAGCCCTGGTTGTCTAGGAACTCGATTTGTAGACCAGGCTGGCTGCTGAGATTAAAGGCATGTACCACCACCATCCCTCCAACCAAAAGTAGGGATCACTGAAGGATCTAAGTCATATATTTGTGTACTTTCCAACTATAGATTTGTATCTACCTTTCATTAAATGAAAGTAGTTATGTTAATAATTATCTGTTCACACTTACACATATATTTAAGGTTACCTACTTTGTTTTTTCAAATCATAGTAAATTATGCTTGGTAAATCATGAAATGTGAGAAAGCCACACATGGTGCTCATATGAAGCGCACAAAGTAACACCTGGTAGCCTAAATTTTTACACACACACAGACACAGACACATGCACCCATACATCATTATATATGTGTGTGTGTGTGTGTGTATACATACATGTGTGTGTGTGTGTATATATATACATATATATATATATATATATATATATATATACACATAAAATGCTCCTGAGTACGTCTACAAACCCCACCCAATACTACCCTTGTCATTGTGATGATACCGAGTAAAGAGAAAAAAGAAAGCCAAGAGACTGGGAAACAATCTCTACTACCTTACAAAGTAAAGTTTTACCTCATATCCAATTATACTAAGAGTTAATTTATGACAGCCATCGACTGGTTTTGGCAGGGAAGGGAACTTGCTGTTAAGCTCCCCATGAGTTTCATCCCAGACACTCATATGGTGGAAAGGACATAACTGACTCCCATATGCTATCCTCTGACCTCCCGACAAGAGCCATGGGGTCTCTCTCTCTCTCTCTCTCTCACACACACACACACACACACACACACACACACAAAATCATTAAGTGAATTCTTTAAATTGATATTCTAATCTTCTCTTAGAAACACCACAGGGTAATTTCTATCCCACAAAGAATACTGAAGAAGACTTAGTGTGGTGGTGCACACCTTTAATGGCGGCACTTGGAAGGTAAAAGTGGGTGGATAGCTCTGAATTAGAGGCTTGCCTGGTCTACGTAGAGAATGCTGGCCCAGGAATTGTGATAGAGTAAAATCTTGGCTCAAAAATTATATATACATACATACATGCATAAATACATCACCCATAACCATATATATAAAACTATATATATGTATATATAATTTTTTAAAATATAAGAAAAAAGGACTAAGAAACACTGAAACCCTTCAGGCTGCTGAGCCGCCATTTCCTTTTTTGACACCATTTTCAAAGAGACATTTTCGTATGCCTTTACTCTCTTACTTTTTTGTCTTTTCCAGCATTTTCTTCAACACCTGCTCCCAGACTGGGCAATCACTCCCAGGCTGTACGAAAGGAAGCTAATGTGTTTGACCAGGGCTAGATCACCACATGCAAAATGAATGTCATATACTTCACTGTGCCCAGATGCTCTAAGGACAAGGCGATTATGACACATCGGAAGAGTCACTTGTATTTGCATAAAGCTATTTCAAGAATATGGCACCTCCATTTAGTATCGCTGTCAAATTCCCCATTTGGTCCTGAAATATAAAAGGAGATATATGTACCACGAAAATCAGGTCGACCATGGGGAATTCAGCATCACAGACTCATATTTAACCATATGAGTATATATACAAATGGAATATATTATTGCCTGTCTTAGTCAGGGTTTCTATTCCTGCACAAACATCATGACCAAGAAGCAAGTTGGGGAGGAAAGGGTTTATTCAGCTTACACTTCCACATTGCTGTTCATCACGAAAGGAAGTCAGAACTGGAACTCAAGCAGGTCAGGAAGCAGGAGCTGATGCAGAGGCCATGGAGGGATGTTCCTTACTGGCTTGCTTGCTTTTCCTGGCTTGCTCAGCCTGCTTTCTTATAGAGCCCAAGACTACCAGCCCAGAAATGGCACCACTCACAAGGGGCCCTCCCCCCTTGATCACTAATTGAGAAAATGCCTTACACCTGGATCTCATGGAGGCATTTTCTCAACTGAAGCTCCTTTCTCTGTGATAACTTCAGCTTGTGTCAAGCTGACACACAAAACTAGCCAGTACTTTGCCTATATTAATTATTACAATCACAGCTGAGTTTCACTCTGGTTTCATAAAGTGTTCACGATCTTTGTAGATGATCTCCCTTCCACAAGAAGAGGAAAAATGGGCTATAAAAAAAAAGGTGTATTTTTATAAAATGAACATTTTTAGAGCATGTTCAGGATCACAGAAAAACTTAGAAAGTATTGTGAGTTCCCACCTGCCACCTACACCCCCATATGCACTTCGCATGCCTCTAAAGAGTCCCGCGCCACAGTGGCACTTGTGTTACAACTGATGAGCAAGAGGTCCATGTTTAACCTTAGAGTTTACTCTTGGTGAACTCCTGGTGGTGTATCCCTTAGGATTGGGGGATGTGTAATGAATCTACCAATACAGTAACATAATGAGCAATTACACTGCCCTTCAAATCTGTTTGGTCCCACTTCCTCTCATACTCTTCCTTCACACTGGCGAATGATGGTCTTTCATAGCCTCTGTTTCTTTGCCTTTTATAGTCCACCAAGTAGAAGGAACCATTCAGAAGCTCTGTCAGATGGGAAATGTACCATCTAGCTGCATACACCTACAGTGCCTCCGTGGCTCTTCATGGCTTGAGGACTCATTTCTTTGTAGCACTGAGTGACATCCTGCTGTATTAGAGAGTGCTTTGGTGGAATTTTACAGAAGTTTGACAGAGGCACAAGGCAAAAGCAACCTCTACCCTGGTTGCCTGTCTCCCTCTTCCTGCCCCAGCTTTAGTGATAAAAACTGGAGCTCTGACCCTCCTTTGACCCGCACACTAACTACTGACCTGCAACCATACTCCATACCCCTACGGCTGCACGTTTAATTTCCATGTCCTTATCATAATGTGTGGGTGCAGCAGACAACTTATGGAAGACATACATTATCAAACAAATGACCAAAAAATTAAAACTTCTCAATTTGTCTAAGCTTCATTTTCCTCATCCATAAATGATATTCTTAAGGCTAAGCAAAATACTACTTAAACCCTGTAGAATTTTCATTAGCCTAATCTTTAGAAAACGTTGGACTTAACATTTACCTCCTATTAAATTAGGTCCATGAGTTATCTTTAGATAACATTTTTTTATGTGTGATTGTTTGTTTTTGGTTTTTTTTTTTTTCTGTCCAGTGTTGTAGAGCTAACTTATTGTCTTGCTACTTAGCTAAAATTTGTCTACTGCATATTTTTGGATTTTGGGTGAGTCTTAAGGCTGCATAATTACCCATCAAGTGAACAGCTTAGCATTTTAACATTAAAAGAATTCATAATTAGCTTAGCATCAAGGAAGTTCAAATGAGTCTCTTTCAAAACAAATCTCACACCATCATGAAATTCTCTAAGGCTCAAAAAGAGTAAGCCAATGGTTGTTGAAAATGCTGGAAAGTCATAAATACTATGTATTTAATATCTCCCAGTAAGGAACAGTAAGATATTTATTTCATATCTTATTAAGGAACTATCAGTTGGCACTGCTAGACATAGCATTTTTAAAACTCAGAGAACTCTTGAACTATTCATGGAGATGTCTTTTCTCTAGTGCAGTTACACATGGAATAAACAGACCCCTCACCCATATCCACTCTCTTTGCTACCAATGACCTAGAAAGCCCTGTAATAAACCTTTTCACTTAATAAATGTCTCCATCACTCTCACTTGGCCAGTTAGATGGAGACAGTTAACGCAAATTTTATTTTACATTACAGTTGAGTTATCCACAGGAAAGACTTAATGTGGAAATTTTTACCTGGAGAAGGAAAGGCAGTATGATATTTTAAAAAGAAGCTTTTGAAAAATATAATATACATCAACTGGAATTATTTCAGAAACAGTTTTTGTGCCTGTTAGCATAAAAGTATTGTAAAAGGCAGTGACCCCATAGAGATTGGCAACAGGGCTAGGAAGAATAAACATTAAAATTATATTTCTGAGAAGTGTGAGGGTGTTTTCCTGAAAAAAAGGGATGAGAGATAGATGCCGAATGAAGAGATCCTTAGAAAAAAAGGAATTTGCTCCAGTGGCCCGGTGCTTATGCAACAGGACTTTCAGGGAAGACGAGGCACTTGGCCACCATCTTAAATCTCTCGCTTCTTTTCTCTTTTAATGTAGAATGACAACACTGGGTACCTGATAGGCTCCAAGAAATACCAACATCAGTGGCGTAAATAGAAACTAGAACCCTAAAATGTTTCCATTATCAGAAAGGTCAACAGAGGCATTCAATAACAAACAATGTGTACCATCACACTGGAGCAAGCCAGTGAGAAAATGAAGACAGGCAAAGGACACTGACCCATAGTTAAAATGGCCAAGTTACTGGGGTCATCTAATCAACGATGTGGTTTCCTTGGAAGCAGGGCAGAGAAATCTTCACTCTGGAGTAACTAGAGAGCTGAAGGCTTCTTTTATGGTCTCGCTGTGCCCTTTCTCTGAGAAAAGGGACAAAGTTTAATGACTGGAGACACAAATGACCTAATCAGTAACAATGAGGAACAGGATTCAGAGGACACACACTCAGAGGAACTCTGCTATTTCCTTGCCAAGAGCAATGGATTTTAAGACAACAAATAGTCTTCTGTCTCTGCACATTTTAAAATTATTACAGGATATACCCCAAACCATTCTCAACTGCTAAACTGAGGGATATACACAAAAGGATACCCAACAGAACTGAAGAACTAGGGGCTGGACCCTGCAAAAACAGAGCAAGAACATCAACTCAAAGTGATTCCAGAGGAAGAAAAGTTCTTAGATACTAAATAAAATAAAATGTACAAAATGTTATTGCATATAAGAAAGAAGAATTCTTGGTTGGCCAATGGCTGTCAGGGAGAAAAAATAAGATCTGTCTTATATGCTATCCAAAAGTAGGACAGTAATGATAACTGTAATGTGTCATATGCTTAAAAATACAGGAAAGGATTTTTATAATACTTGTGTTACATTTAATTATTTGTGCACGTGCGCGCATGCGCGCACACACACACACACACACACACACACACACACACACACACACACACACACAGTACAGAAGGTATATAAAGGTCACAGGACAACTTGCCAGAGTCAGTTCCTTACTTTTACTATGTGCTCCTGGTGCCTAAACTCAGGTCATCAGGCTGGGCTGCAAGTACCTTTACCACTGAGCAATCTGAAAAGAGATTTTTAACGCCTTCGCCTCAAAGAAATGAGGTGCCTGAGGATGCAGGTGAGCCCTGACTGGAGCAGCGAATAATGTACACCACATGGATAGAAATATCACATGCTATCAACATGAACTACAATGTGTCAATTAAAATTAATAGATCAATAAAGACTAGTACAATGCAAAATTTAAATAAAAATACACACACACACACACACACACACACACACACACACACACACACACACACATATAAATGAAATACAACATGAAATTTTCTTTCAAAAGTCACCTTGGCAAGAAGTAGTGCATACCTACAATCCCGCCCCTGGGAAGGCTGCAAGAGAGGTCAGCCTGGGCTACATAGTAAGATACTGTCTCAAAAATCAATGGAACAACAACACTAAAGAAGTTCTGCCATATTTTCCTGACCTCGGTTTCCTGCTAAGGATCCTGGTGCTGAACCTGACTTCAAGAGAGTTTCAGAAATGTGGTCTGACTGTGAGCCTGAGATGGAAGCATAGTCCATTAGATAGGAATTCAGTGGTTCTAAGCACAAGGGAAAAAAAAAAAAACTGACTTATGCAGTAATATTAGGCTAGTAAGTGACACAGTCTGATACCTCCATATCAGATCATTGAACGGCAATTAGAGAATTTCATTTATTTTCCTTTCCCTTAGCTAGCCTGTGACTGTACAAATGGAAGGGGGATCGATGGCTGCATTTAGAGCCAACTCTTTCATACACTGTAGGAAAGAAAAGCTTGTATTTCAGGAGATTTAGATGGGGCAAGAAGGAGATGCTAAATTTACCTAATCTTTCATTTACAAGATTTGGAATGTCAAATACCGGAACCCTACAAAACCAAATGAGTGTTATCTGCTAGATGAATTAAGGATTCTTTGCTAATGGGGTCCCATCCTTCCAGATATCTGTTAGCAGACTCACCAGCATTTCTGTCTCCTAACCCTCCCTTTTCTCTTGGCAAATGCGAGACTCATAAAGTATTATTATAAAAATAATAGTAAAACACACATATGGTTTTCTAATGTAAGTGTTTTGTAGCTAGAAAACAATCTGTGCAAGATCCACTTGTTGAACTCATTTTACGGCCCAATCCATAATCACAGCTTCCAATAATAAGCATCATTTAATTATTTTTAATCATTAATTTTAACAAATCAAAATAGAAGCACACTGATTTTGTTGAGTTTTGTTCTTGTGTTTATTGATGATGGTATATCCAGTTCTACAGTCAACCTAAGTGATTTTTAAATGCTGGGTTGGAATAAGCGGAAGTCTGATCTTTCCTAGACACAATGAATACCACCTTCCTCCCAATGGAGCATCTTCCCAAATTCTCTCCATATATACAAAATATTCCTATTAGAAACAAGGCAATGAGAAAGCTCTGGCCCTACAGGCTTACCTTCCCACTTTTAATGACAGTACAAGCAAAGTAAGTCCTTTCTTCCTCTTGTAATACAAATAGCATAATGTTGCAAGTTTCAAGCAATGATCTACCTGCTTATATACTCAGGAAGACATACACTGTATCTCAATGCAAATTCATGCGCTAATTCAGAGGACATAGCATAAGAGAAAGAAAGAAAGAAAGAAAGAAAGAAAGAAAGAAAGAAAGAAAGAAAGAAGGGAGGGAGGGAGGGAGGGAGGGAGGGAGGGAGGGAAGGAAGGAAGGAAGGAAGGAAGGAAGGAAGGAAGGAAGGAAGGAAGGAAGGAAGGAAGGAAGGAAAGAAAGAAATTGAACAAAAAAGAAAGGAAGGAAGGAAGACACAGAGAGAGGGGGTAGGAGGAAGGAGAGAGAGGAAAAGAGGGGGGAGGGAGAGAGAGGGAAGAAAACCCAAGGGCACCATCTATGTGTTTTGGAGGGCAATTACCCAAAACCTTCAAGGTGCTCAAAACCTTAACAAACATAAAGTAGCCCCTGACACCAGTGTGAGGGGCACAGATGGTACTGCTCATGCATATCAAAGGGGTACCTCTAGATTTTAAATGAAATCTGTAATGATGGAGGTTAACTTTGCTAAATGAACTTTAGCTACTGCTATATTTGATCATTTTGAACAGATTTAGACAACAACCTGCATGAAGTGTTTATACTTTATAGACAAAAAAAATTTTTGAGGAAATACAGTGTGTTAACTCAACAAAAAATGTATAAATGAACAACTTTCAATTTTTAAAAAAAAAAGTGTTTTCATATATAGAAATCTGAATTGTATTTACTCGGTCAGTCCTCTGCTTCCTTATGCAAGTACACAGATAACTACTGTCGGCTCGCGTAGGGAAGAAATGTTAAGCTAAATAGATCCGTGATTCTCCATCAGAGGAAAAAGGAAGACGAGACTAAATCTCGCCTACAACCACCTCAGCCCATTCACCTGCTCAGAGCCTGCCTGGATAAGAGAAGCTAATGATGCTGCTACTCTCTCCTGGGGACTGAGGGGATTACCCTTCAGATTGATTCCACATGTCAATCTCAAGCATTGTAGACAGTTCAGATTTGCTGGGTCACACCTTCACTGTGCAGTTAATTAAATGTTTTGGCCTGCAAATGTCCACTTCTGCTTCTTCCAGGGATAGAGTAAGCAAAAATGTATTTATCTTGAGCAGAGCAGATGCCAACATCAATAAAACGTGAAGCAGAGATTTCCATGAATAAACCACAATGGGAGTGACTGGTATGATCCCATTAAAATTCAAAGATAATAGAGAATTCAATTCGTGACCCTTAATGTCAGAGGAGCTGTATTTACTCTGTAAATGTTAAATGTAAGGTCAGATCGAGCCCCAGGGGAATTCTTATTTGTTTCTCTAAATTTTTCAAAATTAAAAATGTGGCATTTACAAACAGAAGAATGTCTGTGAATACCTCCGAATATAATAAGCCACTAATAAGCAAAACACTAATAAGCCTGATACGGTGCCAAAAGCATTTTAGTCCGTGGGATTTGAAGACTATAAAGACCACACAAGATTCACAAATAAATCACAACAAAGTACAGTAAGTTGAGCTACGTTTTGTAATCACGATTAAACACAATTTTAAACTGCTTTAGAGCAAAAATTGGTGAGTGTCAGAACCTGCTAGAGAAGCCTATGGAAGACTGGGTAAAACTAAATAAAATAACTAAACAGGGCCTTTAAAAACATGCAGTGAGAAGTGGGCATGGTGAAGCTGTAGATTATAAATGGGAGCGGTCGGAGGACTGGCCATGATGGCTAAATGGAACCGAAATTAAAGGCAAGAGTGTGATTGATCAGTCTAAAGTAAATCTAAAACTTAGGCAGAGATAATAAAATTAGAATCTGGTCTAAGTAACCTAGTGTTTGACATAAATTCATAGGGAGAGAATGGTATGGTATGGTATGGTTCCAACACTCCTCAGAGACTACTCAGACCTAAGTCTATATCACACAGCACATTCAGAAAATGCCACTAGAGATCACCCTGCCTTGAACCTGCAACACCAATGCCCTGCCCCCATCCTGTGAGCCCTCACTTACTCTGTCCCCTCCCCACTAACACCAATTGCTTGCTTGTATGTCCTTCAGAACTTTCATCTTTGTAACTCATATTCAATCTTAAGTCTTCTGTCCACAACTCTCTGCAGAGCTCCAGGGCACAGTATTTCAAATGCAACATCCTGAAAAACCCACTCCCCTTCTTCCAGAGACAAGGGGCATCTTTTTCTGTAAGCAGCATGGTTGTATTCAGTTACAACTCTTCCTTACACCAATATTCAGTCGATTTTAGAGTCAAGCAATTCACACAGCGTCATGGTCTGTATCTGTCCTTTACCCTCCTTTCCAATACCTAGTAATTTCTTCTTCTTGTACTTTTCAGTTTGATTTACTTGAAGTATCCCCCATAAATTTCCCTTCTGATTCCTACCTCCTTTCTGAGAATCTCCCCTAAGTATCACCGCAAGATAATTCTGAGAAATGAGATCGCTACAGATGATAGCTACTCAAAAGCCACTCGTGAATTTTACCCAACCTGCCAATAAGACATACTCATTCTGTGATGACATGTTAACTTAGAAGCACTCAAGACTACATGTGTTCTTATATGCCTCCACATGCTTATGTAGACAAGTGACACAACAGTATTCAGTCTGGATGCATTTACCTCCAATAATAGCTACACGGCGAGGGCTTCTTCTCTCGGAAGATCTTCAAAAGGCATAAAAGAAACTTCTTCCCCGCCTTAACTTTTCTGTGATGTCCTAACAGAGTCCATAATAAAACAGACACTGCATACACATCATCCAGCTTTGAATGATTGAGCCCCAGTCACCATGACCAAATTAATCTCTGTAAACCAAGATCCCTTATACATCGCCATGAGAGCCTCAACGATAGCCATCATAACCCTCTAGGATCGGCCACAGTGCTCTCCATCTTCTTCCTTCTTCCTCACCATCTTCTCTGAAAGCATCATCAGGGTAGCTTGACACCACATGCACATGAAATACAAGCTTTGGTACTCAACATGAATAATGAGGATGGTCCTCGTTACCCACTAGGATGTAGTACCGACTCGGATGGACGTACTGGCAAACAAGGGCTCAATAAATCTTTAAGGAGCCTGGCAGTGGTGGCGCACGCCTTTAATCCCAGCACTTGGGAGGCAGAGGCAGGTGGATTTCTGAGTTCGAGGCCAGCCTGGTCTACAGAGTGAGTTCCAGGACAGCCAGAGCTACACAGAGAAACCCTGCCTCGAAAAACCAAAAAAAAAAATAAATAAATAAAAAACATAAATCTTTAAGGAAACTATAAGTTGATTCATCCATTGACACGCTATCAGTACGCAGATTTAAATTAAAGTAAATCTTAAATCTATGGCAAAAAGTATGACTGCATATATAAAAGATAACAGCAACAAAAATTTAAAACAAATTATAGAAAGAAATCTCCCATGCCTAGCAGTGTAAACTGGATGCCAGAAGGCCTTGTGAAATTACAGAAATACAGCTTACGCATCAAGGGAGGCAGAAGTCTCACAGTGGTGCTCAGTCTAGGGCCATATTTTACACGTGGCATTGATGAAATGGTACACCTCACCACAAGGTGCCAAGAATGGCTAAAGACTTAGAAACAAATATTCATGTGGACAAGAAAATTAAGAGACTATTTACCCAAAAGGGAAATTTTTTAATGAAAATAGGACCTTTGCCTTGACTACCTGAGAGGCTGCCACTAAGAAGGTCATTGAGACTCAACATAACAAAATGACCCCTTACAGAGGCCTAAGAACTCAAGCTGCCTTTACAAAATGCTGAATCCCCACAAACATAAGCATTCAAGCAGACACTAGATGAATCTGCCAAAGAAGTAAGGAAAACTTTAAATAAAGATCTCATCACAATTATTATACGGCTGAGGTTATACAAATAAATAGAAAAAATTAACTTAGTGTAAATACCATTGCACCAAGATTGAGAGATATGTGAGTGCATTAACCTGACTTATTTTCCTTTTAATCTAAGTTATAAAATGATTAAAATCTGGACATAACAATAATCTAACAAATAAACATATACACGAACAAAATCTAGTAGGAGGATCAAACCAGCTGGACCGGGTGGCGCACGCCTTTAATCTCAGAATTTGGGAGGCAGAGGCAGAAGGATTTCTGGGTTCAAGGCCATCCTGCTCTACAGAGTCAGTTCCAGCACAGCCAGGGCTACACAGAGAAACCCTATATCAGAGAGAGAGAGAGAGACAGACAGACAGACAGACAGACAGAGAGGGGGGGAGGGAGGGGGAGGGGAGGGGGAGGGGGAGAGGGAGACACAAAGAATCAAACCACCCTATTCTAGAAATAGAAGGTATAAGTCATTTTACCACTTTTGAAGATTTGACTTAAATTTTTTAAAATAAATCATGCTTTGGATCTGCCACATTACCTGCTCAAGAAAAGGTAATTCTTAATAAAATAATTTTCCTTAGGGTTTCCAGAACTTCAGAAAAGAAATATAGAAGATAAAAGGAAAGCAAGACAAGGGAGAAAACGTTAAGGGACTAAGCAATTCAGTCAGGAATTAATCTCATCTCACTCAGATTTCAATAAGCCTGTGGAGACAACCTTTTATCATATGTAAAAGAAGAAAATAATTCTGTCCTAAGTCTCTAATATCACTATTCCACGGGTATGGGAAATGTTCAATAGATTGAGTTAATAAAACTCCATTTGGCTGAAGTTCTTATCTACATTCAAATTGATTCCATGTCACCTTAAATACCTGTTCTACTCAGAAGCCAGCTCTGTGTGTCAAAGCCACCCAAGAAAAAGAAAGGTTGAACTACGTACCAACTCCCAATTTGGCTGCTGCCTTAAAACAAATTTCTAACTTACTATATGATCTTTTTTAACTCCCAAGAAACTTAATTATTCAGGAATCAATTTCTCTACATAATCACTATTACATAGCAAAGCACTTAAAATATCACTCAATGACAGCTAGCATTAGACAGCTACGATTTTACCAGTGTTTTCAACGAGTTAAAAGAAGTAGAAACCGAGGAAGAAAAAATAAAGCACCAACATTTTCATTGCTTTTCTAAAATTCCATGTTAAGATGTTGTAGGAAGTACAGCATAATACAGAAAGTGCCAATGAGTTTCAAAAACACAGTCAAATCACCTATATCTGGTAGTTCATTTTATATCATAAAAGGTCCAATAATTCATAGGCTCTTACCGCACGTTACTCTAAGAGCTTGTAAAGAACTATATGTTGATTTTCTAAAATAATGGACACTTATGGAGCTTAATATGTCATTTCATTGAAAGTAATAAAACTTTGAAGTACTCTCCTTAGAATATTCCTCATGACAAACAATAGAGATTTTTACAGCTACACTTTTGTAACAACATGGGTTAGAGTAAACACAAAATGACACATTTAGAAGTATGTCTAGGGAACAATCAAATCAGTAGATTCTTACTAAATAAAAAAATACGTTAATAAAAGTCACATGAATTCAAACGACTATAGTCCTTATTGAAAACAAGATAGACAATGTCCAGAAAAGGCCTAACACAAAATAAATGGACGACAAATAATTCCTATAAAATAAATGAAGAACAATAAGTTCCAATTTCATTAAAAATCCTGTTAGAAACTACAAAAGTTTCTGTCGAAAGAGGATATTACACAGTCAACTTGGGAATCAATATCTTGTTTGTGAAATGTTGGCTTTCCTTTGTAATCATCCTGTTAATGTAAATTATAATTGCTTTCCATGTTTACAACAAAAAAGGAAAAAAGACCAGGCTGCAATGTGAATTCACAAGACCAATGGTTTTGCATACAAGGATGGAAATCTCACTCACCAGAATGAAAATACAAATGGAAAATTTGACAGTGATCCGTATACGCCTCTTTGCAGCAGAGGAAAAAGCATTGACTTTTGTGAAAATGTTATCCATAATCAAGTGGTCATAATTCAGTCTTCCTTCTCATTAACTACCCAGAGACCTGGATCAGCAGCATCTACTCTCACTATCTAAAACACATGGTCTCACAAAACTTACTCAGGCTGGTCCTGACCTAATTCTGTACTCTGAGGTAGCCTTCACCACCCTATTTCACTGTGTCCACCTCCTGATACCTGAGTTACAGGTCTGTATCATCAGGCTGAGCTCAGCGAAGCCCTGGATACCGTATCTACGCTAAAGCTAACCTTTGCCCTTCCTAACGGAACAAACACTTCATGATTGGTGTTCGTGTAAATCTTACGACTGCTGCAAAAGCAAGGACTGTAGCAGGAGAACCAGAGCTGTGTACATGTGATGGGGAAATGAGTTAGGAAGACTTACGATCCATGTGCAGGCACGACACACCCTCCTCTTCCAGTTTTTTTTTTTTTTTTTTTTTTTTTTTAAATCAGGTCATTTCTACTCTTTCTGGGCTAAAAGGAAGGTTTCACATCCTGTGCCAGCTACACAATCTTAGCATCAACAGAGTCTCCCAAATGGTCCTTTATCTACTTCTGGTCTTCATCATGGGAAGAATAGGCCACAGGTTGCAGGTGGGATCTAGGCTTCCAGACATAGCAGTGTCATGCAGCAGCAGTGGCAAAGAAGTAGTTAAGAGTTCCAGAGAGTGTCATGGGGAAAGATAAGGACGCCAAGTGTTCAGAACTATAATGGAGGAAGCCAAGCAGATACCCAGAGCTCTGAGGTGTGACCCTGGAGCACGACTGAAGAGCTTCAGAAAGCAACAGCAGAAACTGCAAGAAGCTGACACTGAGGAGGATGCTGAACGTATTGAGAACCTAAGGGATAGAGGACCCTGAGAGAGTACAGAATGCATAAAGCTGAGAAGAACCAAAGGTAGGAGCCAAGTGTATAAGCAACACAAGACATGGTCACTACAAGAGTTTGAGGTAAGCCGGGCAATAGTGGCACAAGCCTTTGATCCCAGGACTCAGGAGACAGAGGCAGGAGGATCTCTGTGAGTTCAAAGCCAGCCTGGTCTACAGACCAGTCCAGGACAGCCAGGCTAACCAGAGAAACCCTGTCTCAATAAAACAAACAAACAGAACAAAATGAGTAAGGTACTTGAATAGCTGAAGGTAGTGACACAGGAAGCTTGGGGACTTTGGGGCATTAGCACTCTAAGCCCAGGATAATAAACCTCTGCCTTAAGCAGTTAGGGCAATAAGCTTCTGACTTGGAAAACATGAAGCCATAACCCTCTCGTCCTTATAGCTAGGCGCTTAAAGGAACTGGGGTAAAGCTTCTGGACATTAGGAAGGTGGAGAACCACAGCTCTGGAGGAAAGTCTCCCTTTAATTCACCAGTTCTGCACACAAAGGATATTTATTTAGCCCTTCCCCTGTGCAGCCAGAGAAGTCTGTCTCATTCACTTTTACTCCCTCAATAAGGCAGATGCCCTGATCTCTCCCTAACCAGGTAAAATTCATAGGGAGGGTCAGGTCTGTGCTTTGCTCAGTTTTCTTGTCGTTTCTAAAATCCCAAGAAAAATATTAAGTCAACACTCATAAGTTCATTGAACCAAGGTTTGAAATTGCTCCCTTGTTCCAGCACAAATGACTTGTGATCAGCTGTAAAGTGAATGCCTTTGTTCACTGTTACGAAACACATGCACTTTTTTGTTGTTCTCGTTGAGGGCTAGAGAGATGGTTCACTGGTGAAGAGCATGCTTTGGTTTTCCATCAGAATGGAGTTCGATTCCCAGCAAACACATCAGGTGGCTAACTGCCACCCAAAACTCCACTTCCTCTGGCCTCTGCAGGCAAAAAAGGCATGCACATAGCTACATACATACACATCAATAAAAGCAATGAGAATAAATTTTACAAACTATTTTTGAAACTTTTGTTTCACTCAGGACCTGGTGGTAAAGAGTTGCTCCTTTCTCCCCACCCCCACCTCCCTCATTTAAAATTATCTCATTTTCATTTGATATAGCAAAGGAAATGTTTTTGCTTCTGCAAAATTACACTTTAAACAATAGGCTGCTGACAAAAGACCTAGGTTTAGTCTATGTTACCCACACCATGTACTCTACAACCTTCACAGGACACCCAAGACCACAGAATGCATCAAATTATATACATTCTTCTCTATACACACACACCAATCTTCAAGGGGATGCTTTAAGACTGCAGCTCTCAACCTGAGAATCGCAACCACTTTCAGATCAAAACACAGAGATTTACATTGCAATTTGCAACAGAAACAAAATGCAGTTTTGAGGTAGCAATAAAAATAATTTTCTGGCTGGGGATCACCATGACATGAGGAACTGTATCAAAGGGCCTTAGCCTTAGGAAAGTTAAGAACCAGTGCTTTAATACTTCTCATATATTCAAATCCCTGTGGTCAATACTTTTGTGCCCCAAGGCTGCCTCTAAGCACTATGTGGTTACGTGGCCATAAGCACTGCACAGTGCTTATGGATCTGAAAAAACAAAGAAAACTCCTACTAATAATTTAACAGTGAGATGCACACAGTGTGACTACATGAGACAGATGAATGATCTACATAAGGACCGGGAGACTCGGGATACCTTCATACTTTATTACACCACTCAGAATGGTATATAATGTAAAACGTATTAAATATAAAATAATTTATCATTTACTTCTGGGATTTTCCATGCAGTATTCAGAACACAGTTGATAGAGAGGAGCTGATGGAATTACAGGTAAGGAAGCTACACTCTGTATAAAACTGTTAGTGGAAGGAGACAAAATAGAGTGTACGCATTACAAAATACAACCTGATGCTAAACTCAGTCTAGGTTTATTTAAGGTCTTATTGTAACAAATTGAAAAATTCTGAACTATGTTTAAGAGTAACAAATAGCAAAGGAAGCACACTGAGAGAGGAATCAAAAGATATAAATATAGGTTTGGGCATGATTACTAATAGGGGACCTTCCAGTATATCAAGATAATCAATAAGTGTCTGAAAAAGAAATGTGCAAAATGAATGAGTAAAGGTTTATTATGCCTAATGATTAACTTTCTGAATGCTTCACTTCACTTCCCTATCCACAAACTGACAGAAATAATTATTTTTATTAAATGGATATTTTAAAGATTAAGTAAGATTGCAAACATAAAAGGGTTGTTTAAAACTACAAAGAACTAGGCAAGCTATTTTCCATTAACATAATATCTCCTTATATAGAGAAATAAAATTATACTGTCAAGAATTTTTCAAGCAAACATAACAGTTTTCAGGAAAACGGTTTTTAAAATGATGTATTGTACACTAACAATATTGCCATGTATTTTCCCTTCTGAAACTTTTCCAAGAGGTTCATGTTGTTTCTAGATAATCTAGTTAATAAATTCTACTGGGAAGTATCTGGAATCT
Organism: Uromys caudimaculatus; assembly: GCA_028551405.1. Lineage (NCBI taxonomy): Eukaryota > Metazoa > Chordata > Mammalia > Rodentia > Muridae > Uromys > Uromys caudimaculatus. The sequence continues at coordinate 78,067,855 of CM052707.1, read as the reverse complement.
TAATGAAACTTTGGCTCAACTTTTATTAGTATCCTCTATTGCTTTTTATCCCCCCGAGAAGTAACCATAAACATTTTCTTTCAAAACCTACATCTAGAGATGCCAATTTCTGCAACCAATTAAAGTCCATACGAGTTGGCAGTAAACAGTCTCAAATAAGACTTGAAGATTTCAAAAGGATACTCTATAGAAGGCCAAATAATTTGCAGGTAGCTATAAATATGGACTGGATAATTCTGCTTTCAATTATATAAGTTTATATAAGTTTCCGTTTCTTTTCACTTACTTGTAATTATTCTTTCATGTAGTGGACTCTTCCACCTTAAATCCCAATTTAAGTTGGTCTTCTAGGAGACATCACCATCTACACTGTACAAATATTTTGTCATTTGTTAGTGAAAGATTATGATATCAACCTCCCTAACACTGCAACCTTTCAACACCATTCTGCATGTGGCCACACCCAACCATAAAATTATTTTTATTGCTACTTAGTTACTGCAGTTTTGCCGTTATGAATCATAATGTAAATATCTGATTAGTATTTGTATAGTATATGATATTTGTATATAATATCGTAATATTAATATATTGATATAGATTTTGTATAAAGTGTTTATGTATATATTATAATATTAACATATTGATATTAATATAATAATCGGGATTAATTTTATATCCTGATGAATACAGGATATCTGATATGTGACCCAAAATGGTCACAACCTAAAGGTTGAAAACCATTAACTTTCACTGCCCTAAAATAATGTGTCATGCTTATTACTAATTTCTGTGATGGTAAATTCTGTCTCACACTTAATTCTGCCTCACATTTGGAGATAGAATTTCCTAGGATTCAAGAACAGATTCAGGAACTCCTCATAGTGTCAAGCACAGAAGCAGCCAGTCCATAATGGATCCCCCCCTTGGATGCATCTATTTAGCCAATATATAACCGAAACTTAGTGAATTTGCTTTTCCGTAGTGGCAATATTCTCACCTTATATGAAAATCACATGGCATTTTCCCAACAACTGATGGTGAATAAAAGTGAACTAGTTGTCTTTTATTTTCCCTCCATTATGAACAATAAAATTTAGAGGGTTGTTTGTAACACCGTGGTCTAATAAGCTCTATGCCTCTCCAGTCTTCTGTCAAGGGGTTAATGGTCTGGAAACAAACACTTAAGCACACCGGGTAAGCTACCTAATTAAAGGAACCCTGGGTGAATCCTTTTAGTAAGAGAAAATTCATCTGGCAGTGAACACAAACTTCCTTACATGCCAGCCCCACAGACTAAAACATCATAATGAGTGAGGTGTGGCACATCTGTTTCTAGAATACTTCTGAATTTTCCATTGGCTATTTAGAATTGGAAGACCTACATAACAATTCCTTCAAATGCAACAAGCCTTCCAGGAGGCCTCTTGAACTGAATATGGTTCTGTAGGAAAAGCTATAGAAATGTGAGTTTTCTAAAGAACAAATACAACACAGTGATCCATGTACTGAAAGATAGCGTATATAAAGCCATGACCCATTACTCTAATCTACTTGAGTCCCTGCCCCCAGTTGGTTTTTTTTTTGATACTTTATTTACATTTCCGATGAGTCCCCTTTTCTTTGGAAACCCCATGTCCCCTCCCCCTCCCCGCCTCTGTGAGGGAATTCCTCCTCCCACCTACCCGCCCACCCATTCCCATATTCCCACCTTGACATTCCCTTTTACTGGG
>CM052707.1:78006578-78065622 GCA_028551405.1 Uromys caudimaculatus | reverse complement strand
AGAGAGAGAGAGAGAGAGAGAGAATAATAAGAGCAGAGTGATTCAACTGTCATTGTGTGAGACTAAGGACTGTAGCAAGCACAGTGATTCTAGTCTAGTATCTGCTCTAATAAAAAGCTTCTGGGAATTAGAGAAAAATATTTTTTACTCAGCTCAGGTCTATCAAAGACAATTAGGACATAAGCAAACAAAATGAGAAAGACTTGAAGTAATAAAACATTATCCACTGAACAGGAGATAGAAGTATATCTTAATAAATCACCAACATTCAACGACATGAATGAGTCTTTAAAAAAAAAAAAATAGAAAAGAAGTTAATGAGTAAGAGAAAAAAAATAAATAAATAAGTCCAACAGATCGACTGCCACACCAGCAATAAAGAGTTGTCAACGAAATTCTTTCTGAAGAGAAGTGGGCCAACATGGTTCCACAGATAAAATCATGAAAACCCAAGGGACAGATATTCTGTCACATAAAATGTTTCAGAGAACATAAAAGCATCCCAAATCATTTTATGATGCTAACATAATTCAGGAAACATAGCCTGAAAAAAGAAAACCAAAACCTAATTTCATTCATGAATTCAGCTACCGAAACCCCCAAATCTCACAAAAAGCTCCACAAGGTATTAATACATCATGCTGTATTTATGTTAGTTCTATTTTCTTGTGTAAAATTCATTTAGGGACAGGAAAATCATTAGAATAATTCTTTACATCAACGTGAGGACATAGGCAGCCAGACAACTATTCATACATTTCTTTTAGGTGGAAGTTGTCTGTCAGAAGGCAGGAGAGGGAATGCACACATTTATCTCTGCTCTCCCCTATATTCTGAGGGAACTATTAAGATAGGTTGTTTTGTGTGTATGTTTGTTTGCTTCCTTGCTTGCTTGCATGCTTTGTTTTGTTCTGTTTTGGTTTTTTGTTTAGTCAAGGACTTGCACTTAGTCCAGGCTTACCTGAATTCAGCACTCACTTGGTAAGCAGGCTGGCCTTGAACTCCTATTTCTCCTGCCTCTGCCTCCCAAGTGTTGGAATTGTAAATCACAAAACCCAAACAAAGAAGTTTTTTAAAGTGTAAGCAATTAAACTTTGTTTACATAACAAACTCTGTGTACACACTGAACTTTCTGGTAAACTGAGCACCTTTCTAGTGCTATCATTCAATAAATGGATGTTTATTTAAATTCGAATTTAAACATTTAAATATTTAGTCTGCATTACACAGCAAGTTGGTTGTTGCTAATTTCTCTTTTCCCAAGATACACGGTTAGTCCCTTAAACAGAGACCTCGTCCTAGCCTTCATTGCTGTTTTCTCCTGGCCACACCCCTTCCCCTCCTCCAAGACTCCCCCTCCACAAAACTGAACAATGGAAAAGAAAACATCTACGTTCTAAAAGAGAGCGCTCACCTCTGTGGGGGTGCCAGTCTTTAATCCCAACACTTGGGAGGCAGAAGCTAGAAAATCCCTCAACCAGGATTACACAGAAAGCCCCGGTCTCAGAGGAGTGGGGGCAGGGGTAGGGGAGAGAGATAAAGAGAAGGGTGCTGAGGATGTGGCTCACTTGGTAGAGTGTTTATGTAGCATTCAGAACATAAGTCTCAAAGAACTATAATCCCACTAAACAAGTGCAGGATCAGAGGTTCAAAGTCAAACTCATCTATACAGCCAATTAGAGGTCAGCCTGGAGTACGTGAGACTCTTGTCTCCAGAGAGACATGACAAAGGAGTAAGATTTAGAGTGTAGCTCACTAGTACAGTGCTGGCTTCTCTGAGGCTTAGCTCTATGGCAGGAGTATGGGGGAAGAGGGGGAAATCAAACATTATTTTTTTTAACTTATTCTTTTAGAATTTTACATGTATATATAATACATTCTTGTCCTACTCAGCGCACCCTCCCTTAGCTTGCTCTTTTTGGTTTTTTAGTTTTTTGTTTTGGTTTGGTTTTTTTTGTTGTTGTTTTTATTTTTTTGTTTCTTCGAGACAGGGTTTCTCTGCATAGCCCTGGCTGTCCTGGAGCTCATTCTGTAGACCAGGCTGGCCTCGAACTCAGAAATCCGCCTGCCTCTGCCTCCCAAGTGCTGGGACTAAAGGCGTGCGCCACCACTGCCCGGCTTCTTAGCTTGCTCTTATCCCTACTAACTCTTCATCCACCCATCAAATCCCCACTGGATTTTTATAAAGATCTGTTACACATCTAAAAGTGTTCAAGGATCGCAAGCTTGCCCAGCAGGTAAAGGTGTTTGCTACGCAGCCTGGGGACCAGAGTTCAATTCCTGAAACCCATGTAAAATAGAAGGAAAGAACAGGCTCCACAAGGATGCCCTCTTACCTCCATGTGCTGTGGCACTTGTGTAAACACACACACACACACACACACACACACACACTGATGATGATTACCATGTTGATGATGATGATGATAATCTTCAAGTGAGCCTTAGTATTAGAAAATATTACAAGCATGTTGAGCCAGAACAAAACAAAAAGAACAACAACAACAACACACGTCATTTCCTGTCCTGGCTCAGCTGGCTTATCGTATGACTAATAAGTATTAAAACTAAGCCTGGTCTGCGTCAAAAAGCACAGCTATTTCCTCTGTCACTAGGTTTTCCAGGCTGATCCTTAAAGTCCCGCCTGCTTCCAACATTACCAGTAAAACAAGGCTGGCCCTCTGCTCCTCCCTTCAGGGCGCACACCACAATACAGACTCTTATCTGGGACCACAGACACCCAATCAGGTTACCTTCCCTCTTCCAGTTTCCTGTTTTTTCATCAACAAAAGATGGTGTTGACTAAATCCTCTCCTTGTGAGGACCCTTCTAGGACTCAGGAAAAGGAATCTACCCAGTGATTCACTTCCTTTCCTCCTCCTTGGAGGAGCCATGATCAGCAGCAAACAAGGTTGTAGATACGTAGTTTCCCACCCTTACATCATTTTAGCCCATATCTCACGAGGATGGCCATTCTAAATCTAGTCTAATAAAAAGGGTGAATAGAGTATCAGAATGCATACACATTTGCCCTCTTATCACCATGTCAATTTCCCTGGCAGGAGAAAAATGACATAACTATATTATAATCTTTCTCATTCTCTCTCTCTCTCTTTCCCTCTCTCTCTCCCTCTCTCCCTCCCTCCTTCCCTCCTTCTCTCCCTCCATCCTTCCCTCCCTCTCTCATTTTATGTATGTATGTATGTGTGTGTGTGTGTGTGTGTGTGTGTGTGTGTGTGTGTGTGTGTATTAAATGCCCACTTGCCTGTAGATTATCCTAGTTTTCCCAGGGTAGAAATTCTAGAATATGTCCATTTTCTGTATTTTATTTATTGATTTTTCCAGTACTGGGGAACAAACCCATAGCTTAGCATATCCTAGGAAAGCACTCTACCACAGAGCTACATTTCCAGGGCTTATTTTTGTTTTGTTTTGTTTTTCTGAGACAGATCCAGTGAAACTGCCTAGTCTGACCTCGAAGTCACTAACAGCTCAGCAGGCCTGGAACTTGGAATCCTTTTCCTGAATAGTCCTCCTGCCTCAACTTTGTAAATGGTTGGGAAAACAGGAGCGTGCCATTTGTGCAAAGCATGACCTTGTGCACATCCTCAAAGAAAATAATGCCTTAAGTTATAGCCGGAGTGGCCACAGCATTCCTGGAAGAGAGAGAACTGTTTGGGGGTAAAATCCTGGATTATGCATGAGGAGCCAGAAGGCTTAGTGCTAAACATTTAAAGAGTCCTGCAGTAAAAAGACAGGATGGATGTTTGAGTCAAGCTGGGGATACAGAATGGCCAACCATGTGGCAGAGAGCTGCTACCTGAGAGCAGAGCAGACACAATCAATGAACATTTCCCAGAGCAGTGATCGCTGCTGTTGCTGAGACCCGAGATGGCAGAAGGTCGGCTTTAAGCTGCACTGCAAAACGCCTAGCTTACATCAGACCTTCATTAAGTCCGGGTAAACAGCAGGAACATCAATGGGACTCTTACCAATAAAGAGGTCAGTTCAGCTGAACAGAGTCCCAGGGAAAGAAAAAGAAAGATCACAGGCAGGAAACCCGCAATGTGTAATAGGGATCAAGACCTGAGCAAGGGGCAGAAATGTATCATCTATCATCAGCAGTGGCTAAGAAAAATGGGAGCTTTCTGTGAATCCATATGGATGGGAAAGGCTCACAGAAGGTCATGCTTGGTACAGGAATCCAAGCTAATATTGCATGGAGTCTGAACGGCAGTGACTTTGGATGGCATGTGTCTATTTCACCTCTATTCCAACCCTGCCAGCTCTTCACCTTCTACCATCTGACCATCCATGAGCCTCAGAATGACAGTTCCTTAGCCCACTTACCTACCAGGTGGGACAGTAAGAACTGTAAGCAGCTGACGTCAGCGTCAACGAGAGCCTTTATTTTACACACGAAAAACTGAAATGTCTTTCATTCTTCCAGAACTGAAAGAAACCACCAGACTCTGGTATTACCAGACTTGATGGAGATGACACAACTGGTAAGGGGTAAGAACCAAAACATAACCAGCAGCATACTCCTGTCTGCTCACCTACTGTGCCCTCAATCTGAAGTGTCCCTTTAGAAGCAGGAAGGCTCTCAGCCTCTAGGTATCAATGAGACACTCTTTTCAAAAGAAACCCAAGACCCACTGCAGAGAATTTACAAGATGATTGACTACTCCCCAAAGCTAAGAATCCATTGAATACAATCCACTGGAAAAAGTATATAATTGTAAGAATACAATCCATTGGGAGGAAAAAAGACTGAAAATAGGCACGCCATTTTTTTTATGTTTGGGCACTGTATCTACACCTGGTCAACTGGCTAGTCTTGCTAGAAAGATGCCGGGCATTAGGGTATGTCCAGATACAAGGAAAGTTTCTTTAATATTCTGACCATACAATTGAAAGGGAAACACCAAAAGCAACTCTGGCTATTTTCTATGTGTAGACTAGCTATGCCCCAATAATAGGCTTCATTCTATTCCTATAGGTACCTAGACAAAAAGCAACGGTATTAGATACATAACCAAAAAATACAATTTTAAACATGATCACATTTATCTTTATCACTTTACATCTTAACTCTTCAGTTTCTAAGCCACAGGCACTAATCCATTCAAGTTTCAAGTCCAAGGATGTTTGTAATGTAGTTAACAGTTTACAGACTAACTAGCCTTTGGGCTACCATCTATAAAATGTACTGGTTACTACTTGTAACTAAAGTGTAGGGAAAACATGTTAATTATCTTTAATTTCTTATATTCCCAGATTTTCATAAAGAAGAAGCTAGCCGGAAACTTTGAAATTATTGTTCCTGACGTTTACAATGCATAAATCAACAGCCAGCAAACGTCGTACAGAAAGCTAGAACTGCAATTCACTGCTTATGTAGTGATCTACCACGAGAGCCGAAAGCCAGATCTCAATGTTACAGTGTACCTTCTTCACAACAATAACATTATCATCATTCTTGGGAATATGTCCATCAAGAATCAAAAGAGGAATGGAGAGTTTGCTCAGCAGGTCACTGTGCTTGTTGTTCAGTTTCTAGTACCTGTGTGGTAGCTCCGGCCTGTCTGTAACTCCAGTCCAAGTGGATACAACGTCATCTTCTGACCTCTATTGGCATGAGGCACAAACACAGTAAGTCCACTTACATGCAATCAAAACACTCATAAACATAAAATATAAAATGTCTAAATTCTTTGTTTTTAAAAGAACAAAAGGAACACTGTTGAATTGACATTTATAATCATGTCTACTTAAAGATAAGATTTATACAAAAGATTTGTATTTGATTGCCTTGATCATCTTTACATAATTCAAGCATTTTTAATAAGGCTACTTTAATATGTACTAGGACACCAAGACACATTCTCATAACTTAGGTATTTAAAAGGTTGATTTGCAAACTGGATTTACTAAAATGGACTATTTCAAATAAGAACAAGCCTCTTGGACAGTATAATAGAATTGAAAATAATTTTCCTATGTCCTATGTCATGTAATTGGTTACATATGATATTATCATCTCTATTTTACCATGAAGCAGTATTTAGGGAACACTTTGCAAGATGCTTAAAGTTGAGCACTATACAGAGCCCAGCTCTTGGCACCCAACCTACCTACTGTCTATGCTGCTTCTTACAGGAGCACTGAGTATTGAAACCCACTTAGAAATCCCGAAACCACATTAGATGCTCTGCGGATGGCTGAATGTTGACATCCAGATAGTAACTAAACAGATTTAAATTATTTTATGATATATTACAGTTTTAATTATTGTTAGAGTCCTGTTTTCGTCAGATGTGATAACATCCACCTGTGATTCCAGCACCCGAGAGTTGTGAGGGAGAGATCTGTCTGTCTGTCTGCCTGCCGGCCTGCCTGCCTATCTATGAAGCTACCTATCTATCTAACCATCCATCCACCTTACATCTATCTGCATGTAACATGTAACTTATGGACAGATGTGAGCTCTCAGCTACTGGGTCAGCATGATGACTTCCTATCTGCCACTACCCAACGTGACTAACCCTCTACAGCTGTCGTGAAGCTTCATAATGAAATGTTGTCTACTATACGTTGCCTGGGTCATGATGCCTCTTCAGGGCAACTGCCAGTAACTAAGAAGCCATTCATAAAAATCTTACATTTATGAAATGTACATTGTTGTAACCAATTTTCTATGAATTAGAATTCGTATTTTCATCCTAGATCCACTGTCCAAACATAGAGACAGGTTAAAGCCAGGTTGGTCTTTAACATTTTACCTCAATGCGCCTTCTCAATGGACTCCCTGAGGATTTGTGTCAATTCATAACACTGAATGTATTACTGCAGAAAATGGCAGAGCAGAGTAAACAAGATAGAACTATGTAATATGAGCAGAATGAATATTTAAAACATTATATTGAGTGTCTTTAAGTAAATGGCAGAAGATTTCAGAGAGTTCAACTTTACTGCGACAGAGCTTAAAACTACATAAATCTAAATACATGCATGCATTTATGGTTAAAAAAAAAAGCACATTTTGAAAAGACAAGAAAGATAAACACAAAATTCCAAATGTTCTTCATTATCATCACAGAAATGTAGGATTTATATAACAGATATTAATGTTACATATACCCTTAAATAGTTTTTTTCTGGGTTTTCATTTGTTTTCCACCCGCCCCCATAGCAGTACTAGGGAGACAACCCAGGGCTACATGCATACTGGGCAAGGCCTCAACCACTAAGCAAAATACCCTAACCTGTGTTTTCTTGATTTTTTTTGTTTGTTTGTCTTCTTTCTTTCTTTCTTTCTTTCTTTCTTTCTTTCTTTCTTTCTTTCTTTCTGCCTTTCTTTTATTTTTCTCTTTGTTTTTCTTTCTTCCTTTGTTTTGACACAAGGTTTATCAGGACTAATTTGAATTCCCTCTATGAAACAGGTAAGCCTTGGGTTCCCATCCCCCTTCCTCAGTTTCCCAAATATCTATAAGTATAGGCCTGTAATACCAGGCAAGGCTTATAGCTTAGAGGAAGAGCCAGGCTCAAGGGTCCTTCCCTGAGGCTTACCACTCTCAGGGGAGTTTCACATAGAAGGACAGGAGCAAGGACCCTGTCCACGCAGAGGTTCTTGGGGACAAGCAGATTGTTGTAGTGCAGGTCCTGGACCTCAATCAGGTAGCAGTAGGTGGTAATCTCCTGCTCCAGCCCCAGCTCTGTGTCCAGAAGCTGTGGTTGGTACTCCTTCCTGGTTCCATCACAGTGTCAGCTGGGTCTCAGCAGTGCTCAGTCACAAGCTCCATCTGCACCTGCTGGGCTCCATAGGGGGTCTTGGTCTCTGTCACTGTGCCTTCCAGGGCAGCTTTCAGTGTGAGCTACAACTGCAGCTTGAGCTCAAGACCCTGGAGCATATAGGTCATAAATCTGACCTCCAACCTACTCTTCTGGAGCTGTTCAATATGGTCAGTTTTCTCAGCTCAGCAGCTCCATCCATGTGGTGAAATAGTCTGTTATTCTTCCTGCCCTTCTCTCCCATAGGCTCACACTGGCATCTCATATCTTTTGGGATCTTGGCTAGATCAATGCCAGGAGTAGAATCCATCTCTATGCTAACCAGACCGCCCATCATGGGTACTGATTTCCCTGTTCTTCAGGTACACGAGCAGTTCCTTCAGTCTTCACTCTGCATCTCCAGGGATGCACCATCAGAGTCTGCTCCTCCAGCACTCTGCAGCTTTTGATGTCAACCTCCACAATACAACATAGGACCCACCCCATCTCAAGCATGTTTCAGAAGTCATGTACAGCCAGATGGACCCTGTCAACATGCAGAACAATCCTAGAGTTCCCAATGGTGGCATCAAGAATCTTGCCACACAAGTCCATGATGTTCTACATTTTCATTTGAACGCTGCTAGCAGAGTACTCAATTCCAGGTAGCTAGAATGAGGATCTTAAAGCCCACATCTACAGTGACACACCTACTTCAACAGGGCCACACCTTCTAACAGTGCCACTCCCTGGGCCGAACCTATACAAACCATAACAATACTGCTCCAGTATTGCTACAGAAATGAGCAAGAGTTTACATAAGAAAACAAAAACAAACAAAAACATGTTGTAAGCCAGAAACGGTAGCTCAGGTCTACATTCCCAGCACACAGAAAGCGGAGGAAGGAGAACCGCTGGGCACCAGAGGCCACCCCATGCTAGTGTGAGTGTGTATGAAGAAAAAGCGAAAAGAAATGAGGAAGTGAGGAGGAGAGAGAAGGGAAGAGAGAGCCTGTCGGTAGACATTCAAATGTGTTTAGTGGAATCTTCGTATGCTTAGCAATAGATATTTTTATTCCAAAGAAAATTATAGAAGAAACCAAATGGCACAGATGATGCAATGCTTACTTTGGCTTTGAACTTCCCTAACAAAGCGCAACAAGGACAGAGCAATGCTTCAGAGCTCGACCCCAGGACACTGCAGGAGGTTCTCTTTTGCTCCTAGCATACTCCCTGTGGAAGTTCTCCAGCTACACCAATTTACATCTCCACAAGAGTGTATCCATTAAAGAAAGCTAGGGCTGTCCACACACTGAAAAACATGTCAGATCTGAAAAATATATAGGTAGGGTGTTTTTCTTTTTTTCTTCAGGTTTTTCCTTTTATCCCAGGAAATCAGAGTTTTCTTCTAGGAAAACAACCTGAACTAAAACACACATGAGGTATAAAAATCCTTCTGAAATAGTGGTATTTTTATTATTGCCCCTGGGACACTGGTTCAAATTTTCTTCTGCAGAAAGCGAATGGCCTAAAGGAAAAAGGCTCAGATAAAGCCATGTGGGTGAACCTTGTGTGCTGTAGGGATGGGGAAGTGGCCCATCTGTGGATACAGCCAGTGGGGCTATTACATCTGCTATGTGGAAGGCACCCTCCAGAGGAGGAGGCAGCTAGGCCACAGGAAATGCTATCCAAGGGCACAGACCAAATTCAACAGAGTCTTCATCAGAGCTCTTATCTCCCTCAAAGCCAAGCCTCCTCTGGGGTCTCTGTATGTTGCCTTTGTTTATATCCTGTCACTGTTCAGGACCCTGTGCTGAGGCTAATTATTCAAATGCAGACAGGAGGTCTGCGTATTCCTGTGTCTCATGCTGTGTCCAAATCTGGAGGCAGGATTCCCTGCCAAAGCTGCAAGGTCACATCAGAAAGGTGAGACCCTCAAGCTGCTGAGTTACTGGCAGAATGACAGTAACTGTTCCTGAGCTCTTACAGCCCTTTTCTAAAGAATGCATGCTTGTCATCGACTCTGTGACATCCACAACAGTCAGACCGCTCTACCACAAGTGCCCTTCCGTACTTAGTCAAGTTCTTCTTACTGGAAAGCAGTGATGCTCGGAGCTGGAGGGAAACCTGACACTAAACCTTTAGGGGTGTCATTTAAGACTAGTTCAGTCACAAGGGATAGAACCCCAACTCAAACGTAAGACGGAATTCTTCTGCTCCCACAACTAATCAGATGTTCAGAAAGATTTGCGAAACAAGGCTCACAGGACTTCATCTTCCCAGTGACAGGAGCAAAGCAGCTCCCTTCCGTCCCAGGCCGCCTCATTTACAATGGGCAGAGAAATATCAGTAGGAAAAGGAAAGAAGGAGGAGCAGGAGATTGGTTGCTGGGGGGGCCCACGTAACAAACACCCATCACAATCACTTGCTGCTGCTCTACAGTTTTAAAGATTCAACAGTCAAACAACCAAGCAATAAAACGTACACTAAGTGCTGTAGACCCCTTCCCATCTCCTGTGGAGTAACGTTCCCAATAACCAGAACTCAAATTACATTTCCTTAAGACACTGATGAATTTGAAAGGTTTTCTCCTGCGTGCCAGTTGGAATATGGGCAGGCACTGCAAACACAATGGTGTCCAGATGAACTCTGATTGTAATCTCTACTCCAGGGAGCTCTGATTGGGGAACGCCACTCAGACACTTGGAAAATAATTATGTCTTGCATGATACCTCTTTCTGAGATGCTTTCCACACCTCATTTCGCTGCTCTCAAACACTGCTGTTCACAAGGAAATGAGCCCAGCTCCAGTCTGCTTTTCAGAAAATCAAACCCAGAGTGCCAATTTCCAAGTCAGGTCAAGACTAAGGGAGTCCGTATAATCCCAGTAGCGGTGGCAGCCTGGTCTGCCTTACCGGAGAGTACTTTTTCAAAGCGAGTGCCTCCAGTACAATCAAAATGTTTAACTTGTGGAGTTCTATAAATAAACTAGCATAGCACCTCTATTATTTTAACTAAGGGCTTATTAACACAAGTGTCTAAGCTATAAAAGAAAAAAATAATAACCCTTAGGTTTATCTTTGTGTCCTTGCCCCCACCCCTTTGTGTGTGTGTGTGTGTGTGTGTGTGTGTGTGTGTGTGTGTGTGTGTGTGTGTGTCTCACTGAATTACACTACTGCAAAAAAAAAAATAATGGAATATTTGGTCTAGAAGTCATAAAGAAGGGAACAAATTTAAAACAATGCAGTTGTTCTCACTGTTGTAGAAGAATGTCTTTACTTCTTCTTCATCTGTCAACACACTTCTGAGAAACAAAAGGTAAAGGAATAGAGATGCAAGCATATGCCAGTCATTTGAAGCATCTCCCAGAAGAGCAGGTGGGCACGTAGGCATAAACCTCAGTCCCTTCACTCTGGTGACAACTCCATTTGTTCCTATTGCTGTAAGATTCCAGAGTGTCCCTAGGCCTTGACAAAATATGACCCACTCGTGCTCCCTAGACAATCCATTCAATGCCTGCGCCCATCAATATTTTCTATTAAGAGAGTACAATTCCTTTCACCTGGATGGCCTTAGGAGGGCGAACCACTTTCATCACCCTAAGACAAAGGCTGGCATTTAAAATCAATTAGCTTTCCCATCCAAAATCCAGAAAGCATCTCAGATCTTTGAAAATTTAAAGAGCTTTATGCATTAATCAATTGAGCCTCCCAGAGAGTTGATGCCCCTGGCTGTCTCATGTGAAAGATCTAAAATTCACAAGTTACGTATAAAGTTTTCATACCTTCCTTGAAAGACACGGGCTTATGTAATTTTTTTTTTTTTTTTTTTTTTTTTTATGGATTCTTTCCAAGTTGGCAAACAAAAGTGGATTCACTTGTATATTTCTCAGGCAAAATTATTAAATCATGTAATATGTAAAATATTGGTAATACAATGTAAAACAGTTGGTGCTAAGACCTTGTTAGGACTACACCTTGAACTCTGGCCCCCACACAGTAAAACCACCAATTACCAAATGTTTATACATGGTCAGTCTTTTTCTTTCCAATCCACAAGACGTCTTTATTCAAAAATATGGATAATTCCATTTGGGGGCTAAGCTATAAAGAGCACTGGCTGCTCTTGCAGGGGAGCTCGTTCAGCTCTCAACACTCACACAAGAGATCACCTATGTGGAACCCCAGTGTCTAGGGGTCCCAACACATCCTTCTGGCCTTTGTGGGAACTGCACATACACGGTACATATATTGTGCCTTCAGGCAAAACACCCATATGCCTATAATAAAATTTTAAATGGTGTCGTTTTATTTTCTACAAGTTCACTGGCACAACAGTGTGAAAACTGCAGAATAAGTCACTTGCTCCTGTACGTTGCTGTAAAGTAAATGTCATGCCATTGATCTCTGCAGACTGATTAGGCTCCTGGGACAAAGAAGGCAAGAGTGGTGAACAGAGAACAGAAGCAGTCTAGGACCACTCATATCTATCGTGGGTATCTACCTGAATGCTTCGTTACTGCAAACAAGAGCAACCTTACTCACAACTCACAAGGGGCAGGAGTCTACCTGGCTCAAGAAAGCACCACTCACACAAAATGACGATAAAAGCAGCCAGAGAGAGAAAACAGCTCCTGCTATAGCGGTCGCGGACAGAAGGAAACCCTAAGCTAGGTAACGCCTGATACAAGCAGGAAGGGGAGCCCCTCTTGTGAGATTTCAATGCTAGCAGTGCCAGCTCCAGGCAGGGATCAACAGAAAGATGGGAAAGCCCCTGGAGACTGTTGAAACCTCTTCCAAACATCATGATTTACGAAGCTCATGGCTCCACTTTAAATCGGAAGCCTCACAGCATTATTTGTATTCAGAGTTTTAGATATAAGATACTCTTAAGTATCCACACAGCTGTGCGATGATATGAAGTTTATAGCCCAAATTTAATATTAATTTCCTAGGAGTCAGCAAGATGGCAAGGCAGATAAGGGTGCTTGCAGTAAAGCGCAACATCCTGAGTTGCCTCTTCAGAATCCACATGGGAGAAAGGCAAGAATGATTCCCTCAAGTTGCCCTCTGACAAAATACATAACACACACACACACACACACACACACACACACACGCACATGCACACACACATGCACACGCGCACAATCTCTAAATGAGCAACTGATTGCTGTGCAGAATACAGCTTACCTTTTAGTAACTAAGAAACATCCAGCTAGGAAATTCTTGTAAGCAATTAAAGAACGCTAAGAAACAAAATACAACGTCAAATCCATGAAAGAAAAAGTCTTCGGGAGTAGGTACATTTATTTAACTGCCAATTGGAAAATGTTTACCTTCATCCAAAGTTAGAAGAATATATATATCATTTTCTCCCTATGCAAGCTACAATAATTGCAAATCAAAAATAGAATCCAATAGTATTGGTCTGGATAAAGCACACATTTCCAATGTTCTAGAGATAGCTGGATTCATGTAGTCCTTTTTCTAGTTTTGGTGAAATACACTGGTGTTCTATTCATTTAACAGGAAACTGCTAAACTGCAATGAAGGGAAAAATAGGTGAGGGAAATACCAGAAGTGGCCATAAAAAGAAAAATCACATTTCAAATACTATGAAGTAAATAAATTCCGAGATTTTGGCTAAAAGGGAATAAAAGGTAGAGATTAGTGATAAGAACTATTGCCAATAAAATTTTAAATCCTTACTTTAATTGTGCATTATGTTTTATGAAATACAACAAGTGGCCATCTTTATTAATCTTCTTTTAAATAAAACTAAGGGCTGCTGGATTACAGAGACGGCACAAAGGTTACAAGTTCATACTGCCCTCATAAAGGGTCTGAGTTCAGGTCCCAGAACCCACACCTAGAACTCACAATTCCCTGTAATACCAGGTCCAGGGGGCCCTGATGCCTCAGATCTCTGAGGACCTACGCTCATGAGCACCTACAGCTACACACATCCACATAGTTGTTTTCTATTATTTTAATTAAGAAGGGAGTGGGTGGGTGGGTGGGTGGGTGGAGGAATACCCTCATGGAGGCAGGGGGAGGGGGGAAGGATTCCAAAGTGGAGACCTGGAAAGGGGAAAGCATTTGAAATGTAAATAAAGTATATAAAAAAATAGAAACCAAAAAAGAAAAAGAGTATTTACAAGAAAGAAAGAAAGAAAGAAGAAGAAGAAGAAGAAGAAGAAGAAGAAGAAGAAGAAGAAGAAGAAGAAGAAGAAGAAGAAGAAGAAGAAGAAGAAGAAGAAGAAGAAATAATAATAATAAGGGAGGGAGAGATGGCTCAGTGATTAAGAGCACCTGATCTTTAGCATATGATATGAATTCAGTTATCAGCATCCACATAGAATGTCTCCTCTTCTGAGTCCACCTCCGGGGAACACAAGACATTCTCTAGGCACCATGAACTTCCATACACACAGACAACACCAATTAACTAACACACTAACTAACACTTGCACACACACGTATATATGTTCCAAGATTCTGAATTTTCCAAGACAACTTTAAGTGAATTTTGTTCTCCAAACCTGTGTGTGTGTGTGTGTGTGTGTGTGTGTGTGTGTGTGTGTGTATTCAAGCCTGGACGTTAACTCTGTGTTATTAATTTCTTCTTGAAAACTAGCTCGCAGAGCACACACAGATTATAGGCTCAGAAGCCATATTTCCTCAGTTACAAATTCTACTTTCATCACTTCTAGTTATTGTTCTGTTCTATCCTCTTTAGCAACTTTCTCATAGAAAAGAACAAGTATCTCTTCATTTAATGATTCCCTAAGCACCATCCACTAAGCAGTACATCTTTTTTAAATTTACGTGTACATATATGCATACTCCCATGTGCGTGCAGTCATCCATGAGGGCTAGAAGAGGGTACCAGATCCCCTGTAGATACTGTTAACAGGTTGTCGTGAGCCATACAAAGAAGCAAGTGCTTCGAACCCCTAAGACATTTCCCTTGACCCTAAAGCACTTTATTAACTGCCATGCTAAGCTTCAGCCCCAAAGAAATACCAAATTCACAATCCACATAGTGACTGTATATGAAACATTAGTTTGAAAATGAGTAAGAAACAGGAAAAAAAATCACACATATAAAGTACTTAGTGCAAGGCTTGAAACAAACGTAGACAATAGCCACAAAGTCGCAGGATTGATAAGTTATTTTTATCTCCTAGGACTGACGATAGCTATTATTATCTCGCAGAATTCTAAAATTCAATAAGCTAGTTCACACAAAGCACTTAGCCTTAGGTTAAAGAAAAAAACTTGTTATCTATCAGCTATTATTAAAATATAATTAACATCCTGGTTATTTCTTTAATCTCTTTTTGCTGCAAGTGGTGGGTGGGAAAAGAGAGTGAAAACTTTGCCTTTAAAAAAAAAAATGGCAAGACCTATTCTATTTCAGGTCACCTTTCAAGAACACAAAGAAAAAGATGTCAGAGGCCATTGGAAGCACTATGAAAAGTAGTTAAAGTCAGTCATTCCTTGTTTAGAACAATGGTTTTTAACTTCCATAGTTTTCTTCTTTTAAAAACAAAGAGAGACTTTGTAACTTGTTAAACTGCCTCTGAATAAGCATCAGACAGTGGGGAACGATGAGCCATCACCCAAATGGGTGAACGGACTCCTGCATGTTTTCCTGTATCCGCTGGTCCTTTGCCTATCTTTTAAAAATGGTCTCAAAAATCAAGTATCTATCTATGAGCACAACCCGGAACCTCTTTCTGAAAACACAAGGCTCGCTATTGCTTTTATCTGTTCCAAGCAGGAACGATCGGAACAAAGAGACACTTGAGCTTTGAGCCAAGCCTGGATCTAGCAGTCAGGATTAAGCTCTACACAACACCAAACGTGGAGTCTGTACGGGGGATCTTGGTCCAATTTCAAGACATAAGAGTGGGCATACACCTATACTGTAATAATTCTAAAAGGAAGAAGTTGCTGCCCTGTGTCCTTGTACAATGGAAGTCCAGGCGGCGGACACAGGTTTCGTCTTCTCACCGTGTGAATACAAATGCCTGAATGTTTCTCCTAAAGCACACACACAATCCAAAGTTAAAAGAGGCTGGAACAGTCATGAGAAGCCAGAGTGTTACCGTGGTGACAGGAGTCCCCAGGGGGAGGAAAAGAGGCTAAGATCAGAGCAAAGCACCTACTCTACCTCCTCCAGAGGTTGGCAAACGCACCCTGGGCTACCATCCCAGGCTCCACACAGATTCACATACGACATTTGTGAAGGACTAGAGCCACTGAGGAATCAAATTCTGAGGTCATGTAAATCAAGAAACTATCCTTATTCATCAAATCCGAATGTAAGATCATCAAATCCAAACGCAAACATGAAATAAAACTGATTCATTCATTCATTTATTTATTTACTTATTTATTTATTTTTGGTGGTTTAAGACAGGCTGTGTAGCCCTAGCTATCCTAGAACTTGCCCTGTAGGCCAGACTAGCCTTGAACTCAAAAGAGATCGGCCTGGCTCTATCTCCCAAGTGCTGGGATTAAAGGTATGCATCACCACCACCTGGCTAAAAAACAGCATCTCATACTGAAAAACAAAAACAAACAAACAAACCTATGTTCTTACAAACTCTACTGAACTCGAGAAAACAAGAGACTTACACTAACTTGGTTTTTTATTCACTATATTTATTTATTCACAAAGTCCTTGTATCATAAATACAATGTTATTAGTCTCTATATTTATTGTAACTGGTTCATGGTCATAGAAATAATCTGTCAAGTCTGATGTTGGTCCCCTTCAAATATCCCATATCTAAATACCCAGCAGAAGAGCTTATGATGTATTTTAATAACTCTTTAACCATGCTACTTTATTTTCAATGACTTTTGAGCTTTGAAAAAAATGTATGGTTAAGTAGATTGAACTTTGTAACATTCGATAATGGTATTTTTTTTCTATTATAATAAACAGACCAACCTTCTTGGATACAACATAAACTGAATTTTACTCTGTTATTTAGACAGACCACCAAATTTGATTTGCCATTCATTATATTAGAAGTATATAAAAGCTACTTTCAAAGAGTAGCAAGCTCATCTTCAGGGACCAAATACTTGCTAATATTAAGGACATTAAAAAGAAAATGATAGATAGATAGATAGATAGATAGATAGATAGATAGATAGATAGATGTGTGTACACACACACAACACACACATATATACATATATATATATGTGTGTGTGTGTGTGTGTGTGTGTATATATATATATATATATATTTTTTTTTAATAAGCCACCTAAGAGGCTGTGGAGATGGCTCCATAAAGGACTTGATCTCCAAGCCTATATAAAAAGCTGGTGCTATATATACCTGTAAGCTCAATGCTGCTGCCAAAGATAGGAGAATCCCTGGGGCTTGCTGGCCACCTGGTCTAGTTGAATTGGTTGAGATTCAGTCAAGATTCTTTCTCAAAAAATAACGTAGAGGGGCTAGTGAGACACCATAGCAGCTAAAATATCTGCTATTCAAGCAAGAGGTCACAAAGCTCAGGTCCCCAGAATCCATGGAAGTTCTAAGTGGATGTGGTGGCCCCTCATGAATCCAGCCTAAAAAGCAGAAACATAGAACTTCTTGAGTAAGCTGGCTAGCCAGACCTGCATATTGGTGAGTTCTGGGTTCATTATGAGATGTGACAGCAAAAGAAAGAAGTGGAAAACAGTATCAACTAAGAAAGAAGTGGAAAATAGTATCAACTTTAGATCTCCACATAGACATGCACACCTATACAACACACACAAACACACACACACAGAGAGAGAGAGAGAGAGAGAGAGAGAGAGAGAGAGAGAGAGAGAGAGAGAGAGAGAGAAAAGAGAGCTATTTAATGATATCCCAAATATTACCCACACATGAGGACGTAGCTCACTCGTAGAGTGCTTAGTGAGTCCTGGGTTCTCTCCATGGTAGCCGAAAATATTAGTAGAATCACTGGAAGAATTCAGTAGTGAGTCAACACGAATGGGGACTCCAGAATACACTAAGGCTTTGAACTAACCAATAGCTCACAGCACACACTACACATCCCATGCTTCCAAGTTTTTAAGTAAAACTAATACTCTGATAAATGCACATTTTATCTTCTTGCTCCTTTCTTTGTGGCCATTATGACACAGACATTGCTATTATTTAGCTATTTTATATTTCCCAACATAAAACTATCACTCATTCTGCACCCTAATGAGATCCAACTGAGAAAACGTTAACCCTTACATCAGGAGACAAGATCTCTCTTCACTTCTGTTGCCTCTCGCATTCCATGACGATACTATAGCAAGTCTAGAACTATGTTGCACTTACCTAATATTTTCTTTTAGTGTGCAAAAAGTAAATTTTAATGTATGCCCCATTACCTGGTCTAGAGGAAACCACTACCCTGTATATGCTTATTAGTTTCCTATTGTGATGTAGAAATAGCTGTAGAGAAAACAGAGCAAATAGCTGAGTGCTTAGCTCACAGCTCTTCAGGTTAGACACAGCATTAGGTTATCTGTTAGGGGCTCATAAAACCAAAGGCTGAACTGGGCTCATGTCTGGAGACTCCAGGGAAGAAGCACTTCCATGCTAATGCACATTACAGAACAAGTTTCCTTCTCTTGCTCCTCTAAGACTGATGCCCCTGTTCCCTTGCTGGCTATGAGAAAGATCTCCCCTTGGGCTTGAGAAGCCGTTCCCTGTCACTTGAACCCCTCTCTCTAACAATGTTGAGGTGAGCAGAGTGTCTCTTGAGCTCTGAACCACACTGATTCCCTCTCCCTCCACTGTGAAGGACTCACCCACCATTAAAGTGAAGCCCATTTGGATAATGTCCATAATTTAAAGTCAAATGTCTTGGGACTTGATTCAGATCTGTGAAATCTGTTTTCAGTCCTACTTGGATTTCTGTTTGACTAAATAACAGACAGCAGGATCCTTCAGAAGGAAAGCACCATTAGTATAATTAGAATAATGCACATCTGTATGTGAGTGTGTCGGTATATGCCCCCTCACAAAACTCAGAGGCAGACTTATTTTGTAATTTTATTATACTCATATGTGATGAAATATGATATATACACAAATATGTTGAATTTAACGAAGTACTATTGCAGCCTTGACACTCAAGAGGAAATGAAAAGAAATACCTCAAAGAACATGCTTTATCAGGCTCATGGATAAGTTTAAATATAAAAAAATTTAAAAATATATAAAAGAGTGCAAATTAAAATCTAAATAAGTAAGCAAAGGAAGGGAAAGAATCTTTCTTTCTTTCTTTGTTTCTCGACACAGGGTCTCTTTGTGCGACCCTGGCTGTCCTAGAACTAGCTCTGTAGACCAGGCTGGTGCCCAGAGATCCTCTTGTCTCCACCTCCCAAATGCTGGGATTAAAGGCATACACCATCTGGCAAGAATTTTTAAATCTATATCCAGTTCTCAGTTATTACTTTTGCTCAGAGCTATACAAAGCTCCTGATCTCTCTCTCTCTCTCTCTCTCTCTCTCTCTCTCTCTCTCTCTCTCTCTCATACACACACACACACACAAACAAACACAAACACACACACACAAACACACACACACAAACACAAACACACACAAACACAAACACACACACACACACACACACACAAACGGACAAACACAAACACACACAGACAAACACACACACACACAAAATCTAAACTAAGCACAGTTTCCACCATAAGAGCTCTTAGTACATCCCACAATGCTTTCATTTAAATAGTAGACACATAGGCAGTACTTTCTCCAGCCAGGGCCTATGAACAGGTACTATAATTTAGGATCTGTATCTTGAAGAGTCTCAAGTACACAGACTGCTCATGTAAAGAATGCAACAAAATAAGCAGTTCCCTCTGCCTCACTTCCTGGCCCAGAAGGCTTATGTATTTTGCAGTAGTTTCTTAATTCAAAAAAGGGATAGAAGTATGTTACAAATGTGTACTACATTCCTAGGTGCTCTGAATAAGTCACCAAATTAATAGCAATTCAAATAACGTATTCTTTAACGGCTATTTGCCGACTCTGCGGCATCATAAAACCAAATTGGTATCTTTCCCAAAGCATAAATAACCCAGCTCTATCGCAGAGTGATGGTACATCTGCATAAAGATAATTAATTCTCATCTTCCACTATTACCTAGTTGTCCATTACCAAAGGGTAAGTCATGTTTTCTCTAGGCCCGGGTGTGCTAATACACAGTGTTGATTGCTAAGAAACATTTCAAGCCTCTGAGGAGCTTAAAATTAGCTGCACAGACAGATATCACAACACTGGTATGTACAGTAGGCTCCCGTGGACAATGAAACTTCACTTAGGACATTCCATGCCTTCTCAGTCAACACAATTCAAAGACCATGAAAAGGACCACTACCTGGAGACTTCAGCTGCGCTCACTTAACTCTGTCCTGTAACTACAGAATTCTATATGACAGGTGCCTTTTCAGCCACTACAAAAGGTTGACTGTAAGAAAAACTATTGTCTATCCATCTCCAAAACAGCCAGAGAAGGTAAGGCATCATGTGATTCTTAGTATGAAAGGCTTTAGGTTGGGGTTGCCTGGGATCTACTGTGTGTCTTTTTTTTTTTTTTTTTTTTTCGAAACAGGGTTTCTCTGTGTAGCCCTGGCTGTCCTGGAACTCACTCTGTAGACCAGGCTGGCCTCCAACTCAGAAATCCGCCTGCCTCTGCCTCCCAAGTGCTAGGATTAAAGGCGTGCGCCACCACTGCCCGGCTGCCTGGGATCTATTTAAGGAAGAAAAAAAAGAAGAAAAAGAAAAGATAAAACTAAAGGGAACCTAAGCAAACGCAGCAAAATAAATCCCTGGTGCTCCTTTTAAGATGCTAGCCAGTGACCTGTCCTTTCTTTTCCTTTCTTTCTTTTTTCTTTTTTCTTTTTCTTCTTCCGGCCATGAAACAAGTGTTTACGTTCTGAACAGTTCTTGGATCCAAACTTAACTTTATATAGCCCTTGACCACAAAGGAAAGCCAATAAGCTTTGGACTTAACCTCAAAACCTAGAAGTTTCTCCTAGAAGTTAAGCTAGGAGCGCCATTACCCTAAGTAGATACTTTCCTGGCAGGTTTAAAGCAGAGAACATTTTCAAAGAGAGGATTCAATAGGAAAATTAGCGACGTAACCTGTGCTTGGTATGTGTGGGGGTTGCCATTGGTAGCATACCCTTAGGACACTGTGGGAGGAAAGAGGCCCTGGTTTCTTGTACTGGCTGAACAGTGCCAGACTGCTGGCCACCAGACTTCTCATTATGTGAGGAAAATAAGCCCTTATTTGTTAGGTCCCTGGAGTCAGGTTTCCTGTTCCTTCCAGGCTGAAGTATTTCAAACTTAAACAACACCTCATGCATATTCTTTTTAAGGACAGTATTAGAGGGTTTAAATCCCAAAAGTGTTCTGTAATGTATGCTAGCATTTCAAGCATATAAATACCAAGTACACTTGGTGTCCACTGTCTTAGAAAGTCATGGGGCTTTGCAGCCATCACAAGTCAACCGTAGTTGTGCGCCATATTTGTATAACCATTGGTCCGATGAGCATAGTACATGGTTGAAGGGACTAAAGAAAATAGAAAAGAAGAAAAACTATACGGAAAGTATGCATAGATGCCTGAAGTTCAGAAGTCACAATGCTCCACGTCTAGGGTCTCCATGTCTCATATCTAGGGAGGTAAAAGGAAGGGGGACTAGTAAGAAATTAAGCTATTAGAAGGTACTTGTGAAGCATACTGGGCTCCTGCTGGGTTCTAAACAATATGTGAGACATAAACTCTAGCAAGGGAACTGGATATGTTGGTCCACCCCAGTAATCCCAGCACATGAAGGTGGAAGCAGAAAAACAGCCCCGAGGTTAAAGACACCCTGGAATAAACAGCAAGCCCCAGTTTAACTTGGGCTACAGAGAAAGACCTGCTTCAAAAATCAAGATTAATTAATTAATTTAGTTAAAAGAAAAGATGTTGACAAGATAAAGGGAAGATAGTTTAAAAAAAAAATGGAGCATAAAAGCCCAATTTGAAAATAACGATCAAAATTAGCCATGAAATGTTTAGGGACGTAATATTATCTCTCCTCTACTGACAGGGAGACTCATATAAAAGAAAATTTAATTACAACCATTTACTATCAGTTATCAACTGACTGGTAATTAATGTGATAAATCTGCTCTTTCATTTAATACCCAAGATAAATGTGAGAGTTGCCAAGAAGAATCCGAGAATCAGAAAACGACACATCTAAAAACCACACAACCACTAAAGCAAGAACCCGAAAGCAAAATCTGATTATAAAGATGGCCAAAGGGACAAAACTAAAATTGTAATAAAGAATTAATTGCAGGGGCTCAAGAAGCGGCTCAATGGTTAAGAGCACTAGCTGCTCTTCCAGAGGTCCTGAGTTCAAATCCCAGCAACCACAACCATCTATAATGGATCTGCTGCCCTCTTCCGGCACGCAAGTGTACATGAAGATCATGCACTCATATACATAAATGAATGTTTTAAAAAAAACAATTTACTGCCTACATGGGAAGCAATCATGATTAACTCTCACAGGTAAAACTGAGCAGTAGGGTGGTCACGTGATCCAGAGAAGAGATGGTAAAGTGGTAGCAATAAAAGCAGAACGGACTCAGGATGAAGACTGTATAGAATAGACTAGAATATCTACGTTATAAGATAACAGCTTTTAAAGCCTCATTCCTTACTATTCGAACATTTCTTATTGCTAACTACCATATGGTGGTAGAATATAATACGTGTGTGTATGTGTGTGTGTGTGTGTGTGTGTGTGTGTGTGTGTGTGTGTGTGTGTGTGTGTGTAATAGATACTGTAATTTTCTTGGAAGTTCTCCAACTTAGGTCTCCTTTATTATCTGGCATCCCCATCTATGCTGAAGACACAAGAGAACATACTTGCTCTACAAGTGGTTTCCTGAAGAAATACATGGAACTTACGTCTTTCATAAAAGCTCTGGATCAGAATGCAGAACACAGAAAGACTCATGAGGGTCAGGGTTCAAAAGGGTTTTTAAGGTTCAAGGGGGTTCCCCAGGCTGTGCACACATGGCAAAGGGTGACCTATGGAGTGACCCCCCCAAAATGAGGGGTACTGACAAACATCCTTGAGCACAGTAGACTCATGAGACTCTCTGGATGGCGTGCTGTGGACCTAGAAGTTTTTAGATGCTTGGTAAGAATACACTAGAACTAGTATCTGAGGGGCTATGCCTGTTATCCCGCACTCAGGAGACAGAGACTGGAAAAAGCATGTTCGTGGGAGGCAGCTTTGCTCCTATTTCTGCAACAGACAACAAGAGCTGTTCCAGCTTATCTCTGCGACTGCTTGACCTAATCTCAGCAACAACAGTAGGGGCAATAAAAGTGGAACACACGCCATGTAAACCCGAGGACCACCTTCCAATTATGCCAGAGGTTCTCAACAGGGAGGTCATGATATCTCTGGGGGTCGAACAACCATTTCGCAGGGGTTACCTAGGAGCACCGACAAGCAGACATATTTATAGTATGGTTCCTAACAATAGCAAAATTAATGTGATGAGGTAACAGCAAAATAATTTTATGATGGGGGGTCACTGCAACATGAGGAACTGTATTAAAGGGTCCCAGCATTAGAAAGGTTGAGAGCCACACTATCTTATTCCCTGGGGTCCCCCAGCACATGTGGCATGTCACTGGAATGCCAATAGGGAGCAAACTCTGTAGCCTCCACTTTATACCTAAAGACACAACTTATATGACTGCCCTGGGTGAAGTTTCTATTTCGCTGTACACAAGTCCCCTTCTCTACTATGTGAGCGTTGAGGAAGGTTAGATCAGCTAACAATCATTTGCTGATTGTCTTTATAGCGCTGAGAAATTTAGCCAAATCATAAAATTAAAAAGGAAAAAAAAAAAGGCATAAAACATTGCTCTTCTGACAGCCTTCTTGAGAGAAAACACACATAGGTAACTATTAAATCTGAGACATGTTTAACTGCCTAGATATTAAAATAAGTCTGATCAGAGGCCACATGGGAGAGATGCAAACTGAAATGTAAACTGGAAAGAGACCATTACAAAGGCATGTGACAAGTGTTAGCTAACAGGTTCCCAGCAGGGACTTAGTGTCTCACCCATCAGAGCCACATCAAGATGATATGCTGTCCTGGAGCCTGGAAGTCATCTCCTGGTGTCTCTAACGTGAGACATGCTGGGCAGATTTATGGCAACAGACACACTAGCTGTCTGAGAAACACCTTTTGGTGTCCTCTCAAGATCAGATCGGGACTCTGTGTCCTTGTGATTAGTGAGCTTGGTACAGGAACAGCACGTGTGGAACCAGTCTGGATCTTTCAGGAGTCTATTGCACAGGTAACCTAACAAACAGACTAGAAGGAAGTGTTAGGAGGAAAAACAAATCCAGTTTGAGATTTGCCAAAAGCAAGGTTCATATAAATCTGGGCATATATGTAAGAGAATGAATCCACATTGAACATCTGCTAGGTCCTAAGTATGCAAAGCCAGATTATAGCCACAATACAAAACATCACCAAGAGGGACCTTGATGTGAGCCTTTTACATATCCTTACCCTTCAGAAACCCCCAAAGCATCTTCAGTCTGTGTCAGTAACTACGACAGAGGGAAGCAATGACAAGACAGAAAACAGCAGTCATTAGCTAGCACTCCGCAACATGCAGGGATTCCGGTCTGTGACTAAGTGGAGAACTATAGCAGGCTGCTACATAGCAGACGCTCAACTCAAAGGGACTGGCTGCCTTTCTAGGATCAGAGATTTTAGAAACTGCTAGAATCTTCACTAACAAATGATAAACTTGCCCCGCTGAAGATATAACAGAGGGAAGCCCAGCATAAACGTCTGTACCACGATTTCAGCCACAATCTCTGTGTTCAAGTGTGTTGCTTCCTGGAACACAGCTTGCAAAACCACTACATACTCTTTTATGACAATCAATGACACTCGTGCAGTCTACGAAACTAGGGCTCCCCAGGCGATACAGAGCAATACTGGTTCAGCTGGTTTTATAAAGCGGAAGCTAGAATATACCTCTTTGTTTTCCTTGAAGGGTTTTTTTCTGAGTCAGCTTTCCAGCATTCCTATCTGCATTTTCTACATAGATAAAGGTGGATAACCGTGGTCGTAATTACATCCCTGCAGCTCCTAACAGACAGCTCTTTCATGTATTCAGTCATTTCACCTTCCTGGCTTTCCGACCAACCTTGATAAAACCTGTCTCCTCATCTATTAAAACGGGATAAAGTTCAACAGAAAGAATGAATAATCTAAGACTAATAGTGACTTAAACAAAAGGGAAAATTGTCTTATTACCTAAACAAGAGCCAGCACAGGAAAAGGCAGGACCTGATAATAAGAAGCCCTCCCTCTGGCTCTGCTTAACTCAGGACATCTGCCCTCTGGCCCACCTTGTTCCAGACCTTCACCTGTTTCTCCAGCCAGCGGAAAGCAGGGAAAGACATCACGCTGGTCAACTACTCATTCTCTCCGATTTGCATCTTATTTCTGAGAACAAAATCATATGGCCTCTGACTGACAAAGAGACCCGAGAAGCTGAGCTGACAAATCCGACTGACAAAGGGAATCTGAGCTCTTAGAGAGAAGAGATGGGCCCTTCCCAACTTCCTGCACTTGATATCCAGGCCCGCTTACAATACCAGACATTCCGACACCATGCCTACCCCGTTCATTCGAACAGCAACCATTGATCTAACATCAGTGTTTGCATCATTTTTTAAATTAATTAGAACAATTATTTTGTTGCTTTGACTTTTTCATCACTAACAAAAATAGCCATCTTGACATTAATAAGAGTTGATACTGGTTTAATACAATAGCCTCAAAATATACACATGATGGGTCTAATTTAGAATTCTCATTACATAAATATGAAAGTCAGAGGTTTGTGGAGTCTATTTTCTACAGTTGTTGTTGTTGTTTTGTTTTGTTTTGTTTTGTTCAAAGGATTTCTCTTTGAACCTGGAGTTTGGCTAGGCTAGATAGCCACTGAGCATCAGAGAAGCACCTGTCTCTGCCCCCTCAGCTTGGGTTGCAAACAGGAGCCCAGCTTTGCAGTGGGTGTTGGAGAATCTATGCTTGTGATTCAGGCACCTTACAGTCTAAGCTAGCTCCCCAGCCCTGGCCAGTGTCTTAAGAAAGAAACTTCTTCACCCCAGCGGCTGAGAAAGGAAGATTGGTGAATATATATAGCCAGATCAAGAAAAGATAGGGAGAGTGGGAGATAGGGGTAAAGAGGTAAAAGGGAAGAAGAGGAGGGAGAGAATAAATATTAACAGTTTGGAATCTCCTCCATGGTCTATGGCAATGTTTCTGAACCCGTGGGTCATGATTCTCTGTGGGCCACAGGACCCTTTCACAGGAGTTAACTAACTCCATCAAAAAGCAGACAATTACATTGCAATTCATAACAGAAACAAAATTACAGTTATGAAGTAGCGACAAAAATAATTTTACGGTCGGGGGGTTCCTATAACACGAGGAACTGTATTAAAGGGTCGCAGTGAGAAAGATGGAAAACCACTAGTTTGTCACTATAAGGCTTCTAAGCCTTCAGCCAGGAGGCCGATCTATTTCGGGAAGTGCCTTCTAGAACGAAACAGATGGTGTCACTGTCAGGAAGCAAAAGAGAGAAAGACAAGGGGTCTTCGCCCTTCTCCTTTCTCCCATCAAGTGCAAGCACATAGGTATACAAAAGCCCTGCCCCTTAAGGTTCTACCATTAGCCATAGGTGCCATGCTAGGGACCAAACCTGTGCCACATGGGATTTAAAGGTCAGGTAAGATTTAATTCATATACAAGTACAAATATGTGTATCATTCAGTGAGGGATAACAATATTTAAATGGCAACATATTATAGTTATTTAGTTTTGTATGGTGTGTGTGTGTGTGTGTGTGTGTGTGTGTGTGAGAGAGAGAGAGAGAGAGAGAGAGAGAGAGAGAGAGAGAGAGAATGAGAATGAATGAGTTGTGGGTAGAGTGGATAGCTGTGAGGGGGGGTGAGTTCTCTTCCTCCACCATGTGACCCCAGGGCAGCAGGGCCATTATCCACTAAGTCATTACACCAGCTCTTATATACACTGCCCAAGAAATGCCCTAACAAACTAACTTGAGGGAAGTATGAAGAGTAAAAATTAGTACATGTGACACCACTTTAACAATTCACCACTTATTACTGTCGTTGTCGTTATTGCTGCTTTTCTTTGGTGGGGTCATTGTTTATAGGGAGTTTGCTTTTGTTTTGTTGAACAAGACTCTCACTTTATAACTCAGGATGGCCTCTACTTTGCTGAGACTAGTCTGAAATTCAAGTAGATTCTTCTGCCTCAGCCTGTGATTCGCTGGGTCTACAGACATGAAACATGACACTCAGTTATGGTAGAAACTACAGCTGTGGCATCAGATATGGTTCAGTAAGCAGAGTGCTTGCCTAGCATGCACAAACCTCGGATTGGAAGCCTAACACTTAAGACCAGGCATAGAGAGTAGCAAACCTGTAAAATAGTACTTGGAGATACAAGCAGGAAGATTAAAAATTCCAGGTCATTCTCAGCTACAAGTTCACAAAGCTAAAGGCCAGCCTGGGCTATAGGACAGACACCCTTTTCTTTAAAGAAAAAAAAAAAAAGTTTTATTCAAGGATAAGATAATATAGGCTGATTTTCCAATAATCCCTACAATTTATCGTTTCCAAACTTGCAAATAAACAGAATAAAATCCATTTCCTAACAGATTATACTAGGCAAAATAACTTACTTGCACCAATTTGCTCAGCTTGAACAATTAGAGACTTCTAAGGAAGATAAAAATAAAAATACCATAGCAACCCAGTGTCACCCAGAGAATGAGTAATAAGATCGTTTAAAGTTTGTTTTCTATAGCAATGGGTTTCCTGCCTTCTCCCCTTCTTACTCTTCCACATTAATGCCCAAGATGTTTTCTTTCAAACGTGGTCCTTAAAGGAACATCAAGGAAGCTTCTCCCTTTGGGGACTGGGATTTTGGCACTGAAATGAGAAAATAATCTCCTTTCAAAAAGCATATAAAATATCAGTAGGGTGTTTGTGGCTCAGTATACGTGAACTTGAGCTTCACAGACTTAACTGGATCTCCAATGTCTGTGTAAACAGACCAACCGGTAGGCAGAGGGCTCCCGACTCTGTAGCCATTCATACTGCTTACGGTATTTGCATTGTGTATATAAACAATTGCAGCTACAAGCCTATTATGTTGCCTTCGGCAGCATCTAATCTCTGCTCATTTCCCGAGGTAGACAGAGCTGCTTGCCCTTCTAAATACATATTTTGATAATGTATTTATAATGGCTATTAAATGTTCCCCACAGGGTTGCTGCTTTAAAGCAGTAAACAAAACTGTTGAGTTTTGTTCTCATAGTGGGAAAGCTTATAGTATAGGTTCAAAGTCATTTCTATTCAGAACGGCATGTTACAGTTTTAATTATTCCTGTTAGTCATCTGGTGATGTCACTGTAGACATGACATAAAGGAATAAAGAGGTACATCGACCTTAACATAATCTGGGAAGAAATTTGGACACTATTTTCCTGCCATTCTTAACTATTGTCCAAAGAAATCAACACATCATTGTGATGTGTATTTCTCAAAAGAATAGAGAATAAGTATCATTTTATCATCCTTGCTAAAACTGTATTAAGAAAATAGCTAACACCATGCGTTATTTAAATGGCTATCTCACTAAGTACAATTTCTACATAGAACTACCATTCCTTCTATTCAATGAATAGTATCACATGGTGGACGTCTTACTTTAAACAGTTATAAATTCTATCTAAATTTTAGTTGTTTGTATGTTATATGACTTAGGAATATCAGAAATCTTGTGTATGTGTGTCTATGTATATTAGCATTTATTAGTTTGTGAAGAAAAAGAAAAGAACGGTTTCTTACTATGTCCAAAAAGCTTTATAAGGGAGACTCTTACTAAAGTTGGTAACTTCGTTTCACTTCAGGTTAGCAAAAAAGAGATTTTCAATATTTTTCCTTTTTTAGCTGTCTCTTCTTAGGTCGAGCCTATTGTTTGGAATCTCCTCAAGATAGCAAGTTGCAGTCTAGATTGGTACTTCTTAGAAATGTTCAAATGACAGCAATAATATAGCAATCATGGCACTAAATATCCATCACAGAAATACTGCCCAGACCAGAGAATTTTCTAGCTCTTTTTGACAAGGCGGTAGAAGGAAAACATAATGTAGTAAAGATTTGAAATGAAAAAAAAAAAAAAAATAGTCATTCTGATATTACGTCGCAATTACCCTAACCACTTACTGAAAAGCCTGCATAACAGAAGGCAATGGTTGGGGTAAGAAATTGGTCTAAAGCCACCGAAATCAAAGGGAATTAAACCAAACACCCAACCTACAGAATGACTATTATGTGCACACTGTAACAGGATTTTATTAAGACTGGAAAAATAGTGAAATCTTCAAAATAAAAAGGAATTTTATTTCTTAAACCAGATGGTCTTAGAAAGTAATCATCTGGACAATTGTTGAAAATCTTTTTAATAAGCAAAGGAATTAAAACCTCGAAGGATCCCAGGAACCTAAAGTCACATTTAGATTAATTCCAAACAACACCCAAGTGAAGTCCAGCTTGGAGCATATCCTCTAAACATTTCCCTAAGCCTTATGCCTCACGCTCAGAGTTCCTACAGGCAAAAGAAGGGCACGGCAAATATGGGGTAAGTTCAGGGAGACAGTTACTTTGAGCACAAAATTTAAAAGTCAGACAGCAGTGCAATGAATTGGTACTTTAAAAAAAAAAAAATCAAAACTAAGGCAAAACATTAACTAAAAGCAGGGTCTTTGTCGCTGACTTTTCCCAGCCTAGATCTACTGTGCCTCAGTGGTAGGCACTACAGATGCACTCAGGTCGTTTGGGTTGCTATAGTGTTTTCTACTAATTTCCTTTTAAATTGTAATAGCATCATGTACTCCATGACTTTATTACTGATGTTCTAGAGCCTTAGCCCACAAACTTCTGAACTCAAGACAACTTTCTCCTCCTCTCACCTTCGCCCTGGTCCAGCTGGGTAAGATTCAATAAATATCTGTTGAAGAGAAAGGGTTGTATATGTTAAACTCTATCAATATTTCTCTAAGATTCGCCCTGTAACTAAAGTCAGATTTATGGTCTTTATACCACAAGCTATCTCTGGATAGCTCTACTAATTGAGACTCTCTTTATCAATTCTATATTCTTACATGATTCTTATGTGAATTGTATCTAAGTCTTACATGAGTCCTTTAAATAAGATATAATTATGTCTATCGTATTAGTAAGGAAGCCGAATCTCCAACAGTGTAGCAACTTGACACTAACTTAGGTCCTCAGTAGGTACTGGGTGGACACTACTGACAAAGAGTAAGCAGACCACAAGGCTTTATCCCACCAGCTCAAGAGTTGCCTCCTCTTGGAAGCCATTTTTTAAATGCTTGAAGCTAGACTTCAGTGCTTACCTTCTGCCTCCAATATCAGAATTTTAATACTACTGATAGATCTTTACTCCCGGATATCATACTTTTGATTTTATCAAAATGATTCCCAGTCCCTTTTCATTACAGAACCTCAGACCTATAATCACAAGTAACTGGATCTCACCAATAACCACAAAGTATTTGGGCCAAACAAGAACCTACTAGATTTCTTTACTTTGGCCTTCTCAGACCTTCTCAGAGAACCAACAAAAACCATGCTTTGACACACGGGACGCCTTAAAATAGCAGCAGAAAGGAGCTACAACCATCTGAGTACAAGTTCATTACATCATGAAATGACAAAGAATTGTTCATCTGATCTCATCACCAGAGTCTTGGGATTTCCCACATAGCCTGCTGTAAATGAAATCAGATATTCGCCCTCTAACAAAGCCTTAAGTTACTGACAGAAATGATAAAACAGAAGTGACTTGAACCCAACATGGGCCTCAGTTTGTATTTGTGGGCCTGTATTGTGCTTTTATGTTTTTAGATCCACTTTGTGTGTCTGTGGGTGTGTTACACATATGGGGGTGCCCTCGGATGCCAGAAGATGGTATTAGATCCGCCAGAACTGTAAAAGGTTCTGGAAAACAAACTCTAGTCCTCTGGAAGAACATCACGCACTCTTAACCATCGAGCCATCTCTGCTGCCCCTGATTTTTTTTTCTATATTCTGGTACACATTTGAAGGAATATGTTTCAAAGACCAGTTCCACACTAGGGAAATAAAATATTTACTAAGATATATACTTAATTTGGGGGGCTGGAGAGATGGTTGAGAGGTTTTGATCACTGGTTGTTTTCTCAGGGGTCCTGAGTTAAATTCCCAGCACCCACAGGGCTGCTCACAATTATCTATAATGGGATCTGATGTCCCCTTCTGGTGTGCAGGCATGAATGCTAAATTTCATAGATAGATAGATAGATAGATAGATAGATAGATAGATAGATAGATACCTAATCTCATTTTAAAAAGAATGACAGGAGCTTCTGTATTTCAATAGTTCTACCATATTTAAAAAAAAAAAAAAAAGCCGGGCAGTGGTGGCGCACACCTTTAATCCCAGCACTTGGGAGGCAGAGACAGGCGGATTTCTGAGTTCGAGGCCAGCCTGGTATACTGAGTGAGTTCCAGGACAGCCAGAGCTACACAGAGAAACCCTGTCTCGAAAACGCCAAAAAAAAAAAAAAAAAAAAGAGAGAGACAGAAAAAATATTTCCAACATCAACAAGTTTCTATCCCCATTCCTGTATAACAACTAAAAGCAAAGTTTCTATAAATAGATAGATAGATAGATAGATAGATAGATAAATAAATAAATAAATAACAAAAAACTTCCACTCAAAAATAGAAATGCACCATGTCCACTTAAAGCTGACATGGAGGAACACACTAGAAGTCTAAGGCAAGACTGTAAGGACAAGACAAGTCAGGGCTACACAGGGTGAACCTATCTGAACAACAAAACTAACACACCTTTCAAGAACATCCCATTTACTTCAGAGCATGTCAGTGACACACACACACACTCACACATGCCCACACAGACACACGTGCACACACATTCTCTCTCTCTCTCTCTCTCTCTCTCTCTCTCTCTCTCTCTCTCTCTCTTTCACACACACACACACACACACACACACACATGAGAGAGAGAGAGTGTGAGAGAGAGAAAGAGAGAGAGAGAGAGGATTTCAATAATCAAATAGAAAGTAGTGGCCTAGCTTTGACTTTCCCTCCAGCCCTCCACTCTGTGAGTGAAAAGCACTAATGCGACCTTCTTAATCTTTGAGCCAAACAACCCTCGCAAGTCTCCGTTCTTTAGTAAGGAGTCAATGGCTGTTGTTACACAGTAAAATATAAAGCTATTTTCGTTTGCTTTAAACATATCCCCTACCCTGACCTCGCAACAATGAGTGCATTATTTATGGTTCATCGGGTACAACATCCCAGATTTTTTCCAACACTCATCCTTCCTTAATTGCACCATCCCTATTGTTCAGCCTGTTTCCCCATCCTTATTGACAAATACACACTGAATAGACGAGTGCTGCACAAATTAAATGTATTTGGAAGAAAATGAAGAGACATTCTCAAAGAACAATGAAAATCAAACCCCTTTTCAAAGATATCTTACATATTAGTTAGTGCCTGTAATTATTGTAATTATGTAAATTTAACCCTCTAAGACTCCACAAGGATGCCTCCTCGGGTTAGTATTCATGTTTAAGAACTCCTTTAAAACTAGGTCCTTTTAAAGCAATTAACCCTTTCTGGATGACAGCCCAGAGAAATCTATGTTCTATCAGTCTGAGATCCAGCTCAGAGGGCTAAAGGTAGCTGCTAGAACACTCCAAATTACAACTACAACATGGCTTAAGCGTGTGGCCTGACACTGTACAGACGGAAGCATACTTCCACACAATCGAAAATAAATGGATTCTCCTTGGTCCATCCGCAGCTAGTTAATCATTGAGCATTAAAGATAATGAGAACTAAAATGTAAACAGACTAACCCTATCCTTCCATAAAACAATAACCATAGGAGGAAATAACCCCACTGAGACATGTACTATGAGAAGAATTTCTATAAAAACCGATAGTAACACAGAACCTAGAATCGCAAAACTCCGGGGACTTACACAGAGACAACCTGAAATTACTCCAGGAAAATATACTGAATAATTTTTAAATATATAAATACTTAAATTTAACACCAGTAAAATGTCTGATGTTTAAGTTCCAAAAACTGCCATCTCTCTCTCACCCTCCAACTTAGTCTAAGCATCCCTCCCAATAAACACGAGAATGAGCAGAACCAGGAGAGTCAGTAAAGAGAAGAGAACGCCCTCATGGCTTACTAATTAAATTAGATACACCTTCTAGAAATCAGAATTGGTTTTGCACATATTAGCACGACCCAAAAACGGAAGGCAGAGCTGTGCAGTCATTCACTACCAGGCCCATTCCTTGTAAAATACAAACCCTTCCAGCTTCACCCTGACTTGGTTTACCAATTCGTAATTTCTAGCCATCTAATTGCAGTGCATAGACACAGCAAATTATCTAAGGCAGAGTTCTTGTTATACACACACACACACACACACACACACACACACACACACTGCTGACTTTCTTCTCTTTGACAAAAATAAAGCTTTAGTGAAAACCTAAGACTTTGAATAAATTGATAAGTAAAGAAATTAAGAAAAAAACACATGCTTAGATTTGAGCATCTGAGACCTCCAGTTTTGTTAAGATTCTAGCCAAAAACAAACAAACAAACAAACAAAAACCAAAAAAAACCCCCACTGTTCTAAAATTTGTCCATGCCCTACTAAATACTTCTCATAAATTATATCATGACAGCATGTTATTTCTGTGCCCAGAAAATATTGCTACACTCAATAACATATAATTTTCTTTCTTTAAAAGTTGAGAACAAGCCCTGAACTCACACATGCCAAGTTCTACCAGCACCGAGCCAGACACTCTGGAGCCCCATGTAGGCAACCCACATGGCAACATTCGCTCAGCTCAGTGATAAGCCTGCAAAGTGACCCTGCACAAGATTGCATGCACCATCAACACAACCAAGTTAGGCTGTGACAACCATCAAATAGTGCGCTGTACACACCAAGACAATGCACCTTTGTGAAGGTGGCAGTCAATATTAGATTTTTTGTTCATTTGTTGAACGAATAAGCACCCATGAGTCTGGCGCTTGATTCTAAATTCTCCAACTGTAATTACAAACACATGTGCACGTCACAGAGCTCCCAATGCACTTAAAGTGATTACCTTATTGAAGATGTCTGCTTCTCCAGAAGCTACTAGAAATTGCAACTAGCCACTCCGAATGCAGTCATTTCCCACGTGTAAGCATATTCATCAAAACAACTTATACAATTGAAGAGGTCTCTTAGATATCTATATATTAATTTTTCACTTTATCTCCCTAGAAAATTGCATCCTAGATTTTCTACACAGATGCCTCTTGATGTGGGCCTGCATGCTGGGAGCTTTCCCCAGGGATCTCTGGCCCGGTCAAGTGCAAGGGTTCAGGCAGAGGGGAGAGCACCAGCAGGGACTAGAGTCACCTCCACCTCGGTCTCCACAGTTGCTGCATTGGTTGCTCCAAGATGCTGCACCCGCTGCCCTGTGCTGAGTCGGGTCCAGGCTGAGCCCACGAGAGACCGACTCACTGGCGAGGAGTTCGGGAAGCTTCTGGTGGCGTTCGGGAGAGCAGACCTCTTCCCAAGCAGCAGTATTACAGCTCTTATGATAGCAGCTCTCAGACGACAGAGTAGTTCTCACACCTTTATTCCTTCTGGATAGGGATCCCTCTATACAGTTGGGGATGGTCTAATATACAGTTTGGGATGGGTCAGGGGTCTGATAAGAGGTACTTCCCATTGGCTTGGTCTGAGAGTTTAAGGGCACCTTATCTGCATGTGGGAGGGCTTGGTGTTGTTCCTACCTGACAAACCTCATATGACAGGCCTCTCTACAGAGGGCTGTGGAGATTGTAGCTGTTTGACAGAAGACATGGGCCTCCCAGGAGCTTTGGCAAAACATTTTCCGGTTCCTTGTAGGGTAAACTCTACTGGTTCTCCCGTGGTTTCACCTGTGCTGGACCAGAAGGCCAGGTTGTCTGTCACAGTCTACTGCCCCACATCTTAACAACTGCAAAATTAGAACTCTAAGGCAGTAAGGCTTAAAACAGGCTAAAGGTGCCATGCCAGCCGCTTTCTTTTCAAGATGGCTCCATCAATCCTATTTTTCTTACATCACCCTGTGTCCTGCAGAGACGACGTCCCCACTTTTCTCTCAAACCAGTGCCTTTATTAAAGACTGTGCGTCCACTGTGTGACTGTACAAAACATGGTCAAGTTGTCACTTTACAGAAGATGACTAGTGGTCACAAAGCTCTCAAATCTGTCCCCATTAAAGACGGTGTTTTTCAATGTAGACACAAGTAGACTTGTGCACACCTCTCTTTCTTGTCTAAGAACATCACTGGCTATGCATTCCCAAGGTCATACTTGTATACACCAGCAAAAAGATCCAAAGCAGAGGAAACGCCCAGGGAGATGATTAGGTGAGCCAACGTCTGCTGGCTTTCATCTCTAGTGCTTTTGACATTTCTCATTAGGAAGACTACTATAAATAAAAAACAAAACTTTAAAAAGTCCTTAGTAAAGTAAAACTGAAATAATACCAAGCCGATCTGGGGTAATACAATTCCTATGGTCTGCCAGGTTTTGGAGGTACAAAAAATAAAACTGGACTGAGGCAGGCTGGATTGAAAGAAAAAAAAATTAGGGAGACATGACAAGAAAAAGGAGTCCCTCACTTTGGAATGTGGCTGAAGTTTCTCACCGGCATATAGTGCAGTTGGCAAGGGGACTGTCCAGTTAGTATTCAAGAGGCTCTGAGTTCAGTCCCTATTGTCTCCAATCCCAGTCCTTGAGACAGAGACAGAAAATTCCCAGAAGTTCAAGGCTATCCTCTGCTACACTCAATTTGAGTCCAACCTGGGCTATATGAGACACTGTCTCAAAAATAAACAAGCATTCATAATAAAATCCCAGCACGACAAATAGCACTTGCTGTGTGGTTTGCCTACATAGTATTCCTTTTATGTAGAATTATTTTCAAATAAGAAGGTTAAAAGTGCAATAAACCATGCTTAAGACCTGACCGCACATGACCTTCAACTGTGGCTTCTTTTCCTAGGTATGAATTGTAATTTCCTAGTAATCTCATAAATATGGCTATAATCTTTGTTTCTATTAAAAACAAGTCTTGGCAAGTCTTCTGAGCCAGGTCTTTTTACCTTTTCAGCTGTAATCCTAACCTATATACTTACCCAGGGAACTACCCTATGATCCTATTTAAGGTCCTAAGTAACCCTTTGATGTGTAACTTCAGAAGCCACCAAAATCACACACATATAGCTATGGCAAAGAAGCTTACATGGATCTTGGCTTTGAAAAGCCCACACCCCCAGCCTGGTCTACAGAGTGAGTTCCAGGACAGCCAGGGCTACACAGAGAAACCCTGTCTCGAAAAACCAAAAAAAAAAAAAAAAAAAGAAAAGCCCCCACCCATGCTTCGGTGTACAATACCCTTTTCCTCAGGACTTCACTTTCTATTAACCTCATGCTTAAATAGATGCTAAGATTTCTTTTTAATAAACTCCATCCAGCTGCTCTTCACTCCTCCTCATCATGAAAATCTTTCTGTGGTGAAGTCAAGAATTACAGCTTCACATGAATGGAGGTCTCTGAAAAGCCCTCATGCCACAGGAGACATACATGGGTCTATTTCTCTGCCTTCTGGGCTAACAGGACCTCGTCTCTATTAGCAAAGTTCTCACAATCAGAGGGTCAGAGGAGCGCCAGGCATGCAGCCAGAAAAGGTGTGGAAAGAGACTGGAACACGGGCGGGATGTGGCATCCCAGGCTATTCTCCGTGTAGCCCTGCAAATGCTGAAGACTGCTGCCACCAGAGCAACCAAGGGGGACCAAAGGCACAGTGGTCCTGATTATGATTCGGCCATCATGTGTGAGGGACTTGACATCATGATTTAGCTTCTCAAAACTGTACCTTGAGAATGTGAAAAATCTGCTACCCCTCCCTCAAAAAAACAGCAAGGAAGAGCATGAAACAAGACAGGACATGAACACCCTTAGCTTCAAACATCACCCAGGTAATACTTTGTTTCCCAACTGAAGTGAAGATATGACTCACAAAAAGGTTTTGTTTGGTTTAAGCTACGAGTTCCCTGGTCTTGGGAATGATCCCAGATTTTTTTTTCCTCAAAAAAAAAAAAAAAAAAAAAAAATGGTAAAGATTTGGGCACACTAATAACAGATCACAGAGAAAACCCGAAGTAGAGCAAGAGGAAAGCAAGTGGTTAGGAGTGAAGTCATCTACCTCAGTTAAAGAAATCTAACAGGGCTGGCGGTGGCTCAACCAGGAAATGTTTGCTGTGCAAGTATGGGACCTTCTGACTCCTAGACCCACAGAAGCAGCCCCACCTACAATCCCAGCACCCAGGAGGCGGAGACGGGAGGAGTAAGGAGGTTTGCTAGCCAGCCCGTCTAACCAAATGGGAGGTTCCAGGTTTAGTTAGAGATCCTGCCTCAAAATACAAGGTAAGCAGGACTGAGGAAAAAGACACTAGACATAAACCTCTGGCGTCCACAAACACATGCGCACACCACACACAGACACAGACAGCAAAAACAAAACAAACCAATAAAAGGATCCCGTGAAAATCCAGTTAGGACTAATGACATATTAAAGGAGAAGAACTGTTGTTTCATTCTTCTCTTTCCTAGGGTTTAATATTCGTAACTACAGTGGAGGAAAGAATCAATGTTACAAGTCTGTTTTCATGTCTTAAAGGGTTTTTCAAAAGTCAATAGAAAAGATCTGTGATACAGAATGAATGACAACAACAGAGGTCTGCTACTCATTATTTAAACGGCTGAGCAACTGTGGCTTGGAAAGAAAAGGGGCTTTTCAAAGGTACCACAAAATTTGTGGTAAGCGTCCTATGGAGCAGTGTGTGTCTGTGCGTGTGTGTGTGTGTGTGTGTGTGTGTGTGTGTGTATGTGTGTGTGTAATGACAGGTAAATGCTCTTGCCACCAAGACTGACTACCTGAGTAGCATGCCCAGAACCCATTTGATGGAGAGAACCCATTCCTGTAACCTGTCCTCCAAACATTTGTGATGGTACACACATCTGCACATGTGTCCACACAGACACATAAATCTATGCACACACAGACACAAACATGCACAAGCAAACACTTGCATACAAAATACATGCAGCAATTTTTTATAATTCTCCCCATATCTCTCTTTTCACCCTTTTAACTTTTAGCAAATTACCTCACAAGTCCAACTTCCTGCTTCCTCATCTGTCAACAGGATAACAAAAGAAGCTTCCTTCCAGGGTTGCTAGGTTTTCTAGGATAGGAATGTATATGTAAAGACTCTCAGCCAAACCCTTAGCACAGATTCATCACCGTCGGCCATCTCATCACCATTGGCCTCGCATAGTGCAGCTGCAAGTTCACACCTAAGGAACACACAATACTGTCACTGGGAGCCATTCGCAACCAACAGCAAATACAGAGCACCCTTCTTTCTCTCCTTACCTAAGTACTGATGGAAAGAAAAATATTTTGAGCCATTCATCTCCAAAATGTGGTCCACGAATTCTAACTTCAACTTTCTAAAGTGAATTGCTCTATAGAAAATGTATGCTCAGTGCAAGCAAGTGTACGTTTACTAGAAACTAATTCAGGTATTAAAAACTATATAAAAAAAACCCATAAACTAAGTCTACTAGCAGACTACTGTTATTAGCAAGTCTTTAGAAAGGAAACATATATATCTATAGCTATACCTCTTGATACATAGATACAAAAATAGGTAGATGATAGATAGATAGATATAGATGGTAGATAGATTAGATAGATGATAGAAGATAGATAGATAGATAGATAGATAGATAGATAGATAGATAGATAGATAGATTGGCAGATGTAGATGGTAGATTAGATAGACAGATGATAGATAATAGATAGATGATACATATATAGACAGACAGATAGATGATAGGCAGATACACACACACACACACACACACACACACACACACACACACATACACACATCCACTAATGCTTTTTCCAAATCTGGATACCTGAAAAATATCCAAAGCTATTCTCTACTAATAGGTAAATAATTTTTTTGAACTTTACTAGCATTGCTGAAAGAAAATCCTCTTATTCTAAATCAAGTTTATAATGCCTTTCTCCTTCACAGTTGGAAAAGAGCATTCTTTAAGTTTTGAGTTAAAAATAAGAAAAGCTCTCAAAAACTGGAGGAGATCAGTGGACAATCACCTGCCTATCCCATGATTTCCTGATGATCTCTGGTTTGCACGCCTCATCTCCACACCAGAAGCAGGTAGGTACTCGCCCTACTCAGAGAGATTGTCAAAAGGTCATGAAATCACTCATTATTTTTCCAAGAAAAGTAAAAATTGATACCGCTTCCTGCAAGAAACAAAATATGAAATAATATCATTTGACAATCGCCAGTTGTTACCAGTGCTCCCAGTAAAGGATTCACTGGTTGCCAAGGATTGATGATGGTATAGAAACCTGAAAATTGATTCTCCATCTTCTTCAAATTTTCCACACAATACTCTTATTTTCTTCAGTTGTAACAAGTGGCATAAATGTTATGTCCTATTTTAAATTTGCTTCTATTTTAAATGTGACAGATTAGTCTTTGGCCTGACAGAATAAGATATGAGGACTCTTTTTAATTTTTTTATTTTTATGTGTATGAGTGTTTGTCCACATGGATGTAGAACTGCTTGTGTCCACAGAAGACAGAAGAGTGTGTCAGATCCCATGATTGGAGGAAAAGATGGAAGAAGAAAATTATACATGGTTGTGAGCCGCCATGTGGGAGCTGGAGGTAGAACCCAGGTTCCACAAAGCAGCAAGAATGCTAAACCAGAGTCATCTCTCCAGCGCAAATGATGTAATCTTGATGAATGCTGGAACACCCAAATCTAAGAATCCAAAATGAATAAATAATCATTTCTGAATCCCAGTTTGCTTGCTTGGTTTCAGTGCTCAAACTTGAACTAAAGAAGACTTTCTATACCCAAAGCATTTTTTATACATATCATTATTAATCTTTACAACAAATGTGGATGTTCTTTGCGATCTCATTTTAATGATGAGGAAACCAAAAGGCAGAGAAATTAAGTCATTTTTCCAGGGTCACTCAGTTGTAAAGACAATCATGTGGCTTTAAGCTAGAAACACACGCTCAACCATCATCCCCGCTGTCCTACAGAGAAACACAGACAAGCTACGCTTTCAGAAACTGAGGAATGGTCTCTAGACTATGCTTTGGTCCTGTAATGCAGGATCAGCCATGTTACATTTTTTTTTAATAATAAAATTTAATTGTTAGAGAAATTTAGAGAAATGTTCCATATAACAGTACAAATCACCAGTACTCCTAATGAACAGTTTACCAACAAGTACCAAAGAATAAATGGTGCATAAAAATTTATCTAGTAACCTTATTTCTAGGAATTTATGTTGACAAAAATATGTACGTACTGTGGGATATCTATCACAGTATTAAATACAATGGTGAATTATGAGAAACATATTACATTTTAATCATCAAAAATCTTTCCACAGCCAAGGCTAAGAAAACAGTGGAATCCAAAACTGAAATAAATAGGAACTGCTATTCTTCAAGCTGTTGGTAGAACAGATAAACAACATCAATTACTCTAGTCTCCAACCTCTCCAGCACCAAATTATATGAACCAACATATAATAACTATCACTTATTTTTTTGTCCCTTTTTAATTCTGCACTTCCATTCCTTTTTTTACATCAATCAGATGACAAACAAATGAACTTCCATTCATCAATTCATTAATCATACATAATGTTTAGTGAGCATCTATGTGTAAAGTCCTAGGGTAAGTCCTAGGAAGAAACAACAAGAAAGAATTTGCCCCAGGGGGAAAAAATCCTACATATTTACAATGAGTTAAGGTGGAACGAATTCCACAGCAGTCACAGGACGTAGCAAGCTGCTGGTCAAAATCCACTGAGTTTTTTAGAGTGGATTTAACTGACACCCCTAAAGAAATGTGGAGGGGACTGGCATTTTTTGATACCTTTGAAGCTAATTTTTTTCTTTAAAACTATTGGTCTATTCCACAGCTTAGTAAATCATGTATTCTTTAAGCAGCAGAATTACATGAGCTCTCACACTGGTTATTTAAATCATTCTTCCCAAACAATTCCAGGGGAAGAGAAAGGCATGTAAGAAGTAGTATGTTTGCATGTGAGAATACTGCTTAAGTCAAAGTCCTTTGATTTTTCTGTCTTAAGTCAAATGCCGCTGCATAATTCATCAGAAGAGTCATCATAATGGCAGTAGTCGGAGCGGCTGAACAGTCTGAAGAATACACAAAGGAAACAGGCCTCCTAGTTATTCCAGAAGCAACCCAGCAGAAGACGAACAGTCAGAGTTAACAAGAAAAAGCACCAAGGACGTCAGGAAGCTACATTCTCATTTCAGTCTCTCAATAACCAAAAGGCAGATCTGGGTGGATCACCGCCATCTCAGGACTTCTATCTCCTCATTTCTAAGAGGACACACTTGCCTTATTTTTACAGTGTAGTGTGATGAGGCAAAGCCAAGCCTGAAGAGAAAAGCACTTGGGGAGAAACGGAACATCTCATAGAAACAGGCACACAGAAGTGTAGTTAGTGGGCGCTAATGCTGCTTGGATCCTAAGGCTAAGGCTGGCCTCCAAGACAGTTGCTACAAGCACGAGACTTTTCCATAAATGCTTCAACAGTGTGCCTACTCTATTCCTCATTTGCATCTTCTTTTCACACAGTACACTGGGAATGCTTTTTGAAGGAGTTTGTTAAATCACCCAGTTTTCCCTGGACTCCCCTGTTCTGGGGGATTTCATCAAAGGATCATTTGCTGACTAGGGACCCCTGTCATGGTGGTAGGCATCACCCATCTCTGTCACAGGCCACTGCTTAGCAGCTTGCCTTTCTTTCTCTTGCTCTTTCTTCTCTTCCTCTCTGACTCTTCTACAGGTCTTGAGTCCCCTCCCTCCCTTTAGCCAACATTCTAAATTCTAAAGAGATGCCCCATCAAAAATGGCTGAAGAATCTTTCTTTGAAAATCCCAGCACTCTGGAGGCTGGGGCAAGAGAACTGCTAATCTGACATGAGCCTGGTCTACACAGCGAGATCATGTCCCAAAATAAATGAATAAATAGGCAATCAAAAAATATCTGCTTAAGTTTCCAGAACCGTGGCACATGATGACCTTTGTATAGTTCCTCCTAAATAATTTATTCTGTACAGTACTGTGAAGTTATGTTCACAGAAAAGCAATCGAAGAAAACACAAGGAGCCCTAGGTGTACACTGCAACCCAGAACCCAGGAGGAAGCAGTAAGAGTCA
Organism: Uromys caudimaculatus; assembly: GCA_028551405.1. Lineage (NCBI taxonomy): Eukaryota > Metazoa > Chordata > Mammalia > Rodentia > Muridae > Uromys > Uromys caudimaculatus. Next base: position 78,023,155 of record CM052707.1, on the reverse strand, counting down.
TTCTTGGCTACCTAGGGAATTTTTGACTAGTGTGGGATATATAACAGCCTCGAGAAAATGAATTTTTAAAGCAGACCAGCTTCTGAAAGTTACAGTTCAGTCTTACGTTCCAGTAAGATAATAGAAACGCAGACCTGGATGACAGACACTGCACAGTCTTCTTTCTTTTCCCTCTCTAAATGTAAGCCCTCTGTGCCCCTGACAGAGCTTTAAGGTTCAGCCCCACCTTCTAAAGGTCTGCCCCTTCAATAGACCTGATTCCTTTCTAACACATCTTACATCCCCAATATTGACAGGTAGTCCAGACTTATTCCTATAATGTATTCAGCAAGAAGCTACAGAAAAGACCTCATAAATTTTAATATTGAAAATGATCAAAATATAATTTGATGAATTCAGAGGAACCAACAGAGATGTTTAAAACTTTTCTGAAAGCAAAAGAAAAATGTACAAATTTTGAAATTCCCATTCTTTTCAGTACAAATGCCCATGTTTTCCAGTCTATTTAAAAAAAATCGTTCAGAATAGAGAAACACCTCAGTTGGTAGAGTTTCCCAACATGCATGAAGTCCTGGGTTTGACTACGAAGAGCACATAAAACAAACTCTTGAGAAATGAAAGCAGGAACATTAAGAAGTTTAAGGTCATCCTCTGCTACATAGATATAGGACAGCCTGGGCTAATCAATGTCAAGAAGGAAAAGGGTTCTTAGGTATGGTTTTTCTTACTTGTGAGTAGGTAGCACCTAGCAGCCACCATCACAGATCAGACTGGGAACAAGGAGGTAAAATGTTCTCCTGAAGAGTGACTTTTGTTTACCAGAAAAAGGAGGCAGAGGGATTACAGCTACTGAGAAGGTGCAGATTAAACCCAATGATTTGTGTGTCATTTCAAATTAACTGCATTTAGAAAACCTTTCAGTAAATGTTATCTAATTTAAATGCGTATCCAAACCACTTATATGAGTTCCTCCTCGCCTGATGAGCAATTACTTCTATTCTTGCATCCTTTCCGGATATACTTTCAGCCAAAACACAGCAGAGGTGAGACACTTTATTAAATCATCTTTTTATGAGTTTTCTACACCCAAATCAATCTTAGTGACCCCCCCTTCTGTCTAGCCACTGGGTGTTAGATATGACCCATAAGCCAAAAATTAAAACCTCATGCTTCTATTCATTACATTTTCTGTTTGGTTTTGGAGATGAGTTTCCCTGAAATTAATTTGATGGGATGCTCCAGAGTCTGTCCTCTGGCCTAGGATTCCAGTAACAAGACCATTTTGGATAACACATCAATGGCTATGAAGTCACCAAACAATTAGAAATTCCACTGTTGGACATACACCCTCCAAAACTTGAAAACAGTTCAACAATATTTTGTACCATTATTCTCAAGGCATTGTTCACAACTACCTAAGCCACAAAACTCTGGCTTGATGCCTGTCACTAACAAAAAGATAAGCTATGGAAAGTCTACACAAAGGAACTGTATTTGATCATGAGGAGAAATGGAATGTGGATACACGCTATACAATTAAACCTTGAACATTTTCACCTGTGAAAGAAGCCAACCTTCAAAGACCACCCATTACTTATTCCTACTTAAAGGAATAGTCCACAAAAGACAAGTCTATCCACAGCTCTGGCAATGTGGCAGGAATAACGAAATACAAGTGAGTCAGGAAAGAAAAGCTAGGGAATACAGGACAGGAAGATGAAGCCAATACCCAGCTGAGAATCAAGCTGCCATCCCAGGGGCTATGTAAGGGCCCAGTGTTTTAAGATGCTTGCTTCTCATTCAGAGAACCTGAGTTTGATTCCCAGCACCCATTTTGACCTGCTCACAACCACCTTTTTAACTCTACCCATTGGTGCATCATATACCTTTGGCCTCAATGGGCACATGATAGGTACCTGCAGTCGTGTGCACATGACCACATGCAGACCCACACACATAGACATAATTAGAATCAATAAAATAGTTTTTAATGGAATCATCACAATTAACATTAGCTATGAAAGATACTGACATAGAGACAATATCCTTTCTATATACAAAAGAATGTAAAAGAGCAAGGAACTGTGGTCAAGGCCTAAGCATATATTGTTAGGTCTCAAAGAAAACCAGGGCAAGTCTCACTCTGTACCCAGGCTCCACCTAGCACTTCTGGTCCCACACCCTATCCTAAACTGCCCTACCCTAAGCCTCTCCAACTCGAGGGCTAGGCTACCCTTCCACTCAACCTTTGATCTAAATAACTTGAATTCTATTGGTCTCTTGGTTCCCATATCACCTTCTTCCCTCTCTCTCTACTTCCTTTTAGTCTCCTCCCCTCTCTTTCTCCTCTCTCCTTCCTCCCCCCCTCCTCTCATAGCTGGCTGGGTTCAGTCTGAACCCTTCTGATGTCTCTGGCTGTTCTCTCCCTCATATCTACAATAAAACTTTCTCCTCAAGCATACCTAGGAGTGCTCAGGCCCTCCTGACATATTACCTTCAAACAGGCCTAAAGTCATTCCTTAATAGTGTCAGGGAATATGAGAAACAAGTCTAAGCCTCTATTTATACTAAAAACATCTTAACAACCCTTGTGACCCAGGGATTTACTTCATCAACTGTAATTCCATTCAAAGTACACCAGGAACCACCCTATGACCTCATTTACAGAAAAAACAAAGAGTTGCTTAGCAACCACTTAAGATGTCACTTCAGAAGCCAACAAACACAGTCCATATGGCTGCTGTAAAGACAACCAGGGCACTCCCTTGAAGAGCTTCTGATCGCACTTAGGTATGTTTTAATCTTTTCTTGTGCATCTCTCCACTAGTTCCTGTGCTTAGAATCTATGTACAAAAAAAAAAAAAAAATCTTTTAATAAACGCCAACTCTGCTTCACACTAACTAATCCTGAAATTCCTTTCTTTTGAAAAGCCAAGGATCCTCAGGCTTTTAGTGGAAGTTTGGAACAGTTTCTCCATCATTGACTCTGGCAATGAGTGACAGTTACAGGACAGGGTGTTACGGCAACATTGTATTTTCCTCTGAATTATGACATCATGCTAAGAGTGACATGGAAGCACTCCTATCAGGCACAGGACCAAAGGAAATTACTCCACAAGTAATCTGGTATAGAATGCAAGAGTGATCTGGGCATAAAGAAGAAGAAACTGCCCAAGGCAGTGGTGATCATATTGTGTGGTGTTTGCCCTTGTTCATTAGACAGATTATGTCCCAAAAGTTTACGATCTATAAAGCCAAGATGTTTCAATCTTCCCTTATTTATCTATTTCTACATTTTATGACTCTAGCCTATTAAAATATAATGAATTCAGGTCTACAGAAATGGATTCATCTCAGAATAGTCACAGTGAGGGTCATGAATATACTCACTAAAAGGAGAAAGCCCTTCCCCCTAAGTAGAGTCAACAGGACTGGATTCCAGAACCCACAGTACACATGGATTTGCCTCTCCTCACTTCCTAAGACTAGATGCCTATTCTGCTTATTTGGATATCTCATTGCTATGTTGGTCATGATAAACTTTCTCCCAATTTCAATAAATCCTCTAAGTTAATTGAAACTCACATTTTCCTGTGAAAATTCAAATCTTTAGAAAGTAACACACGCCTCTGAGAGTAGGTGAGTTGGGAGATCAAGAAGGGCAGACATCCTTAGAATTGGTCAGTGAATCCTATTACTTGCTGCTCTTGGTCCAGACCTCACAAAGCAAAAACACCCTGGGCATACAGTCCATCCTACAAATAGGAAATCCACGCTTTCTGAATTCCGATGAACACAGACAGCGAATCAACTCTTGACCTTCCCAGTATTATAAAAGTTTCCCAACCAGGACCAGATCAAATAATGTCATAGGTAAACTACTTAAAGCTTCTTTAGCAACCTACATAAAATCTAGGAATTAAAACCTTGGCCTAACCTACCAAGTACGCTGTTTGTTCTTATTAGGCTGCTTTGAGTCTCACAGAATTCAAGTACCTCCACATCTAGGCAACATCAGCTTGCATCTTGCTTAGCTTTGCAATGCATAACACCCTGAAGCATAGAAGAACATGAAGGCCATTGTTTCAGGTTTGTTTTTTTTTTTTTTTTTTTTTGGTTTTTTTTTTTTGTAATTGGATTAAATGAAATGGATATCACACTCAGCAATAACTGTGTACATCCTTGGGGAATGCCAACTAATTTCTGTGTTCCTTAAGTTACCTCATCTATAAAACTGGTAATGAAGGGCCAACTACTTTTGCTCCTGCTAAGTGGCCCCATGCAGGCAAGACTATGAGCCCACTTTACCAAATCCTACAAAAACAACCTTTTTTTTTCTTTTTCTTTTTCTTTTTTAAATTAAGAAAGATGGAGGATGGCTCAGGGCATCATGTGCTTGCAATACACACATAAGTACTTTAGTTTGGATCCATAGCACTCATGGCGAGGCCAAACATTGCAGCACATGGCATATGATGCCAGTACCAAGGGGAGCAGAGAGCACTTTGGACTGGCTCCAGTCAGCCTACTAAAAGCAAGAGCTCCGGGTTCAGTCTGGTGAGGAACAGAGAAAAGTCAACCTCGGTTCTCCATACTCATGTGTGTGGTTTAACACATTCTCACAAAAGTGCAAACACACGCATATGCCACATATGTGTAGGCACATACACACAGCACGGAAGAAAAACGGAAGTAAATATGGAATATGAACCAGGTGATAAAGTATCTTAATTTTTTAGGAAGTTCAGCTACTTTTTTGTTGTTGTTGTTTTGTTTTGTTTTTCTGTTTGTTTAGTTCGTTTTTTTTTCTCTTAATAATAGGCAAATTAGGATGATTTAAAAACTGAGAAGCCAATTTACGATTTCAAACCCAGCAAAATGGCTGACTTGTTGACAGTTAAACAATCTCCTAGGTGAATGCCCTCTAGATAATTAATAGGGATACGTGGAAGTCTTTTCAAGTATTCTGTGCCGTTCATTTCCTGCTTCGCATTCTCTGAAGGTTTCCAGTGTTTTAAAGAGCCTAGTTGTTTATTTGTTCGATTTAGATGTCTAAGATCAGCCTCTCGGAGTATATGATACACAAATTATCCCTCATCTGTTACTCCCACAAGTAATATCAGCAAACACATAAGACATCTGTCTGGTAAGCGGGTTCACACCGTGATGAAGAATTTCACTGCGGAGCAGCTGGAAGAGCTTCAGCAGGTGGGCACACAGGGCAGAGGTGAGAAGTTCCACATTGCAGCAAACATCCCAGTGGACTCAATCATCCCATTAGTCCCCACCTCCTGGGACGCTATGAATGTCAAGTTTTACTCCCATTCTGTAAGGCTGGAGAGTATTACCTCCTCTCTAGTCTCCTCTGTCTCCTCCCAGTACAGAACTGTCTCAAGGCATTGCAAGGGTGATGTACCTCAGAAGCACGACAACATGGCACTGTTGCAGACTCACACACAGACGAAGCTTAAATGCAGCAATAACATCAGGCACACAGTGTGTCTGCCTACACATATGCGCGTAACTCTACTATGGTTTTTGTGTCAACAGACTTTCAAGTAGGACACATCCCAAAATGAACTATATATCTGCCCTCTCTACTCCACTCCCCCAACATGTTTGCACAAAGAGGACAGCACAGATGGTTGGAAGGTTATCTGAATCTGTGGCGAATCATTAAGGACTTTCCTACCTTTCCCATGTCCAATCAGCAAATCTGGCAGAGTCGATTTCTTTACTCTCTTGGGTTGTATCTTCCTTCTTGTCTTTCCTCTGCTGTAGTGACAGCTCTGGACTTAGCACAAAAGGGTCTTGCCCCCCATACCTCCAGCTTAGTCTCTGTATATCCTATTCCTGTGTAAGGACTCTTAAAATTGGTCTTCATGGTTTGGAGAGATGGCTCAACAGTTCAGAGTACTAGCTGTTCTTGCAAAAGACCTGGGTTCAGTTCTGAGAACCTACATGGCAGAGCTCACATTTGATATCCTTTTCTGGCCTCCTCACCCACTGCGTGCACATGGCTGCCACGCATACACACATGCAGGCCAAACAGTCTTACATTTAAATAAGTGTAAAACAAAAGGCTTTAAGTCCCCGACATCTATCTCTCCTTTAAGAGTTCCTTGCCTCGGAAAACCAAAAAAAAAAAAAAAAAAAAAAAAAGAGTTCCTTGCAACTTTCAGTTTAGCTCCTTAGCTCATCAAGAGCCCAACACAAACTGCTGTCTGCCTACGTCTGGATATTTCTACCACCGTCTACTGCCTAAACACACCCTTCTCTCTGGTCATCCTGAATAACTTACAATTTCCTAAATCGTCTTGCCAAGCTGGGTAGCTCACAGTATTCCGACAACTGCCTTAACCCTTTCTAGGTTTTAGCACAGGCGTCACTCTAATCATGGAATGTCTTGGACCACCTAAGGTGGGCATCTCTTCACTATTTAGGCAGACGGAGATCATGTACAAAACCATGACTCAAAGTGCCATCAGCAGTGACGTAGCTCCCCCAGCCCCTACCCCTACCTGGAAACTAACTTCAGCATCAGCTGTCAGTGGTAGAGAGTAAGGAAGGGAAGGAGGGAGAAAGAGCTGAGCAGAAGGAAAAGAAATGAAACATGACTAGGAAGAGGAGACAGAGGTCTGTTTGAGGACAAAGGATGACAGGACACAGAGGAAGATGGGGACTCTGCAAGGAGACTTTCTTCTGGGATTCAGTTTTAATAAGACTTGAACCCTTCCGTTTACTTCGTGGGTGATGGTCACTGGGTATGCATTACTTTGGTTTGGTTTTGTAATGCTAAGGATTAAACCCAGGGAGCTGAGCAGGCAATCTATGTGCTCTACCACTGAGCCACACCCCATCAGGCAAAGATGTTTCCTTCTTTTCTTCTGTTCCCAAAGTATTACCTCTAGTGATCCTAGACCTACAGTGAAGTGGGTCCTTCACACTGTCATCGGCTGGAGACAAGGGTCACTTCCTCTTCAGAACATGCTCCACATTGACTGACACTCAGTCATGTGATGCTTTTCAGGTTTTTCATCTGTTTTCATTTTGTTCTCGTATTTCATTTGAACCCAGGGGAAACGATATCCATTTCAATATGCTCTAAATATCAAGGCTACTTAATGGAAAGAATAAAGGCGAAAGGGGAAATTACCAATAACCAAATCAGCAGCTTCCAACATTTTCTCCACAAACCTATCAGGGACATTTACTCAAAACTCCACACATGCCAAGACCAGGGTCCCAAACAGTTTCTTGGACAAACTTTTATTTTCACAATGTTTTGCACATTGACAAAACTCAAGGCTAGCAGTGATATTCTCTGACCTATGTAATATACTCAAAGGCAAAGACTCTTGAATTAACACAAATAGCTACTAAAACTCAACACAAGACAAACAAAATCCCAGCACCCAGCCTGGGTAATCTTGGACCAAGTGACTCTAAGCTTTGAGGTTCTAGTAAAATTGATGGTAGCTGCTGACCTTTCTGTGCCTTTCTCAGATGTCTACTGACCTCAGTCTAACTTCTCAAAGTTATGGCAGTGAGAGCCCAAGAAATCTACTGGTATGTTCCTGATAGCCTAATGTATTATTGCATTGCTTTTTAATAAATGCAGTCTCAGTTTTCCCAGGAGTCCTCATCCTGGTTTCCAGTAGAATTCAAGGAATGCCGGATCCAAGGAAGGCACTTGGACAGGAAGGAAAGGCGTATCTTCTTTCTATTAGTCAGCATTGTCTTCAACTGCAAATGAAGGTAACACACCATAGCAAAGATTCCTCCACCCTCTTAAAACAGAGGTGCTTCCATCACAAGGCAGGTGCTGTCGGTAGCGCTAACAAAAACATTATTTATGCTTATGAATACTTCAATATGCTGGCTGCTAATGGACCTGTCACTTTATTTTGCTATTACATAGCTTAATAAAGACAGAGTACAACAGAGTGCATTTGAGTTCTAATCGTTTGATTGATAAATGTATTTCAATATATTTATTTCTATGTGTTTTGTTTCGTCCATTTAAAACACTTTTCCTGGAGTAGAAGCTCAGATTTCACCAGATGGCCAAAGGGATCTGTGACACAAAAAAGCTGCTTTGAAAGCAAGAATTCACTCAGATTCATTTCTGCGTACCCTGCAGAAACAAGCTGGGTGATACTAAATGAATACTTGCCTGAATAAATGCACAAGTTCACACAGTTACTACATAGAAGAAAAGAGCATTACAACCCAGATATCCTAAAAGCCCCTCCACCCCATGCTATAACAGAGCGATGTCAAAAGCCTCGGCCCGAGACAGGCAGGCCTGGGTTCACTCTTGGTTCGGTGATGTTAGAATAATTGTAAAACCTCACAGAATTGTGTTTTCTTAACCATAAAGAGGAATAAAGATTACCGTATTTGGTTAAGAGAACTAATGGAAGTAAAACTGGAAAAGAACTTAAAATGATATTTTCTATACAATAGTAAGACATAATAGTACCCCAGTTTGTGCAGAAATATTTTTAACAGATCTTTTCAATATTGTAAGTTGTATTTCCACAAAGATTTATCAATCTCTAAAACTTTTGTGGGTCTAAATTTGTTCTTTCCATGATACTCAAAGTCTGACCCTACTTATTCTTAGAAAAACTGATAACCCTCAAATATCAGAGGCCAGGAGACAAAAGCTATCAATTTTGTCCTAATTTTTATTTTTCTCATTTTCTTCGTCACTAGAAAATTACAACATATTACTTTTTTTTTTTCTTTTTAATCCATTTTTTATGTAGCATGCTCACAGTTACTATAATTCATTCAGATCCCGATTCAGGCAAAAACTAAAAACTAGAAAGAACTACATGTAGACACACTGGGCTACCTAGAAGAGGAATCAACACCTCAGGGAGGAAGCAAGCCAAGCCTATGCCTGCTATGTACTGCACTCATCCTGAACTAAGCTGAAAGATGCAGTATGACCTCAAGATCAAAACCCTAAGCCGAGTACCTAACAGAGGGACGGTCAGGTATCCTGAACCTGTGCTGGAAGGCATGTTTTTCTAAGGATAGCTCAAATGGGTCACTCTGATCAGAAAGCCCACAGCCTTTCTGAGTTCAGACATGAATCCCCTGGAGACGGGAAGTCTTTCTCAAGTTATCACATAAAACCAAGAGTACCAAGCAAAACCTATGAACCGGCAGCATGACTGCAATATAAACACTGGGTTTATGGATACAATTTCAACAGTGCATACTTTCCTATTGCTCCCATAAAGTAGCTCGCTGATATCAAAGTACCTCCAAGCCTTCCATAACATAAGTGCTTCCTGGAGACAATCACATCATTGGCTTCCAGCAACACCAGCAGCTCGCTCTGGCAAACTGAGTAACTGGAGAATTACCGCAGGCCTCCAAACACCAGAACCAAGTTTACGGCCTCTGTGGGATTCATGCACTGACTTTTTTTCCCTTTGACTATGGCAGGTACAGAACTGGTTATAAACGCAGGTAAATATTATGTATCTGCTCAGAAAATTTCATGCCGGGGTTGAACTATCACAAACTGAAATAATATGGTAACCCTTTAAATAAGCATCATGATATATGTTGGTTTATAATATGTCCCCTCTAGCTTAATATTTCAAATTGAATTCACTACCTCTAAATCAAAACCTTGATGCTTAACTATAATGTTTTTATAAAAATTGTTTGCTATATCTTATAAGTTAAGATTTTTAATGACCTCATTAAAAAAATTGAGCCAATAAAGGGTTTTTTCTTTTCTTTTTTTTTTTTTTGTAGTTTTATTGTTAAGCAGTAGTTATTAGCAAAGTGCATTGCATATCCTCATCGGGTCTTATAATTTCAGCCTATATATTTAAGAATCACTTATTTTTGAAACTCACCATTGAAGATCCTATCTCTGGGAACATTTTCCAGTCAGTAAGCATTAATCCATGTTTTATCTGCAAACCTACATTTGAGCTACGGAGTTTACAAGGCCAGCGGCTGGTGTTTCTCAAACCTTCTATTTCTAGCTATGGAAGTTAACAACACTCCTGGAAAAACACAAGAATCAGATATGAGTCTTGTCTGACACTGACTTTCTACTTGAGGACAATCATATGCAAATTGTAACCATGTGACAAATGGGGGGACATTTGGAGAATATGGAAGGTTCATTACAGATCAGAACAAAAAAACATAGCCTTTTCCCCTGCCAATGCAGGGGTTTGGGGGAAGCTCTCATTATATCACATTATTGAGTTTTTTCAAGGGTGCTTCTCAGGTAACCAAAAACCAGAAAGCACCAAGAGGAGGCTGTCAACTAAGCAATGAGGCAGAGTCACTTTGTAAGTGTCAAAACCTCAATCACAGAAAGTCGGGCCAATGGACTGACCACATGAGAGAGTGGATGGCAGGAGAGCAAAAGCAAGACAAGGAGATGCCCACGGGGAGGTCAAGCAGGACACTTGGAGAGCACAGTGAAAAGCAGCCCAGAACATGTAACACAGCAGCAGACAGCTGGGAAGCAACTGCTTTGAAAGTCATCCTTGCTGGGGAAAGGGGAACACTTTAACCAACAGCCATGCAAGCATCTTAGAGGCTGTAGGGTCTGCTGCAGGCAACAGGGCCACTTCCTGCAGGGCCGGACTATGAGCTGGGACCACTGACAAGCTAAGGAAACCAATATGCAAAGACCTACAATTGCAGGAAAACCATGTTCCCAAATGCACCAGATTAAAGCATTCACAGACACCAAACTGCAATGACCATAGTAGCGTGGATGGAAGCCTTGCAGACACACTCACTCACCCACTGCTATCTTGGTCTCTTAGGCAGCATATTCAATAAATTCTCTAAGCATTTCCAGAGAGTGAGGGGAAGGGAAGTTGGTAAAATATTATATGTCTGACCTCGAACTTCAGTTCCTAAGAATGATCACTGACCTGTTTTCTCAGCTAGACAGGAAAGGTTAAGGGGACCAGATGTGCTCTCATCAGAACAGCTGCCAGAAGAGTTTTCAGACTGAGCATTTCTATTAAAAGCAGGGGCTGGCAAACTTTTCCCATCAAGGGGCAGATAGTAAATATTTTACATTTTATAAGCCCCAAAGTTTCTGTTGCAACTACTAAACTCTGCCATTACAAAAGGTAGCCACAGCTAATACATAAATGAAGGATGGGAAAGGTTGTTTTGAGGGGAATGACAGAGTAGATTTGGCTCATGGGGCACTTACCCCAATTTAGATTATAATTCAAAATGCACACCTACATACCAACACACATACTCTGCTTCATATGGGTAACCACCTCACACCTGAGTCCCGCTACAGGATCTCAAAGACGACATCTGTGTCCTAGCTGGCCTCAGAAGTATTACTAGTAATGTCAAGGATAATGAGAATAGACGGAAGTAGACTCCGTAGCTTTCCTGAGCCTGAGTGGTCTTCTCCCGAGTACTTAGCCCTTCTTCGGTCAAAGCCACTATTTCCTGTGATAACTCTTTTCAATATCTTGTCAGATAAGGCAACCGGCCTCAGCTCTCCATTCTTATGCCAAATTACAAAGAGGTAGGTGGAGGCACAAGTAAGATTAGACAGAATATACCCATCGTTCCCTGCAGACAACAGTGTTTCATGGATGATGGATAGTTCTGAGAGCTAGGGATAAAGTTCCAGTTGTCATCACAATGACTACAGTTACTAGACCAAGATACAGCAAGGAGAGAAGTCCTCAGGGCTGCTTAGAGGCGTCTGTTCAGAAAATTAAGAGACACCAAGTGTCCTGAACTGGGCTCATAGTACTGCTGCAGAATGAATGGTTACATCCCTCTCCAATTAATGTTAAATCCTGATGTCCATGACGCTGGCTGGAAGAAGGGCCATTGGATGGTGATAAGATCTGGAGAGAGATCCCTCCTCAGTTCGATCAGTGACATAGTAAGAAGCCTCAGAAGGTAGTTCAGTGGTAGAACATTTGCCCAGCATTTGCAAAGACAAGGGGTCAATCCCTAGCAGCTAATGGAATGGAGGGGAGGCATGGATAGGTTAAAAACTGGCAGGGCGTACTGATGAACCGCTGTAGTCCCAGCACTCCTAAGATAGAAGCAAGAGAACTAGGTAGGAGTTTCAGACCTGCCTGAACTACACAGAGGGTTGGATGCCAGCCTGTGCCATGCACAAAGCTTATCTAAAACAAAGCAAACACTTCCAAGTGCTGCCTCACACTTTCTGATACATAAGTACATAGTGAAAAACAAATCCTGAGCCCTGTCCTTGCTCTTGCCAGCCTTCAGTGTGCATGCTTGCCAAAGTACAGGTGTAATTGTCGCAAGACAAACAAGTTAAGTTCCCAAGCACTTACAGGATACTTGTATCTCCCATCATCTCAGCTCTCCCCTTAGGAAGAAAAGGAGTCACATGCTTCCATCTCCCTCCCCCAAACCAGCCTTCCCCATGTGTTTCCTGTTCGATCCAGTTGCCCAAGATGGAGGCCAGAGGGAAGTGGGATTTTCTCCCAACTGTCCATTTCTAATACAGCCAACTTCCTTTCCCACCCCTGTTCCCACCTTGTTTTAATGTTCATCACCATTGAGGAATACAAAACGGCCAATATTAATACTATGTAGTCAATATAATCTTCCAATAGGTAAATTTCGAATCTATCTGTTTCAGATGTATTTAATCTCACTGCAGACAAATCCTGCAATTTCAGCAGGGAATACAAGATCCTAGGCGACCTTGCTCATACAAACCTACCAAAAGATTCCTTCTGTTGCCCCAGCAACATCCCCTCTGGCAGATGTATGCCACACTCCAGAACAGCACCTTCCAAATACTCTTCCTTCACTCTCACCCTTATTAAGTATATTCTTACTGCTTCAAGAATCAGTCGAGGGGCTGGAGAGATGGCTCAGCGCTTAAGAGCACTGACAGCTCTTCCAGAGGTCCTGAGTTCAATTCCCAGCAACCACATGGTGGCTCACAACCATCTGTAATGGGATCTGATGCCCTCTTCTGCTGTGCCTGAAGATAGCGTCAGTGTACTCACATACATAAAATAAATAAACCTTAAAAAAAAAAAAAATCAGTCTAAACAGAAGTCTGTCACAAGTGGCCTCCTCCTGCAGGCAGGGTCAAGTATCCTCTGACATGGGCTCACTAAGAATCATAAGCATGACCATCTTAGACTTTCTACTGTTTTCTTCCCACCAGATTATTCAGTATAAAAAATACGTCCCCCTTGTTCCAGGAATAAGAAGTGACATGAATGGAAAGCATCCCACAAGGAAGGTCTTAGATAAGAATGATTTAAGACAGAAATCAAAGGCCAGTGCCTATTTAAGCTGATTTCTTGAATTACAAATAAACTGAAAATCAAACATCTCTCCCAAACTTTGAATAGAATTATCATATTTTTCCACTATCATCTGCAAAATCAAACTACTTAAAATGATAAACACATCCTCACTGCTCCATCAATTGCTATAACAACAGCTTCATTTGTTCCTGACTCAAGTCCTCACTATAGAATACAACACTCGCACACCAAATCAGTAAGTCAACGGTCAGAGTTTATACACAGGTTGCTATCTCCTTATCATGTCTGTTAGCCCCTTAATTCCCACTCATCTTTTTCTGATACCAACATTGACAGAGGATAAAAATAGGTTAAGGAGTCATAGTAAACTATGTACAATAATCCTTTACCAAAACAAAAAACAAAAAAACAACGAACAAAAACAAACAAACAATAAACCAGCAACAAAAACATTGAGTCACTTCCATTTACTAAAGAAATGGATAAACTGCCATTATAATAGCTATACTTCTCAAAAAAAAAAAAAAAATTACTGAGATAGCCTTAATTAAATCTACCAATTTCACTCTACTCTGAGAAAAAAAATATTTTTTAAGTTTTGGGTCATTCTTTTTTTTTTTTTTTTTTTTTTTTGGTTTTTGGAGACAGGGTTTCTCTGTGTAGCCCTGGCTGTCCTGGAACTCACTCTGTAGACCAGGCTGGCCTCGAACTCAGAAATCCGCCTGCCTCTGCCTCCCAAGTGCTGGGATTAAAGGCGTGCACCACCATTTTGGGTCATTCTAATGTAGTCCAAACCAGCCTTAAGCTCAAAGCAAACTAAAGCTGGCCTTGAACTCCAACCTCAAAGTCCAGAAGGCTAGGAATGCTGGTGTTTGCCACCACACCCACTTCCTCCAACAAATCCTTAGGAAGGCACATACAAATAACTTAAAAGAATGCACGCAAAGAAAATATTTCCCCAAATACTAAGGTGTGTGCAAAGTACTTATTCTATTTAAGCATATACTTTAAAAGTGTTTCAACCAGCTTTTACAAATGCCAACAGAAAAACAGACATTAAAAATGTAAATTTAAAGAAGCCTACCAAACTCCAAATAGATTGGACCAGAAAAGAAATTCCTCCCGCCACATTATAATGAAAATACCAAATACACAAAACAAGGAAAGAACATTAAAAGCAGTAAGGGAAAAAGGTCAAGTAACATATAAAGGCAGATCTATCAGAATTACACCTGACTTCTCACCAGAGACTATGACAGCTAGAAGATCCTGGGCAGATCTCATACAGACCCTAAGAGAACACAACTGCCAGGCAACGTTACCATGGATGGTGAAACCAAAATATTCTATGACAAAACCAAATTTACACAATATGTTTCCACAAACCCAGCCCTACAAAGGATAATAGATAGTAAATGTCAACTCAAGGAGGGAAACCACACCCTAGAAAACGCAAGAAAGTAATCTTTCAACAAACTCAAAAGAAGATAGCCACACAAACACAAAAATAACATCGAAAATAATAGGAACCAACAATCACTATTCCTTAATATCTCTTAACATCAATGGACTCAATTCCCCAATAAAAAGACATAGACTGACAGATTGGATCCATGAAGAGGAACCAGCATTTTGTTGCATTCAGGAAATGCACCTCCGTGATAAAGACAAACACTGCCTCAGAGTAAAGGGCTGGAAAACAATTTTCCAGGCAAATGGTTCCAAGAAACAGGCTGGAGTACCTATTCTAATATCGGATAAAATCGACTTTCACCCAAAAGACATCAAAAAAGATAAGGAAGGACACTTCATCCTCATCAAAGGAAAAATCTACCAAGAAGAACTCTCAATTCTGAACATCTGTGCTCCAAATGCAAGGGCACCCACATTCATAAAGAAACTTTACTAAAGCTCAAAGCACACATTGCACCTCACACAACAATAGTGGGAGACTTCAAAACCCCTTTATCATCAATGGACAGATCTTGGAAACACAAACTAAACAGAGACACAGTGAAACTAACAGATGTTATGAACAAAATGGATTTAACAGATATTATAGAACATTTCATCCTAAATCAAAAGAATATACCTTCTTCTCAGCACCTCATGGTACCTTCTCCAAAACTGACCATATAATCGGTCACAAAACAAACCTCAACAGATGTAAGAAGATTGAAATAATCCCAGGCCTCCTATCAGATCACTACGGATTAAGCTGGTCTTCAATGGCAACAACAACAGAAAGCCCACATACACATGGAAACTGAACAACGCTCTATTCTGTGATAACTTGATCAAGGAAGAAATAAAGAAAGAAATTAAAGACTTCCTAGAATTTAATGAAAATGAAAGCACAACATACCCAAACTAATGGGAAACAATGAAAGCAATGTTAAGAGGAAAACTCATAGCTTTGAGGGCCTCCAAAAAGAAACTGGAGAGAGCATACACTAGAAGCTTAACAGCACACCTGAAAGCTCTAGAAAAAAAGATGCTAATAAACACAAGAGGAGTAGAAGGCAGGAAAAAAAATCAAACTCAGGGCTGAAATCAACCATATTCAAAGAATCAACAAAACCAGGGGCTGGTTCTTTGAGAAAATCAACAAGATACATAAACCCTTAGCCAAACTAACCAGAGGGCACAGAGACAGTATCCAAATTAACAAAATTACAAATGAAAAGGGAGACATAACAGATTCTGAGGAACTTAAAAAAATCATCAGATCCTACTACAAAAGCCTATACTCAACAAAACGGGAAAATCTGGATGAAATGGACAATTTTCTAGACAGACACCAAATACCAAAGTTAAGTCAGGATCAGATAAACCATCTAAACAGTCCCATAATGCCTAAAGAAATAAAAGCAGTCATTAAAAGTCTCTCAACCAAAAAAAGCCTAGGACCAGATGGGTTCAGTGCAGAATTCTATCAGACCTTCAAAGAAGACCTAATACCAATACTCTTCAATCTATTCCACAAAATAGAAACAGAAGGAACACTACCCAATTCCTTCTATGAGGCCACACTTACACTGATACCAAAACCTCACAAAGACCCAACAAAAACAGAAAACTTCAGACCAATTTCCCTTATGAATATCAATGCAAAAATACTCAATAAAATTCTTGAAAACCGAATCCAAGAACACATCAAAATGATCATTCCTCATGATCAAGTAGGCTTCATCCCAGGGATGCAGGGATGGTTCAATACCCGGAAATCTATCAATGTAATCAACTACATAACAAATTCAAAGAAGAAAACCA
>CM052707.1:77975448-78006078 GCA_028551405.1 Uromys caudimaculatus | reverse complement strand
TGCTCCAACATGTAATAAAGACACATTCTCCACTATGTTCATAGCAGCCATATTTATAATAGCCAGCAGCTGGAAACAACCCAGATGTCCCTCATCAGAGGAATGGATACAGAAAATGTGGTACATTTACACAATGGAGTACTACTCAGCTATTAAAAACAATGACTTCATGAAATTTGCAGGCAAATGGATGGAACTTGAAAATATCATCCTGAGCGAGGTAACTCAATCACAAAAGAACGAACATGGTATGTACTCACTGATAAGTGGATGTTAGCCCAAAAGATCGGAATACCCAAGTTTCACTTCACAGTAACCGTTGGACTGAGTGTGAGGTCCCAGATGGAGGAGTTGGAGAAGGGACTGAAGGAGCTGAGGGAGTTTGTAGCCCTATGGAAGGAGCAACAGTGTCAACTGGCCTGACCCCCCAGTGCTCCTAGAGACTGGACCACAAACCAAAGAATACAGATGGAGGAACCCATGGTTCGGACCACATATGTGGCAGAGGAGGGTCTTGTTGGCCATTATGGGGAGGAGAGGCCCTTGGGCCTGAGGGTGTTAGAGGCCCCAGTATAGGGGAATGCCAAGGTGGGAAGAGGGGAGTGGGTGGGCATGTGGGTGGATAGGGGAATACCCTCATAGAGGCAGGGGGAGGGGGAGGGGATAGGGGGGTTTCCAAAGTGGAGACCTGGAAAGGGGGAAAACATTTGAAATGTAAATAAAGTATCAAAAAATAAAAATTTTTTAAAAAATGTAAATTTAAGACTATGTTATTTAAATTACTTTTAGCTTTCAAATACCATCCTAAATGTGCTGTGTATGAACAAACTGTTTGATTTAACATTCAATTTAGTCTTGGGCTACTAATTGAGAAGTAAACTTCCCTCCCTCATACACGAAATTAACTAATTCATTCTCAGAACTCAAAGTCCAAATAAACAAGGCTGAACAAATGGAGAGTTATGACGCTAGCCTTTAAAATAAAAATCAAGCATGGTGAGAGATCTGGAGACCAGAAAAGAGTCCACGAGAGAGAAAAACAAGGCTTTAATAGGTGATAGCATTTGCTGTTCTTTCAAAGGATCCAGCTTTGGCTCCCAGCCCCCATAGGGAGGCTCACAGCAACCTGTAACTCCAGTTCCAGATATATGACCCTCCAGCACCAAACATGTGCACGGCACATATATGTATGTCCATGCAATACACATATAAAATAAAATTGAATATTTTTTCTTGAAAAGGGAGACAAGGTGTATGATGATAGAACATAAAATATGAAAGGTATATAATAGACACATGTGGGATAAAAAGGGAGCACAGAGGGACAAGGTGGGGGAACAGGGATGAGAACCTGGGAGACGAGAGGAAAGTGAAAGCAGGGTGGGTCAACCAAGTTAGCACGTGTAAATATGCCATTAGGAAACCTGTTACTTTGTTTGAATTAAAGTATATATAATACGCGGGGATAGCAAAAAATACACCGTATCATTTCTCTAATGACATTCTCTAACAAACCAGCACCAAAGAGGTGATTCACCAAACAGCTGAATTCTGAGGATTTCCAAGCTAGCAAAGAGTCTTGATTTCACTTCAAGATGCTTATTTACTGTCTGGTTCCAATTCACAAAGGTATCAATCCAAACTCCCTCACACTGCCTATCTTGAATCCCACAAAGGAAAAGTCAGCCCCAATTACACAGATCCATCCCTCCTCTGTTTCATAAATGCTAAGTAGGGTATCCTGAACAGGAAGTGACGGGGTCCACATGCCAATGACACTCCCTTCTGCAGAATTCCCTCGAGGGGATGTTATTTTTCACCTCCTACTCACTGCAAATAGCCACACCTTCCCACCCTAGTCAACCCCTGGAGAAATTGCCACTATTTGTTTAGTTCTCAAAATCAACAGTAGGAGCATGTTTACTGTCTTGAATTGCTGATTGGCCGCATCAATTTAAGCTAATTCCACAGAATTGAGAGTCATTTTACAAGCCACTGAAGTTTGGCCTTAATAACTTAACAACAGCCTGACTAATTTTTAAACCACCAGAATCTGGCTTATTAAAATACCAGGTAAGCTTTCACCTGAACATTCTCAAAATGTTTCAGAGAACAGATGTGCACTAGAGAGAACTAGGCTTCTGGCCAACAAGGACCCAAACTGCTCTCATTTCTAGAAGCCTGCCACTTGCTGTTACAATTTAGGCATCCACAGGAACAAAGCAAACATTCCAGCTGAGAGGAACTTAACACCAGAAATGTGAATGAGATTACGACTTTAGTAAAGCATCCACTGTCGATGGGGACTGTTGTATAAAGTGTCTATTTAGAGTTCGCAAGATTGCTCAGGGGGTGGGGGCACTTACTGCCATGCAGGAAGACCTCAGTTCAATCCCTGGGAACCACATGGTGGAGAGAAGCAATGCCCACAAGCTGTCCTCCCACCTGCACACATACCATAGCCCACATGTGCCCAAGTAGACATATATGTACACCACACAGAGCAGAGAGAGACAGAGAGACAGAGAGAGGGAGGTGTGATAACTTTAATTAAAAAATAAGATTAATATAGATATTTTAACTCAAAATATTAATGTCCAAGAAATTATCAATAAATAAACATTTGTTAGACAAGTGAGCTCAAAACCATTATGCCAAAATGTGGTTTCTTTTAAACTCAGACAGAAGCCAGCGTATGAAAGCCACACCCAGAATTTAAAGAGAAAGGCTATTCCAATTTGGCAGAGCCGCACCTTGTCAATTTTCAACATACCTAACATACCTGAACTTGGGAGGGATATCGTTTCTGTCCACCAGGTAAGTAGGAAGGAGAGAAGAAAGCCAGAAGTGTTTGTGTTTCACAGTAACACGGTCTCTTTCAAAAGAGAACTTTTAGTAAGAAATGTTAGGTAAACAGGTTCACGTGGGTTTTGACTGGTAGACAGACCAATTCCTACTTAGATGCAGAAACTATTTGCAAGCAAATGAATGCAAGTTGTAATTCTCAATGAGGGTGGAAACTAGCAAAAACAAAACAAAACAAAAAGCAGCAAGTTTCAAACAAAGCTTTGTACTCAGTTCTCCTCACTGAAAGACAAAGGAGACAGAAAACCACCATTGGGACCTTGGAGCATAAGTACTCCTATGAGATGCTAAAGGAATCACAATTTTCCATAACTTCTTACAGACCATACTATCCAACTGAAGAGGAAGCCAATTATGTTAAAGGACATGAAAGATATCTAGTGATCTCACATTGATTTTTAATTAATGTGATTAATTAAATCACATACTAGTCAAATCTGCAGTTAGGTGCATGCATAACGAGCTACTAGTGTCTCTAATAGTGTAGTTTTTACATCACTTTTCCCAGTTTAAGAGCCAATGGCAAAATTAAATTTCAAGGGCTTAGACGGATGCCTCACTGGTTAAGGTAAGCGATGCTCTTGCAGAGAGCCTACATTTGGTTGCTAGTGACCACTTCCAACAGATCTCAATTGCCTGTAACTCTTCCCCGGGGTATTCATGCCTCTAGTCTCTCCTCCATGGGCACCTACGCTCAAATGCACATAGCTGCACACAAGTAATTCAAAATAAAATAAATCTTTAAAATATATGTTTATAAAATAAAATTTAAAATTATTACTCAGTATGCTTCATTGGATTTTATTGATTATCATATGTCTACTGGAAATATGAAATTAAATATCAATTAGAAATAAGTTTGAGTTTGAGGTTTTCTTGCTGTGTAACACAGGCTGGCTTTGAAGTCCCAATCTTCCTTCATCAGCTTTCCAAGTGTTAGAATTACAGTCAGGCACCACAACTAGCTGCCCATCGAGTTTTTTAAAAAAATAACTCTCTAAATCTTCCACGGTTCATTCAGATATTATCGAGTGTTTTAAGCTATTAGCAATGTAATTAATGAAAATTTCTGATTGACAGAAATATTTCATAAGTAATCTCATAAACCATGCTTTGTATAAGGCTCTTTCATAGTAAATCTCACTGAATTCACCCCAGAACTCTGTGAGGTCGCAATTACTGTTATGATAGAGCTGGGAGTTTTGTTATGTAATTAAAATTATAACTGTTAGCATTCTGCCTAAACTCCACCCCACAGTTGCCTGGCAACAGTCAGGTGGGCGTGGCCCACTATAAAAGGGGCTGCTTGCCCCTCCTCTCTCCTCTTATCTCTTGCCTCTCTCTTACTTCTCTTACCTCTCCCCATTCCCTTCCCCCCTCTCTCCAAGTGGTCTTGGCCGGCCTCCACCTCTCTACTTCTCTGCTCTCTTCCTCTCTCTGCCTTTCTCTGCCTCTACTACCCTCTTAACTCCCCTCCCCATGCCCTAAATAAACTCTATTCTATACCATACCTTCTCGTGTGTCTGGTCCCTCAGGGGGAAGGGATGCCTGGGCTTGGGCCTGTACACCCTTCCCCCACACCTACCTCCCCATAACACCATAGAACATATATCTTATTATATCTTTATAAACACATCAACAACACTAAGCAATGATACTTCCGAGATCAGAACTTGGGATTTCCTGATCCAAAAAAGTCTTTAATCTTCTGTCTTGAGCTTTGGGAGCTCTGACAGACAGGGATGTACTTCATAGATACAAACACATACTTTATGGCTTGGCTATGACATGGTGCCACCCCACACATGTGTTCAACATGGTGCCATGAAATTCTCCACCAATTCACAAACACACCAGTGCAGAAAATGTCTCCTTACTGGGCATGCAAACCATGCATCTTTTTTCCTCATCAGCCCATCAGAACTGCTACAAACACACATGTACACCGAAAGTAAAAGGAATGTCAATCAAGAAGCCCATGAGTGCCCAGGGACAGTCATCCTGCCAAGAAGAACTAGAATGGAAAAGGGTCTTTATATCTAAGTCACTATACTAAGTCACTTTACCCTCCAGAAGCAAGGAGTCCCATAGACCTGGCAGGTGTCTCTTCAAAGGACTCCCTTGCTTCACAGATTCCAAAACACTGGATAAGCCAGAGGAAAGAAACAGAAGCTGCAGGAACTGCTGATGTGAGGATCCTGGGGATTCCGGCCACAAGAGTAAGCAATGGGATTTGGGAACACAGAGGACACGCCATGAAAGCTTCGAAAGCAAGAAGGCAGCTGTGATGGTTTGTATATGCAAGGCCCAGGGACAGGTAGAATTAGAAGGTGTGGCCCTGTTGGAGTAGGTGTGTCACGGCGGGTATGGGCTTTAAGACCCTCATCCTGCCTGGAAGCCAGTATTCTGCTAGCAGCCTTCAGATGAAGATGTAGAACTTGCAGCTCCTCCTGCACCATGCCTGCCTGGATGCTGCCTTGATGATAATGGACTGAACCTCTGAACCGGTAAGCCAGCCCCAATTAAATGTTGTCCTTGTAAGAGTTGCCTTGGTCATGGTGTCTGTTCACAGCAGTAAAACCTTAACTAAGACAGTAGCTATAGGATGCAAGAAAAAAATGTTGAGAACAAGATATATCACGGGCAGCGGTCTAAACTGAATCATCCCACCTCCTGCTTCAACACACACTCCATCTAAATACATAAGGATGCAGTTTCCAAAACCACAGAGAATATTCCTCATTCTATTTCATTTGATCCTTGCTCCATGTGAAGTCATTATTTTCACTTCCTGGCCAATTAAAGTACAGAGTTCATGAGATCGAAAGGGCTCAAGTCCTTAAGTGGTAAAGTGGTATTTGCAAGTCTAAGACTCTCTCTTTTTTTCTTGATCCAATATGTGTTCCCAATACCCTATAATACTAAATAATGACATGGAACTAAAAGGAAAATCTAGCTCATTTTAGAATGGTTTCTTTTAAAAGATTCTATTTGACCCACTCCAAAAATCTTTTTAAGATGCCAGAAAGCTAGAGTGGACTAAATTAAATATAATCATTTAAAACCAAAGTCTCAATTCATTTTCTTTTAATTTGAATGGTGCATAGTACACAAGGAGCACACCACTGAGCCCTGTCTCCACACCAGATGGAAAATTTCATATTACTGTAAGAACCCTCACCCCACACCCTTGTACTTTTCATAATCTCAGCTGTTTGTATTTTTTGCTGCATTAGTAAAGTCTATAAACTTTCTATGCAGTGAAAACTACATTTCCTTAAAATGTATTTTGGCTCTCAAAACCCAGTTTGGGCATCAAGAGCTCTTCAAGTCATGAGCTCAATGTACCTGAGGGAAAATCAACATTAACCTTGGATCCTCACTTGCTTTACTTGTCTATAATATGTCTTCCTTTGGAGACAAGAATACTGAATGTGGTTAGTCTCCCACTAGCTTTACTCTATATGACAGCTCAGATAAAACTCCTGAGTAGTGAAGACTGTTCTCTGGTGAAAGTTATCTTTGTCC
Organism: Uromys caudimaculatus; assembly: GCA_028551405.1. NCBI lineage: Eukaryota > Metazoa > Chordata > Mammalia > Rodentia > Muridae > Uromys > Uromys caudimaculatus. The sequence goes on along the minus strand of CM052707.1, from coordinate 77,999,685 downwards.
TCTTTCTCTGTCTGGATAGTGCAAGTTCAGTCCCTCTTGACTTTTGGGGGGCATTCCAGAACTGAGAGCACTGCATGCCTTTCAGACACAGTGCTAGCCTGTGCATCAGAAAATGAGCCTCCTGAGAAACTTAGGACCACCCTGACGTCCAGACACATATCTGTCCCAAATTGAGAACAGCTCTCTCAAAATTTCTATAGAAGCCTGTATCTGGGACTCCAACGAAACTATGCTCCTAGAAGAAAAATCCCATGATTCTAACATGCCAAATGATTGGCAGCAAAGCTCTTTCTTGCTTCCAAAATGCTTAAGAGTCCCTAGACTCAGTGAGTAGCATCAGGACCAGATCTACTGCATCAAGGCAATGTGTGTCTTTCAAAATTAGACTTTGATACCTGAATCGAGTTATGCTACAAAGAAGATGTTTTTGTATGTGGACGATGGCAGATGCTTCAATGGTGAGCAACTCCTAATCCTCACCAGGCTCTGCCTTTTCCATTGTCAAAGAGGAACTCAAACTCAAGCTATGAGATTAAAAATGTCCTGAATGGCTGGGCAGTGGTGGCGCACGCCTTTGATCTCAACACTTGGGAGGCAGAGGCAGGTGGATTTCTGAGTTCTTACAGAGTGAGTTCCAGGACAGCCAGGGCTACACAGAGAAACCCTGTCTCAAAAAACCAAAAAAAAAAAAAAAAAGGCCTTGATTGAGTGTACAATCAGGAAGGAAGCAGAACATAATTGAGCAAATTGGTTAATCTCTAGGCCACTTTCCCAAACATCTTTAAAGACAGTGACCTCTTCTATAATCATATCTAAAGGGTATGTCTAAAAGCCAAAGATTTGGGGATGAAAAGTGTGGTCCTAAAACCTACAGAACCTACTGTAGCTGAAACCAAAGACTGGTTTAGTCTTGGGTCCTCTCCAGGCAGAATCCACGCTGTAACAACTTCAGGACTCCCTCCCAAGTGCACTGGCCTTGGGAAGAGCTGGTCTAGAAACATATACACATAGAGAGAAAGAGGACTGCCCATCTCAGTGTCTCCATAGGACAGGCACAGAGAGATCCATCTAATTATAACTCAAGTTTTTTGCTGAATTAAAGAGAATTATTTTTTAAAGTGAGTTGACTAGTTGGGGATAATGGCTCATGTCTGTTATTTGCAGCACTACAGAGGCTGAGACAGGAGGATTTTAAGTTGGACACCTGACTAGATTACATAAAAGACTGGATCTAAAAGGTAACAACTACAACAGAAGCACTGCCTCCATAAATACAGAGAATAAGCTACAGAAGAGAACCCGGCCCAACACATCCTTACCTGCCATAGACATCTGTAACATCAGACTACAAACACATTTAAAAAGAGCCACCAAAAGCTGGTTGATACATGGATTAACATTATTTTTATAGGTGACACATAAGGCATTGTAAAACAATGACATTTCAACCTCAAAATAAATAAAATCCACAAACACTATTACTTTTGAGAGAAAAAAATTCTCAAGTCAAAAAGTAAATTTTAGCAGATGGTTTCAAACCTCAAATTCATGTACTTCCAGTAAACACACACACACACACACACACACACACACACACACACACACACACACACACCGGAAAGAATGGGTTAAAACGTACATAAAACCTTATTTCATTAACGCAAATTCAGTGGTGATTCAGTGCCAGTGTTTTTTCTTCCAACACAGTAGCAAGAACACCTTCCTATTTTAAATGCAGTTTACCAAATAAATCGAGGTATACCAGTTTTTCACATCAGCTATAAATAATAGCCTCCCCCTAAAGGGCCTATTTCTGCAAATAAAAATGTCTTTTTTCCAGATTAAACTTCTTCATCATCTGAGAAATTTTCTTCTGCAAATTTGTACTTGGAAAAGTTGCCATTAGAAGCCTGCTTTGTCAAAATGAACTCTCTTCAGAGGCTTTAGAGCAGTCCTGTAGGTAATTATCAAGTGTAAGGAGGAGTGACCAGCCCCAAAAGAAACAGATTTGAAAAGATATTTGGACCCAGGTCTTTTACCTTCAGTTATCTTTTGCTATCTAAAGCAGCAGGCTTGGTATTTATGTGTGGAAGCCTCAAGACAGGATAGCCAAAAAGCAGTTTGGAGAACAATGAGAAACATCCCAAAGGAGCCAATACAGGCTCTAGCAGCCGCAGCCAGCATTACCTGAAGAAGCCAAGTCCTCCCAGATGGCATTCTAATGACAGTGACCTCCCTAGGTTAACAGAACCCACCCAGTCTATGAGAGGAACCTCCAGAGCTACCACCAGAGGCACCCCCTGCAGAGGATACAATTTGCAAGGGCCCTCACTTCAACAATCATTGCCATCAGCCAGCCTTTGTTCCTCCAGAGAAACCTAACTAAAGGATGTAACTATTGACTACTTAACAGGGGAGCCGCTGCTGACAGCTAAGAAAGAGGAATAGGCATGATTTCATTGTGGAACAAATTGGAAATTAACAAAAGCAAGATTCTGACTGCACTCAAAGTCTCTTCGGGCATCTGCCTCTCTCTGGTACTACATCCATAATCATGGTAACGACATGCTTTACGGCAATGTCCTTTACAGAGACATTCATCATGACAGAGTAAAAACAAACCAGGGCTGTGGATTGGATCCACTCAGCTTCTCTATAAAATGCATAGGAGCAAATGCAAAAAGAAAACATTTCTGAAGATAGTGCTGTAAGTCTCCCTTGCCACATTCATCCTTAAAGAAAAAGAAAATGTAAGAAATAAACTTGTGAACTGCGTTTAAAATTAATACCTAAAGAATCTCAAGTATGCACGATTCTATGGGCTGCCATTCTTCCCGCCGGATTTTTAAACAATGTTGAAATAAGGCTATTTGAAACACTAGAGTCCCCTCACTTAACACTGTTCAAAATGTTAAGAGTCAGACTGGGCCCCAGTGGCCACTCTTCAGCAAACAGCATACCCTTTGAAGTTAAAATACTCATAAATGACACCAAGAGAGAAATCCTACCCTGAGCAGCCAAACTTATCTACTTCTAAATCTCCAAAGAAATCAATCAGAAATTACCTCTGGAATCCCAATTAGGAGAGAAGTACCTTTACCCACACAACTTTGAAATTTTGGAGTTTCAAACAAACCAGCATCGTTTCTTTATTCAAAGACCGTGTGTGTGTGTGTGTGTGTGTGTGTGTGTGTGTGTGTGTGTGTGATGTGCATGTCTCAGCACACACTTCAGAGTCACAAGACAGCTGTTCTCCCTCTCTCCCTTGTCATTCCTTGTGGGAATATTGTTTGAAGGTCTCTTTGTGGTTCTGTTAAATGTGCTGGCCTTCAAACTCCTGAGGATTTTACTGTTCCTGCCTGCCATCTCCTCAGGGAAGTGGTCCTTCACTGAGTATTCGAGAGGAGTTGCAGGCACTCATGCCATGCATCTGTTTTTTCTGTGGTTCTGGAAGATGCAGATTTAGGTCCTCAGTCTTGGGTACCAAGTGCTTTTACCCACTGAACCATCCCTCCACCCAACTTCAAGTAAATATCTTTAATCTTTCCTAACAGCATCAAGCAAGATTAAAAACTAGGTTGAGTTTCTGCTAGGATTATGTGAGAAGACAACCACTGAAGACAACAACACCTCCATCAGATTGGCCTGTAAATAAGTCTGTGGGTGACATTTTCTTGATTAATAATTGATGTGGGAGGGTCCAGCCCACTGTAGGTGATGTCACCCATAGGAAGGTGGTCCTGGATATTATAAGAGTAGGTTAAGCAAGCCACCAGGCGCTTGTCAGTAAGCAGCACTCTTCCACATCCTCTGTAGAGGTTCCTGTCTCCGGGTACCTGCCTTGAATCTCTGTCCTGACTTCCTTCAGTGATGGACTGTGACATGAAATTATAAGTCAGATAAACCCTTTCCAAGTTGCTTTTCATGAGAATGTTTTACCATAGCAAGTGAAAGGGCCTGTACCTACATTGATCCCATTTTTAGGAACTTGATGCTTCTAAGAATAATTGCAAATGTATTGTGATAATCTCCCCCAGAAAGGGAGATTAGTCATCAAAAGCAGAGATCTGACAAAAAAAAATTTTTTTTAACTGATCAGAACACCTAGCACAGAGGCACTAGTGTATACGACAGGACTGTGTCTCATCTGACAAATCGGAAACTTAGTCTCGGGAGCAGTCTATGCCACGCCTCCTGCCCCACCTGACACAGATACCGCAAAGAGGCCTAGTGGATGAGTCAAGAAACAAAAGCTGATGGTAAATTATAAGCAAATAGCTTCTCCTCTGCCCAGCACTGAGAGGCTTTGTCCTCAAGCAAAGTGACACCTCTTCCATCATCAAAGAAGCAAAGTTGAATCTGATCGGATGGAACTCCACAATGAAATGGAAGCTAGAGCCAAAAATAGAACATTCAGCCCTCGTCTCCGTCCCACACTAATTTTCTGGACACCTCAGGTTTGAGGTAATGACTTCTGCTTGTGCAAATAATCTACATTTGTAAAATATCCTTAAATCAAGCAAGTTTCTCTACAAAACATGACAGCAACTTAACGGGTGAATTTCACAGATCCTCTCCATGTTCCAGTCTTATTCACACTACACCTAGATAGCCAGGTTCCTTTGTTTCCCACCTATTTATAAATTTAAAAAAAAAAAATCATAGTGGTAAGTATTAAAAAGTCACCCTAAAATTTCGAAAAAAAAAGGCTAAAACGGGTATTTAAGCTTTTTATTCTAGAAACTTGGGATATGTACCACACACAGAAATAGGAAGGTGACTAGAAAGTTAGGGAGGAGGAGGAAGAAAAGTGCTCAGCATGAAGGTCTCAGCATCATTTCTTATACTAATAGCAAAGTCTCTGAGGTGACAGTCTTTTAGTCCAATGAGGAAATGGGGCAACTCTAGTTAACAGGAAGAGCTCAGGTATTTCATCATCAGCACAGGAGATGCTAACATGTTTCCTGGGCACAGTTATCTGTACTGCCAGCACACAGGAGCCTGATACAAAAGGATCACAAGTTTGAGGCCATCCTGGGCTACAAAGCTAGACACTGTCTCTTACTAATTAATTCATTGATACTAGTAAAATTTTAAAAATATGAATATAGCATTAAACGTTTACAAAGAAGTAAATTTGAGTTCAATTCTATCTGCTATAGGGCAACCTAGTACCATTTCCGTAGCAGACCTCACAGATTCCAACAACTTTACCTGCTAGAGTGGTGGCCTGCTTGCCAAGAGGAGCAGCTGTACTAGATGCTTTGTATATGTACCTCAAATAAAAGCAGCTGCTGTCTAGACATATTCGTAACTGGTGACTCACTGAATGTCACACGCTATGCCTAAAAGCACATGCAAGTCAAATCTTCAAAGGAGGCATCGGATGAAACCTAACGACACCTATACTGACCCCCAAATATTTTGTCTTTATCAGATAATCAATCTTGATGGTGTCATCCCTTATCTTATTATTTATTTTTATAATTATTATATATTATTTATTATTATTTATTGTTATAGCTAAACTTCTAAATAGGTACAACTATTCATACGAGAGGCGTCTTTACACTCATTCGCCCACATATTCTTTTCTTCAAAGCTTCCACGTGTGACATGTTTGGAGAACCCAGTAAACACGTAACATTACTTACTAAAGTTATTTACCTTACCAAAAAAGATCCCAGAAAGCTTTAAGCATGAATGACAATCCATATAAAAACAATAAGGTTATAGAGACATCGGTAGGTCAGTCAGGGATTTTTCAGAATGCCTGATGGGTAATCTCCACCCTCTCCTAATATGAAGGTGCCTGATTTGAAGATAATGCCCTCTTGGCCTATGATATAAACAGCTGGAGCTTGAACAAAAGCTTTCAGTGCACTGAGCAGCAACAGACATCAGGAGAATAAGTGTGCTTCTAATGCGTGCATCCAAAGGGTATGTCTGTATCGGAATTAGAGCAGCAGAGAATTCAGTGTTACCACGGAGGCACGTGACCTCTGAAAACCCATGTACAGGTAAGACAACAGTTCTTGGAATGACAATGGAAACTAATAATTGTGTCTGTGTCAGTGTACGTATGTGTGTGTCTGAAAAAATAAAAACCTAAGAGACAGATGGCTGGCAAGCAGAGTCCCCTTTGGCATTTGTATACGTCCTCTGAGTCTTCGTATTGGGGTCATCTGCTATGATAAGCGCCATGTGACAGGCTCAATGGAGGTGAAGCAAAGCAATCTACCCTGGCTTTACCTAGTTGTAATTTTAATTTGCCAGGAAGAAATGTACTTGTTCAAAAGAACAAAATGAGCCATTTCCAAATGGGTTCGATGGATCAATCAAAGCTTAGCAAGAAAATAAAATGTTACATAAAACAGTTCATAAACTATAAATTGTTTCCAATTGCATTTTATCAGGTTATTATAATTGTATGGGGAATGGAGTAAAAGGCAAAACACTACTCTTGTGTTTGATTTCTGGTGATGATGACCTGAGATTTATATACAACCTGTAATTTATTAAAAAAAAAAAAAGCAAAAATTTCCCTTATTTGTTTTTGTCATATGCATATATTCCTTTATTTTAAGTTAACGTGCAAAATGATGTTTAACATACAAAATAGGTTTCATGATAATATTCTCCGCACATAGAACATTATGCTATGTTTTGACATATGTTCTCACTATGTAGCCCTGGCTAATCTGGAACACTAGGCTGGCTTGGAACTCACAGAAACCTTCCTGCCTCCGCCTCTGCCTCTTAAGTTCTGGAAATAAAGGCAAGAGCCACCACACACATAAATTTCAGAGGCTAAAAAACACACTGGCCCTTAAAACATAATCCATTCAGATGGATCCAGAGCAAATCTACTGAAATCATTCTTTAGAGAGAAGGTAATGGCATGATCAATCATGTCCCAAAGGATTTTTGTCATATCATATCAAAAACCATACTAACAACAGCCTTAAAATCAAACAGAAGGAAAACCTGAATACTAGCTGATGTCAAGACAGGCTTCTGAAACACGGCTCATCTGCTCTCTCCTAGCATGATGGAGATGCCTGTTGAGAGATAACATACCTTAACCTATGATAAACAGCTGTTCATCGTCACAGACACACATCTTAAACAAGGGCTTTTAGTGGATTGAGTAGCAACGGATCATTTCCTTCCTTTGAACACTGTCAATCAAAGTCATCATGAACAAAATCTTCACGGCTGTGTTATATTTACAGTCATATGAAAATCTGAACAAGGAATGTGTTAGAGTTCTGGTTAGATCATGGCCAGATGTAGTGAACCAAACATGTGATCCCAGCACTCAGGAGGCTGAGGCAGGAAAATCAGGAGTTCAGGGCCAGCCTGGGCTACTACAAACTAAGACCCCCACCTGAGGTGTCTGAAGAGGGTAGGAGCAGAAGAAAGGAGAAGAAAGGGGTTTCTCTTCAAAGTTCTCAATAAAATAACTAAGATATTCATAAATAATGTTTAGGAGCATTCTGGGTTTAAGAACAGAATACTGTAGGGCTGCAGCCACAGCTCAGTGGATAAAGCACTTGCCACACAAACATGGAGACCAGAGTTCATATCTCCAGAGCACACGTAAAAGCCAAATAGGTGTGGCCATGTTTGCAATAGCACTGGAGAAGTCAAGCCAGGGTATCCCCAAGGCAAGCTAGCAAGTTGGCCTGGTGGGCTTCAGTTATCTCTAGGTTCAAGGGGAGACTTTGACTCAAAATAGAGTGTGGAGAAAGAACGCAAAAAACACATGATGTCACTTCAGGTCTTTACATGTATTGCCTCCCCCCACCCCAGAGAGAAAGAGAGACAGACAACAGACAGACAGAGAAGAATGCAAAATAAGCATCAGGGATACATATCTATAAACTAGTGGCACATGCATGTTGCAATATCAAAATCTCAAGTTGTCATGTTTTATTTTTCCAGAATAATGAATTATTCTACTCAAGGGAAAATGAAAAATCTGCACATAGTTCTTGCTCCATATCTGTATCTCATAAATGGGTACATCACCCACTAAACGATACATGTACAATCCAATCAGACTCCAAAGCATTGACAGTTTATCTTTGCACCGAGCTGACTTCTCCCAGTGTGACCTCTGAGGAATCTGTGGCAACGTTTAAAGGGGACAGTGTATACTGCTAGAGGGTCAGCCTCGACAGGTGCATAAGAGAGCAAAGAGTTGGGGGTCACAAAAGGTGCCTGTCTGTATTTTGTATGCTCGTAAGCATCAAGTGTCTCCGGAGAATGAAGAGGATCACTTAAGGAGTCTCATCAAGATGTGTCAAGCATTTCATATTGGTATCAGAACTTGAGATTAAGCAGTCATTACCTTATACTAAAGAGGTGGGAGAACGAGGCTGAAGGCATGTATGCTTTCTCATCAGATACTGTGACTTCAGCCCTGGCATTACTCATTTCAACACACCGTACATCTATTCTTAAGTTTACCACCGAAACACTTGAAAAACATTAAGTTTTTACCATAGGGAACTGATTTTTTGCTTCAAGAAAGCTTTATGTTACCACTTAACTTCCAACAAGCTATATAAAACATAAAAATGAATTATAATATATATATATATATCAGTTGATAAAGTAAACTGATCATTGTGTTTAAAAGAAATGGTAACTTTGAGAAGTACATAAGCAATAATGCTCACACTGTATCAATAATGAAGCCCTCCTAAAGAAAAGGGCAGACACTTCAGGCTACAATGCAAGGTTCTAATTTAGCTAAGCAAGTCACGAAAAAGAGCCATCTCTCCCTTATGTGTGGCTCTTTCTACTTCCAGTGGCTTCAGTTCTAGAACCGTCTTCCACAGAAGTTCCTGGGGGTTATTACGATGCACAGATGTAACTTAAGCAACGCTTTCCACGGGAATCTCTGCAATCTGAAATGGAGTAGTGGAAACAAACATCTCATGCTACAGTTTCCACTTGGCTCCCCCTCTTTGCTTCCCTCTTCACACACCAGCAAGTTACAGAGCTTATGTAGAAAGTGCATTTGCAAAGCCACAGTTGACAGTGCACCTTGGCAAGGAGTCACATTCTTATGCTGAGCACGCAACAAATAAGTTCAGCGCGGCATAAATGTGCACCTTATGGTTTCTAGGGAACACAGGGATAAAGTTTGCTATCCTTAAGATTTCACATTTATAAGACCATGTGGTTGTACATGCAGTTTTGCCAGAAGTTAACAGAAAATACTTTTGAATGCATAGTAAAGCATAATTCATACTTTAGGCCCTCAACATTCTATAAATACGTGTCTAAGTATCCTAGTGGACCTGCTATCAATGACATGAGAAAATGATCGCATGAAATTCATCTATACAGGCAGAAAATAGAAGGCAAGGACTGTTAACACTCAGTGGGACCTGTAACAGGGGGAGGAACCCATAACAAATTCCAGCCATCCAGGGCAACTCATGTGTCATCACAGGCACAGCTATCTCCCAGACTCACAGGCCAAACACTGAGCAGGAGACCTACAGAAAGCTGAGCATGCACATTCACTTGCGTTTTAGTCTCCATTTTTAGAGGGATGTGGTCCTTTTTGTATATCCTCTTTTAAGAACGGACAGCAGTTATGAATAGTAGTCAAGAGGAATGCTTCACTTCCTAAGCTCCATATTCTTGGTTTCAACCCTCCCTCTTCCAAATCACCCTAAAAGAGTCAGCCACTGCCCTGACTCATCCCTGAACTCATTTTAGTGAAAGCTCAACAAAGCTTTCTCCACAGGGACTCTTAAAATAGCAGGTGCAACCTCACAGAAATCTGGAGAAAGAAAAGCAAGCAGCACAGCCTACCTCACACTCTTGGACCATTTCTTAGAGCAGCAGGAGTCAGTACACTGTGTAAAAGTTGAGTAAAAGTTTGTCTGCCAGGGACTATGTATGAGCCAGCCTCCGCTGGGCACAACACAGAAGCACATCAGGGGTGTACAGGGTGGTTCCTCAAGTATTATCAGAGAATTTCATAGCAGACATGAGGGTGGGGACCAAGTCCCCTGATTTGAGACATACAACCAAGCACTCTTATCAGGCGAGTGGACGGAACAGAGTACACAGAATATGGCTGATTGCTTCTCTTGCTGTTGTCAACCACTTTGCTGAGTTCTCTAGCAACCTCGCCCTAACCCTGGGGATCCATTCTCTCCCCTAAGCCCAGAGAGGCTGCTGAAAGGCTGTCAAAGTAAATCTGTGTTCCCTTTTTGGATGGTTTAATTTCAATGGAGCATGAAACACCCCAGGACGGTTAATAAGTTTAGCCAGGCACGCTGTTCTCCCTAATATATTTTAATTATGCATCTGTTTTAATTGTAATCAGATTAAGTCACCGGAAAGGCACAAATTGGAATTTTTCCCTAATGGCTATTGGAGCTTTTCATCAGTTTCTAAACACTAACAGTATTTTAAAAATAGGTAGAGACATCAGCACAAGGGTTGATATTTTCCAAGAATCAAGGCAGTTTCTTTGACAACATAATCCGGGTCTCATTAGCCACCCAAACTAACCCAAATACAGAAGACAACTTCAGTCTCCAGGGGCGTCTTCTTCCGCAATTAACACCAGCGAATCACTAATGTCTAATGCAAAACTCCCAAACAGAACTGAAAGCTCACGTTTTTATAAAGGACTTCCCCATGATGACTGAGCGAGGCTGGGGGAGCGAGAGATACAACCAGAAGCGAGATATAGCTCAAAGTTTACTATCGTACACGTCAAAGGGAAAGTTGTCGCAGAGTATGCGCGCTCTTTCCTCTATTTTGGCAACTGTCATACGTGCGTTTAACTTCGAGAAATCAGTGTCCTATCAATAAAAGGAAACCACACGGGGAAGATCTAGAGGCAGGGAGAGTGGCTTCCTTCCAGCCCACACGTAAAATCGCTTAATATGCTTTTTTTTTTTTTTTAACCAAGGTATATCTAAGATTGTTATTGGAATTTTTTTTAGCTGGTTGTTTGTTTAACGTGGGTTCATTAAACAGTTTTCCAAATTGCCTGGGTTTCCGCTAAGAAACTTAAGCGCCTGCCAACCAGCAAGAAGCAAGCAAGAACCTGCTGCAAAGTAGGAGCGGAAACTCATTTGGTCCGCCCAGCGCGCCTGCGTCCGGGCTGTTAGCTTTAGGTGTTACGGTTTCCGCGTCGCCTAAACCTTCAGGTGCAGTTACCTGTCCCCACCAAGACGCGCTTCAGCCTGACAGCAAGCAGTGCCAGAGCCACCGAGGAGCCCCCACCCCACCCCCGTCGCGCCGCAGCCATCGCCCCTTTCTGTCCCCCACTTACCTGTCATCGTAGCAGAAATCCGCACTCAGGGTGTTGAGATACAAGGCGAGCCCCAGAGCGCTGCTCACCAACTCTGCAATCATCTCTCCACCGCCTTCCCTCCGGCTTGGCTCCCAGCGCGAGCGCAGCAGCGGCAACAAAAAACAGAAGCATCAATCCCACCTTCCGCCGCCTTCTCCTCCTGGCTGCACTTTTCCCCGGCTTCCCCGCCCGCCTCCTCGCCCTCCCTCCGTTCCTTCTTCCAATCCCCGGCTCCTCAGGGCGCCGGGCTCCGCTGTTCCTGCGTGCTCCCCGGGGTTGTGGGCTCACACCGCTCTCCCCATGCCCGACAACCGCGAGAGGCAAGCGGCGATCGGCTTCACGCCCCCCGGCGGAGAGTCCGGGCTAGTCCTTTTCCCGCGGCTCGCGGTCCCCACCCTAACCCATGGCACTTTGGGACGCCCTAGGTAAAGGACTGCGGAGAGAGAAGAGTGCGAGATGGGGGACGAAGGGACCGGACAGAGCGAGGATCTGGGACCAGCGGGAGGAAAGGAGAGAAAGACGGAGAGAAAGGGGCGGGTGGGAGGGACGAGGTGGACCGCCTCCCCTCGCCGCCTCCCGGGCGCACGACTCCGGAGTCGTTCGCAGCGACTCGGCCGCCACCGCGGCTGCGGCACATTCACTCTTTATTGGTTCCCTCCCGGACCCCTCTCCAGTGAAGTGAGAAGCGGCGACTGGGGACTCCAAAAGCTCCCGCGTGGGGTTCTAGCCGCCGCCCCACGCGCCTGCGTGGCCAGCCCACCATCCTAATCTAGCCCAGCCCCTTTCTCCACCCAGATCCTCCCCGCAGACTCCTCCCTGTCTACCCCCACTGGCTGGAGGCTCCGCCCACTCTCCTAGCTGCTCCAGCCTGGTCCTCCCGCCCAACTCCCTTCTTCCTCTTCCTTCACCTTCGTATTTTTTTACTCTGGAAAGCACCCCAGGACAAAGATGACTTTTGGAAGATTGCCCAAAACGATAGCTAGAGTGCGCTCTGGGCTCTGGGAGATGGAGGAGAAAAGCGACAGGAAGAGTCAATGGCTTGCCCAGTGGTGCCTGGAGGCGCCTTGCACGCTCTAGATCGCCAGCCAAGCGTCTGGTGCCAAGAGCTGTCAGGCAAAGGTCTGGTCAGCTGGAGAGACTTCTGGGGACACGGAGAGGTAGAACCGGTTTGTACAGCGCTGGCAGCCTCGGTTGACACTGAGGATCTATGGCCGCGCTCGCGCGCGCGCGCTGCGTGAGCAGAATTGGGATGGAAGGGCCTGCTGAAGAGCTGGGTGAGAGTTTACGAGGAGAGAGTTCCACTCTGAGGCCACCCCGTCCCCGTCGTGTCCTGCAGGAAGATTGTGAAAAAAAGGATCCAAGAAAGGAAAGGGGAGAGGCAAGAAGGTAAGAAACATACACATGCTCCTCAGAAACTGCGTGGGGTGGGTGTCTCTCGTGGTACAGGACTGTCAAGCTGATTCTGAGAACATAGAGGAGACCACAGCTGATACAACCCTCTGCAGCGAGCAGCATCCTTAAACCCAGCAAAGAGGAAAGCTAATGCCCTTTCCTTTCCGCCCGGATGCAAGACTGGATGGAAGGCATCCAACAGGAGGAAATACGGTGTAGAAGAAGGGTCTGGGCAGAAGGAGCGCCGGGTACTAAAGTTGCAGGACTAAAGAGAGCCGAGAGCTGTCTGCCACACCCCCTTCCTGCCTGGCCCCCTTTCTGACTGGACTGCTCGCTCCATTGGACTATGATGAACACTACTGCAGCGCCCCCTGCTGTGCGGAAACTACAGGGCATAGAAAACAAGCCCTTGCAGGGCTGACTTGTCCCCCATTGGAAGAGCAGCACCTAACCAGCAAGCTCTTCAAAGATATTAAAGAAAGTGAACTCCCTGGGTATGTGGCAGCGATCTGAAAAGTTTGAGTGCCTGAAGAATAAAGATGTCTGACTTTACAAGGAAATCTTTTACACCCTGACAAATGCTGTGTTCTACCTCCAACAGGCAAATTTTGATTTGATCAAAATATATGCATGTAGGAAATTCTCAATATATTAAAGACGGTGATTCCTGGCTTTGCAGGCTCCCCAATATACTGTATTTTTTTAAACGTTTTTAAAAAATTATATCAGTAGGTCCATTCGGATCCTCTCTGTCCCTCTCCTGGGCACCAATGTGATATTGGATCTTGGGACCCCGGGGGAGGAATATATACTTAAGTCAGATACCTAGGTTTGAGTATCAACTCAGCTATTCATTATTTGGGTAAGCTGGGGCCAGTCGCCTTCTTCATACCTCACTTATAAATGCTACTTTGGTTAGATGAGTTGCCACGTAAATAAAGCATCCAGAGGGGGACTGGTAAGTGCAATAAGTTAGCTGCCATGGTTTCCAGCATCATCTTTTACTTCTGAACTAAAAACCTAGACATCCTTCTTTAAAATACATACGATTACACCCACACTGTTCCACTCTTAGTCTGAGCTATCACCAAGATACACCCATCACATCCACAGAGCGCTAATCCTAGTCAAAGCTATTACCTCCTGCACAAACTAATCTAATGGTCTGGTAAAGGGTCTCCCTTCTACACCTACAACCCCTGCTGCACGCATTTACCTGAGGCACCAGACAAGCAGCCTTAAGTTCAATCACTCCACTTAAGCATGTGTAGTACACATAGAATAAAACTCTCTTACTCTGGTTCATGTGGCCCTCCCCCTCTTCACAATGTGTTCATCCATGTATGCCTTCTCTGGAACCTTCTTTTCTCTCCTTCCTGGAACTGTTTTCTCCCCAGACATTCTTTGGCTACTTTCTACTATCAGGTATCTTTCAAATGGTATTGCTTCAAAAATTCCTTCATGTACTCTGTAAAGCACATCTCTTTCCCATCACCCTTTATTACTTCCTGCTTAGTATACTTAGTATCTGTTTGTTTGTTTGTGGGGTTTTGGTCTTTTGAGACAGGGTTTCTCTGTGTAGCTCTGACTGTCATGGACTTCACTCTGTAGACCAGGCTGACCTCAAACTCAGAGATCCACCTGCCTCTGCCTCCAGAGTGCTGCTATTAAAGGCGTGCACCACCACTGCCTGGTGGTAAGCACACAACAGTTGATTAACTTACCACTTGAATGGAAGCTTTGTGAAGCTTGTAACCTTCTCCGTGTAGTGCCCAAATCCTACAGCATCTGAACATGTAAAAGAAACTTTAAAAAAAGGTTAAACAAGGAAACAATAAGAGTATTTAAGTGAAATTACAGAAGAGTTGAAAATCCGCAAATATTCATCAGGAAGAAGAAACTAATTTGTTGTCTATGTTAAAGGTGCCAAAGCAGGAGGGAAGAAGGGTGACATTTCTTGAGTATATTACTTCCGTAGGCAGACCCATGGTAGGAAGTCACACAAGGACAGCTTCTTTCCTAAGACTTATTGGCATAAAAGTACTAGAGAGCGTTGGGTTCGAAGTGCTAAAATCTTGTGAGCATTTCTCCATTCCAAAGCTCTGGTAGTTTTAAAAATATGTGTGGCTTCCTCTACTGCCATATAACCCCTTTGAATTGAAAGCCTCAGGAACTAAGACGTGCCATAAAATGGTACATCCTGAGATTCTTAATAGACAGCAGACTGGACATCCTGCAGTGCTTGAAAAAAATCCAGTTGCTTGCAACAAAAATTCTATTATACTCTAACATGGGTCTCTATATCCTTCCTGTGAATTAAGCCATGGGCTCTTGCGGATTGCTCTCCAAGGGCTGAGAAACAACCACTGCTTGCATTTTCTACCTTTCGCAAACAACGACAGAGGGAAAATCAGATTAAATATGCCATCCCTACCCCTGGAGAACATCTATGACCACAGAGCTCCTTTTAGTTTATTAAGGTGCATTTATCCGGTGTGAGGGGGGCTGCTGCCTCAGTTCAGAATTTATACATTGTTTATTAAAGCTACTGCAGCTATCCACAGTTGAAGGAAATTAGGCTGGTTGGCTTAAGCTCTCTACCTTAAGACACAAGATGGAAAAAAAAGTGCTAAGCCCTTATTTTTCTGAGTAGGTCTTACACATCTGCTACCTTACCACTTCCTCAATGAATTCCATTTTATAGTCGACCAGACCTAGCTAGCCTACATTTGTTCTGCATTCCCGGGCCTTTGTTGTATAATTCATACCTTTGTGGTGCCAGTTCCTCGGGGATAAAGATTTCCTTATTTTCCTAAGACATTTTTAGTTTATTGTGCAATCCCATCTTCCCTTTGGGTGTTGCATAAATATTAACTAAAAATCCACATCTGGTGTTCGTCGTCATTTCTATTTGTCCTAATATAACTTCACTTTGAACAATTCATTCAGAAAGTGTGCCAAGGGTGAAATGTGGCACATAAATTCTCTTTGCACTACACAGAGTGCTTTGTAAAATGCCCACGGATTTGGTTATTTATGAACAGAAGTTTTGCACCTCTTCCTTACAATCTCAATTCTAAAGTTGCAGCAGGCTAAAGTAATCACAAACCCCCATCTGTTTTCTGCAAGGGTATCCAGGAATCTCTGGCTAAAAGCTTAACAAATTGACCAGGTAGCAGAAAAAAAGTAGCACAGCAGGTGAAACGGACTGTCCAGGGAGGTCAGAGCAGAGAACTCTCTGCTGGGGGACTCATAAGCTCTGGGTTCTGCTCAGGAAATAACACTGCAGGAGAAAAACAGCAGACCGTGGATGAAATGTGGGTCATGGAATAGAGGGAGGCACGTGGGCTGAGTGGTTAACTAATGACAGTAAAAGCATTGGCTGTACATGCTACTGGGAACTGTTTCCCAGTGTGTCCTAAAGCGCTATCCTGCAGACGTGACAGCATGTTACCCTGCTTTATCTCCAGACTTGTGATCTATTAGGAATAAAATTAGGGGATTGCAACCACAGAAACAGATCCTGTCTCTCCTGTCACAAAACCAAGCCTGTTAAGAACCAGCTGCTACCACAATAATGATCACTTTACGAATGTCGCCCTTCTCCCAGCCTCCAGTTCAGAGAAACAGGAGGTGGGGAAGAGGAGGAGAGTATAAATTACACGTTAATAACCAGATCAGAAATATTACAGAGATATTGAAGCTACTGATAGAATTCAGAAGCTTATCAAGAAAAAGCAAGGACAGACAACCTCCCTCCTTGAAAGTCTTCAAATGCATTCACATGCACTGCTATTAATGGTGATAAATAATACAATAAGCAGCTTGATAATTGCTCAGAATCTTGGCTAATAGTTTCAGTCTTGGTCTCAGTAAAAAAAAAAAAAAAAAAAAAGACTACAGGGAAAATTTATTTGAATGAAAATTTTTTTAGATTAAAGTTAGTCAGGAGTTTTGCCTTGACGTTTAGTCCAGTATAGACCTTTTAAGAGAATGGATTTTGAAGACAACTTTGTAGAAAGAAATATATACATTCATTCCATCAAGTATAGTGGACATCAACCACTTGCAGCTATTGAGCAGTTGAGATGTGGATAGCACAAACTATGGTATTAAATTTTTAGTTGGGTTACTTTATAAATTATAAATGGTCTTCCACAGTTACACAGTTACACGGTCGTCGGCCATTTAGAGTTTTCTCATAGTTCTTAGTCACGTGTAACTAATGGCTACACATTCAGACAGAAGAGCCTGACCTGGGAGGGCCTCCAGGTTGTAGAATTCCCTCCTACGTGCCTTACCAGGACTCTCACATTGCCAGTATTCTCCCTCTGATCAAAGCTTTGCCATGAGTCATTTCCTCTGATCTGCAGGGCTTCAGTCCAACTTGCTTTTATTTATAAATCAGCATCAACCTTCTGAGTATTTTTAGTTATTAGATATTGTCCTGAGCACCTTGTGTTTATTATCTCATTAATCTGAGAGAGCTAAATAAAGAAGTAGAGGCACACATGGATTTAGTCCATACCCCATGGTCTTGCAGCCTCTAAGTAGTGGCATTAATATTTGTAAGTCACAAAGCCTCTGTTTTGGTCATTCCTCAGTGCAGTAGAGTCATGATGCTCATTCTCCCTTTCAGGAGTCACACCTTTCTTAGCATCAAGAGAAGGAACTGCTGATAGCCAAGATGCTCTAAGTATATTTAATATTCTACCTCTTCTATATTTCCATAGTTGATTTTGTATAAAGTATTGTGAATATCTTTATTTTATGAATGTCTTTTTTAAAGTCACTTTTGTCTCATTCTTCCCCAATCTAATACAGAAACTTTTAAAAGACTATACATAATCCCATAATCCATGCTATCTCTAAAGGTTTATATGTTATCCTATGTATAAAAAAATTATAAATTTGTACCTAAGATATATTTAACCAATCTATTATGGATTAACTGTCAATTGAAAAATTATTATTTGTATTATTAAAAAAGCTAAAATCATATTTTCAACCATTAAGCTCATTATAAGAGAAAAATCAATGTATTTAAAACTTTGATAATAGATTCATTAAGTTCTTCATTTAAACATTAAGTGCTTTCTAACTTGTAAAACTGTTCTTTAATTTAGTAATTAAGTGAGTTACTTGTTTATAGACTTATATAAACTTATATCATCTTGTTTTTCTAAATGCTTTCACCTTTTTTGCCCTGTTTAATCTATTCTTTATTTCCTGCAAATTTTACAACTACAAAAGTATTTAAAACGTAATCTACAAAATAAAAACATCTTCATAAAAGTTATGGAGAACTGTTCAAGCTAAATAAAATAGATTATGTACCATGAAAGCGGAGAAGCTGGGGTCTTAATTTTCTTGGCACTGAGTTGCAGACCTTGGGTTAAAGAGAACAAATGATCATTTGGAAGCTGAGCACCATTGCAGAGCCTGGGATCAGGAACTCTCTTCCTTCTGTGGCCTGTGTTAATCTCTGCCATTAGGGCTGGCCATAATGCTTATCACTCAGTGCCAGTGAAGACTGGGCCAATGTCTACTCTGATTTATATTATAAACATGGTACACAGACACCTGCCAACTTTTTTGTCATTACAGATGAATTCACATGTCATGGTTTGCATGAGAATGACCCATAGGCACATAGTTTTGAATTCTTCTTCCCCTGTTTGTGGATCTATTTGGGAAAGATTAGGACGTATGCCTTATAGGAGGAGATGAATCACAGAGACAGGCTTGAAACCTTCAGAAACTTCCTCATTCCCAATGTGCTCTCTCTGCCACCTGCTAGGAGATGAAGCTCTCAGCTGTTCCTGCTGCCACGCCTTTGTTCAGCCATCATGGACTCTGACCCTCTGACACCATAAGCTCAATTAAAGTGCTTTCATTAATAAGTTGGCTTGATAGTAGTGTTTTGTCACAGCAATATAAAGGTAACTAGTACATGGCATTTTCTAGAACTTTATACAAATGGAAATAACACAAAACACATTTTTTCTCTTGTTTGACTTATTTTAGTTTACATAATTATTTTGAGATCCAAGGATATAAACATTCAATCATACAGTATAAGGGCTCTCTGATTCAGCCTGCTGGATTACCATTATTGAATGTTTTATCTCCCCATCTAGTATGGAAAGGCAAGTAGTGATGTTACTATTAGCCACAGACAGACATTAGGGGTTATCATATAGATTTTTTGCATATTGAATTAAGGTTTGTTTGGTTATTTATTTGTTAGATAAGGTCTCATTATGTAGCTGAGACTGTGTCCTAACTTGTGATCCACTGAATTCCATTGTTTCTGACAGGTATCCTATTATGTAGCTGAAACATGGTTTCTTTAGGTAACTGTTGAACATTCTAATTTCCAGCATTCAGCTACACTGAACAAAAATGCTATGAACATTCATTGAAATCTTTGCCCGGACATATGCTTCCTTATCTTTTCTGCAGATATGTAAGAGTGGGATGTCTGGGACATTTGATCATTAGTGTTTAATGTTTTCAGAGACTGCTAAACTGTTTTCCGATGTAGAACATTTTATATTCTCACAAGCATCTATAATTTAATTTTAGACTTTCCATTAAGTGTGCAGTGACATTGCCTTATAGTTTCAATTTTCGTTTTAAAACTTAGGATGTTCAGTATTTTGTGTCAATACTCAACCCAAGCCTGTTCTTTGACAACATGTTCATTCAAATCCTTAGCCTATATTTCTCTTGTTTTTGTTTTTGTAACCTGTTTACAATACCACTGACTTATTAGCTCAATGATCTTAAGTCAAAAAGACACCATGGTTCATTGGGGGTTTTACCTCAAGGTTGCTGAGGGCCATGGTCATGCAGGAGGAACAACAAATGGCTTTAAAACTCACGGGTAGTTCACTGCACCACAGCCACAATGGGTTTTCCTCAGTAGTGAATGACCCTGAGGATTACCTGTCCTGAGGACTTCATGCTGTTATGGAGTTCTGCTCTACCTGTTGCCTTCACATCCCTTCTAATCTAAGAATTAATATGAAAACTCTAAGGGGGCTTCCAGCCCCTCACTGGTCAGCATCTCTGGCACTCACAATAGTGCTTGATCTCTTTCAGGCATTGCTGCCGGAGGAGATTAGTGATTCAATCAACGCCCTAGGAAAGAATTTAGAGATGTAGATTGTTGTGGGGCAGTGGAGAGAAGTCCCAAGTGTCCGTCCCAGGCGCTGCAGCTCTGGGAGGGATGTAGGACACTCGGGAAGTGACCTCGAGTGTTTCCACACAGTCCAATGGGCAAGGGGCAGGTAGGGGATGTGGGATGCCGCCAGGACAACACCCATGCGTGGGGGAGGGGGCCATTCTCGGGGAACGTGTGGCAGCTGTCTCCTTGGGTTCTCTAGCCTGGGGCACCACAGACAAGACAGGCTAGTCGGGCTAGTCGGAGTGCAGCTGGGGTTCCTGCCAGGACCAGATTTTGGTGGCTTATGGCACTGGCTAGCTACTTAGGCTTGGGTGAATGGGTGCCATCTGGAAGTGCTGAGACACCGGATGCCTTTGGTGTGACATTAGATGTGTCTCCTTAATCAAAGGCAGGATCCCTCACTTCCCATAGTGGGTCAAGATGAATAGACAGTCCATAATTCTAAAATGTTTATTGTCATCGTGTTGAGTGGCATGGATGGAATTGTACCCCCGCCACTCTGGGAGAGGCGAGGCAGAAATAGTAACTGGGAAGGGGTGTGGCTAAATCTCTAGGTGTCTCATTAACCTGGGGATGGCTTGGGACTGTGTGGCCATGCCTCTACCTTTGGCGGGGTTTGGGGGCGTGACTACACCTCTACCTAAGGAGGGCTGGGGGCATGACCCTTTTTTACGTGATCAAATGTCACAGATCTATGGAGAGATGTAGCCACATGTTAGAAGCTGTATTCTAGGAGCTTAGGAAAATAGTTGCCATCCCTTGTGGGCTGAGGACAGCCCATTGGACCTGCAACATTCAAACTTTAGGTCGACCAGAAACATAGACTTCCAACCACGACCTGACAAATTGTCAGTTATGACAACTACCCTTGGAAAGCATTTGGAAAAATAAAATTGTTAGTGAAGCTACGTTAAGATGTTTTTGCTACAGGCTCTAATGTAGAAAATCTTAGGGAACAATTTGAAGTTCTGAAAGGCACATTTTTATGTGTTGAGCTAGAGACATTTTATGGTTAGGGAACAAGAACAATGGTAGCACTGGCTGACAATTCTCACTGAGGTTGGACTGGTGATGATTGATTGCTTTCCTATTTATTTATTTATTTATTTATTTATTTATTTTTTACTTATTCACCTTACATCCCTCTCACTTCCCCCCTCCTGCTCACCCTCTCCCACAATCCTTCCCCCATCCTCCCTCCCCTTCTCCTCTAAGCAGGTGAGAACCCCTTTGTGTATTCCCCCACCCTGGTATTTCAAGTCTCTGCCAAGCTAGGAGCTTCCTCTCCCACTGAGGCCAGGCAAGGCAGCCCAGCTAGAAGACGATATCCCACATACAGTCAACAGCTTTTAGGATAGCCCCCATTCCAGTTGTTCAGGACCCACATGAAGACCAAGCTGCACATCTGCTACATAGGTGAGGGAAGGCTGGTGTATGTTCTTTGGTTGGTAGTTCAGACTCTGAGAGCCTCCAGGGTCCAGGTTATTTGACTCTGTTGGTTTTCCTCTAGAGTTCCTATCCCCTTCGGGGCCCACAATCCTTCCTCCTATTCTTCCATGAGTCCCCATGGCTGTGGGTGTCTATATCTGTTCAAATCAGCTGCTGGATAGTCTCTCTCAGAGGACAACATGTTCCTGTCTGCAAGCATAACAGAGTATCGTTAATAGTGTTAGGGAATGGTGCTTGCCCATGGGATAAGTCTCAAGTTGGGCCAGTTAATGGTTGGCTATTCCAAAAATACCTATTTTTGCTCTTAGCTTTCTGATGTGGTTTAGTAAGAATTACTGATGAGAAATAAGCATTCTGAGGATTTAAAGTAGATCTGACTGATTTTTATATAAAAGTTGAGATTTGTGATTCTTTTAAGATTCTTATAAGATTACTTGTAAAGATAAATAATAAAATATTTGATCCTTTCTTTGAAACTGAAAATTGCTGCCTGCCAGTAAGAGAAACTGGCTGAGAGAACTATCTTGCTTGCTTACACTTTGTTAATCTATAACAAGTTGCTTAGTTACGAATGTTTGTGGGTTCTTGGGAATAATTTGTTCTCTTTCCCAGTACTACCTAACGTTATTTCTTGTAGAGGTATTGGGGAACACACTGGTTTTAGTCATTCCCTGGAAGAAAACTAGATCACAATCACATTGTAATTTTATACTGCTTGAAAGAGTTTGCTGGGATATGTAAGCCATAAAAGAAAGAATAAAGTGGGAACATTGTTCCTTCCATTCATCAACTATGTGTGCATATATGCATGTAAAGTTTGTATAGGAGTGTATTGGAACATTGTTCTACCAAATATGTATGTATGTATGTATGTATGTATGTATGTATGTGTGAATGTATGAATGTATGGATGAATGTATGGATGAATGTATGAATGTACGTATGTTTGTATGAATGTATGTATGTATGATGTATGTATGTATCTATGAATGTATGTATGTATGTATGTATGAATGAATGTATGTATGTATGAATGTATGTATGAATGAATGTATGTATGTATGTATGAATGTATGTATGAATGAATGTATGTATGTATGAATGTATGTATGAATGAATGTATATATGTATGAATGTATGCATGTATGAATGTATGTATGTATGAATGAATGAATGTATATATGTATGTATGTATGAATGTATGTATGTATGTATGTATATATGAAAGCTTGTCATGGTTTGTGTTGGAGCTTGCTCCATTCACCAACTGTGAGTTTATATGTATGTGTGTGTATGTGTGAAATGCTTGGAGCCTGCTTGCTGCAGCTTTGCTCCAGCCATTCAATGTGTGAATATGTATATGTATGTCTGTATTATGTATGGATGGATATATTTATGTATGCATGTATGTTTGCACGTATATATGTATGAAGTTATTGAAGTCTGCCTTTTGTTTCATCCACTCAGTATGTATGTATATGTATGAATTTTCTGTCTTTCCTTTTCTTTCTCACAGGTCCCAAGAAGCTATAAGAGTGCCCAGTTTTTCACTGGCCACAGGAAGTGCCAGTCCCAGTAAATTAAGCTTTGCTCCCTCAGAGAAAAGTCTGCTGAATAATTTCTCTAATCACTGGCTGCCTTAGGCAGTAGCCTCCATCAGTATCTGGACTGACCCCGGTCAGCAGCTCTAAGCCCTGACCCCTATCAGCTGCCTGCCTACGTTTACTCTTTGGTGTCAAAGCCAGAATTTGGCACAAGGAAGGTCTTGCTAGATTTGAGTTAGAGTTTAGACAGCCTAGCATTTATGCTGATGAAAAATTCATTTCTAAACTCATTCAGTTTGATGGCAGAACTCAGTTTTCATTACTGGAGGACTGTTGTCTATCTTCTTGCTTCTCAGATCTAACAGGCTGCCTACATTCCCTCCTTACATGACCATTTCCATATGAAATCTGAAGTGATGCATGGGGTCCTTAAGCTATCAGTTTTTATCGGTATCTTGCCCATAGATTATGGCTGGTACCAACCTTGGTTAGCGAGGTTTCTTTCTGCAGCAGGCAGCAGTGAAGGCAGTAACTCATAGTGAACCTAAGTACTGAGAATAAGTAATCATTCAGTGCTGGTTCACAAATGGGCATCTATATCACCCTCTCTAAGGCTCAGGAAACATCATAGAAGAAAGGGCGAAAGAAAAGGTTATGTAACCTGACAGATGGTAAAGGGGTGGTAGTGGTGAAATACTGTCTTCTGAGCATTACTGTTGTATGCACAAACTCACAAAAGTGATTATCTACTCAAAACTGGGTCCAGGAACATTCTATTCATGGAGGTGGTGGTTCATAAGGCTGTACCTTTCCTTTCTTGGGGAACTTGGTGTTCAGTGGTTGCTAAGGGAGGGGAAGGCATCCACTGTATGTAATATATCCACTAGTAAGTTGCCCTTTCTCAAGTCAATAACTCCTCATCAATGCCCATGCAAGCAAGTCTAATGTAATTCAGTGACACACACACACACGCATGCAAAGAGAGAGAGAGAGAAAGAGAGAGAGAGAGAGAGAGAGAGAGAGAGAGAGAGAGAGAGAGAGAGAGAGAGTGTGTAAAGGCATGAAAATAAGCAGGGGACTTGTGAAAAATGTGGGTTCTGATATAGAAGTATAAGAGAGGATACACAGAGATATGATCATAGGCCTGTATAAATTATAAAAAATAAATTATTAAACAACAAAAAAGAATTATGATACCCTAAAGTCCTTCTGCCCATCAAAACAATAACAACAACAACAAAAAACCCTTCTTGTCTAATTTCTTAGTCATTATGATGGTGACTGACTGCTTTTTGGTTTTGTTACCTTCTTTTTTTTTTTTT
>CM052707.1:77937516-77974948 GCA_028551405.1 Uromys caudimaculatus | reverse complement strand
TTTAAGGGTGTTATTCATTTCTTTCTTAAAGTCTTCTATCATCATCATGAGAAATGATTTTAAATCTGAGTCTTGCTTTTCTGGTGTGTTGGGGTATCCAGGGCTTGCAGTGGTAGGAGAGCTGGGTTCTGATGGTGCAGTGTACTCCTGGTTTCTGTTCTTTATGTTCTTGCCCTTGCCTTTTGACATCTTGTTGACTCTGTTGTTAGCTGATCTTAGTCTTTCTGGTTGTGTCTTGCCCTTCCTGCACGTCTCTGTGTCAGTACTCCTTGAAGACCAGCTCTCTCTGAGAGGTGTTTGGGTTTGGAGAGCTGTGGCACCAGGTCTGATCTTGGTCCTGGAAGTTGCTGACCTTCAGTCTCCATGGCACGTGGAAAGTGGGCGGAGTCAGTGAGCTCTGGGGTTGGTGTTGCCCCTGCTAGGGGCTTTTCCTCGTTCCTGGGAGAGAGGATTTTCTCCCGGGGCTGCTTGTCTATGGAATCCTAGTGTCCCAGGCAAAAGTTTCCTGCCTCAGCCGCCCGCTTTTGGGATCCAGGGGGGTTTCTAAGCCCGCCTACCTTGGTCCCTGTGTCTCGGGGGTTCGGGGCAGTACCTGGTGAGCTGTGGGGCGTGTCTTTGGCCCTCTCCTGGCTCTTGTGATCTGAGAGGGATCTTTGTCCCGGCGCTGATTAGCTGTGGAGCCCTGTGGCCCAAGCTGAGGTTTCCCAACTCCTCCTAATTCTAATAACATGTTACCATAGATGTAGAGAGAGTTGTTAGGTTTCATGTTTTCAAATTTATACAGCTTTTCATTTATGATTTCCACATTTTATATATTAACCAGAAAGATTTTAGTTTAAAAGTACAAGAGCAAATGAGAGCAATAATTCTCTCTCTTTCTCTCTTCCCCTCCCCCTCCCCCTCCCTCTCTCCCTGTTCCCTCTCCCACCCTCTCCCTCCCTGCCTCTGATCCTTTTACAATGGATAGTTTCCATTCCTTTGCATTATGAAATCTTTGTATTTGTTTCCTTTTCTTCTCCTTCGTCTATGTTTTCCTTTCAGTTTCCTTGATGGCCTGTACATAACTGTGTAGACAGCTACTGTTTATATCTGTGAGTTTAATTCCCTTCCTCTGCAGCAGGAATCCTTAGGGAGCAAAAAAGTATGTACTTTCCCTCATTCTTAACATATTAGACAGACATTTTTCAGTAAATCCTGAAACGGAATAGTTTAAGCTAAATGCTAATTCCAACACCTGGCTATAGCATTTGAAGACTTGGTCTACACCCTCTTAGGAAGTAGTTACTAAAAGAAATTACAGTCTTCCTATTTTCGAAAAAAAGAAACATATTATTACCTGTGGGATTTAAAGTACTTTTTGTTTTAGTAGGTATAGTGTTAAATTGTCTCAGCTACTCTTCAACTGAAAATAGAAAATTCTAAATCTACAGAGTATAGTCATGTGTAGGCTGAAAAGAAGATACCTTGGAAGGCTGAGCACAAGGCAATAGGGAGAAATGATACCGACTCCATGTGAGCTATGGATCCAGGCTTGCCTAATTCTTAATGCAGGACTAGATTTTTCACCGATGGGAAACAGTAGTTCTCTCCCCTGCTAAGAAGACACTTGGAACTGAATTTTCCACTCCCTGCAACCAAAAAATATTGATACCTTTCCTATAATATTTGATGTTTCTAACAGTCTGATTTATGATCTTATTGCTCTCTAAGTCAGTTGGTGTACCTGGATAAACTATAGTCTAATTTGGCTCATGGTTGTTTATTTTTATTTACTTATTTTTTGGTCCATGCCAAAAAAGACCTATAGAATACATCTTTTCATTTCATTTAAATTACTTGCTAACATTTGATGTTTAAAAGGATTTCCGGAAGTATGCATATTTCTCAAAAGTAGGCTTCTAATGCCAACAATTGGCCAGAACTAATCATTGATACATGGAGATTAGTCATACTGGCAACAGTTTTCTGTTGTTATTCTAACACAATTGCTTTTGTGTACACATGACCCTGTGTCTGTTTTCCTATCTGGCCTAATTGAGCAGATATCAGAAAGGAAGAAAGTAATTTGTAGATTAATTTCCATGTAGAACAAGAAAACAATGAGCCCCAGAGGATTTCTTTATTAGCAGGATGTGAGCTCTTTCTCCGAGGAGACAGTGAATTGTCATTCCTACAAGGAGATCTTGCTATTTCTTTGGAGATGGGGATTTATGTAGCTTAAGGTAGTCATGCTTCCTGCCTCCACTGCCCATGTGCTTTGATGACAGAGGGATTCTATCACGTCAGGCTTCCACAGAGAGCCTGAGAACAAAAAGACACTCCTGGTTTTGGTGGCGCATGCCTTTAATCCCGGCACTCAGAAGACAGAGGCAGGTGGATCTCTGTGAAACCCAGGACTGCATGGAGAAACCCTGTCTGAAATTTTTAAAAAAATAAAAATAAAAATAAATAAATAAATAGTACTTGGCTGTTAAAAACAGTGACACCATGAAATCTGCAGGCAAATGGATGAAATCATCCTGAGCGAGGTAATCAAGAGCTAGAGAGGCTAACATGGTATGTACTCATTTATAAGGAGCTATTACCTGTAAAGTAAAGAATGATCATGCTACAATCTACAGACACACTTTAGTTCTCCGTATAGGGCTGCACTAACAAGCAAATGTAGCAGCAGATGCCATCAGCTCTGTGGAGAATGAAATCTGCCCAGCCAGTGTCATGGCCAGGGACGATGGTTTCCCCTTCCTACCTCTACCCCCCCCTCCCTCCCTCCCTCCCTCTCTTCTTTTATTAATTTGCCTTACATCAGGATAGCAGCTTCCCCCTCCCCACTTCCCAGTCCCTCCCTCTCACTTCCTGTCCCTCCATCTCCTCAGAGGTCTCAAATGGAGTTTGGGAAATCCTAGACCTATGCAGAGGAAGGAGCCAGAGGATCAAGGTTTGGATATCAACCAGCCTTGGCTTATCAAGTTTCAGCAGGCCTAGGTGTCTCTTCTTCTCTTGAGGCTAGACAAGGCAGCCCAGTTAAGGGAAAGGAATCCAAAGGCAGGCAACAGAGTCAGAGACAAGCCCTGCTCTCACAGGGAGACCCAGCTGCACATCTGTTCAATATGTGCAGAAGGCCTAGGTCCAGTCCATGCATGCTCTCTGTTTGTTGGTTCAGTCTCTGCGGGCTCCTATAGGCCCATGTTAGTTGATTCTGCAGGTTTTCTTGTGGTGACTCCTTCAATCTTCTCTTCCTCACTTCTATAGGATTCCTCAAGCTCTGCCTAATGTTTGGCTGTGAGACTCTGCATCTGCTTCCATCAGCTGCTGGGTGAAGCCTCCCAGATGACAGTCATGCTAGGCACCTGCCTGCAAATATAGTATAGTATCATTAATAGTGTCAGGGGTAGTCTCTCTCTCATGGCATGGGTCTCAAGATGGGCCAGTCCTTGGTTATCCTTTCCCTCAATTTCTGCTCCATCTTGATTCCTGCACATCTTGTAGGCAGGACAAATTGTGGGTCTAAGGTTTTGTGGCTAGATTAGTGTCCCAATCCCTTCCTTGGAAGTCTTGCCTGGTTACAGAAGACGGTTGTTTCAAGTTCTATTTCCCCCATTGCTAGGAGTTTTAGCTAGGGTCACCCTCATAGATTCCTGGGAGTTTCCATTGTCCTAGGTTTCTAGCTTATCCCAGAGATGACACCCCCCAGTCTTTCAGATCTTTCTCCCTCTCTCCATCTCTCCTCCTCACACTCCTTCCTCTTTCCCTTTCCACAGTTCCCTCACTCTAACAAACACCAATGTCTGTTGGTTTCCTCTTCACAGTGAGATTCAAGAGGTCCTTGGGACCTCAATGTTGCTTAGCTTTTTTGAGGGTCTGTGAATTGTTGGATGGCTCTCCTCTACTTAATGGTTAATATCCACTTAGAATTGAGTACATACCATGTTTGTCTTTCTGGATCTGGGTTACTTCATTCAGGATAATATTTTCTAGTTCCATCCACTTGCCTGCAAATTTCATGTCAGTGTTTTTAATAGTTGACTAATATTCCATTGTGTAAATGTACCACATTTCCTTTATCCATTCTTCAGTTGAGGGACATCTAGGTTGTTTCCAGTTTCTGGCTATTATGAATAAAGCTTCTATGAACACATTTGAGCAAGTGTTGGTGTGGTATGGTAGGCACCTTTGGGGTATATGCCCACAAGTGTTATAGCGGGGTCTTGGGGTAGAACTATTCCCAACTTTCTGAGAAACTGACAAATTGATTTCCAAAGAGATTGCACAAGTTTGTACTCCCACCAGCAATGGAGGAGTGTTTGCTCCCCTTGCTCTACATCCTTGTCAGCATTTACTCAACACAGTACACTTTCTAACAAGAGTCTCAATTCTGGCCTTGTAAATAACTCTGTAACAGAGCCCTGATGCATACTAGCTGACTGTAAGGAGAAGTACCTTATATAGAAAGGTTTCCTCAAAACCAAATCACACTTAGATCCTTATTACCCTACGACATAGACATTTGAATAATATGTATATCTAGTAAATATTTTATGATTTATATGTATTTTGGAGGAATTGCAGCATATATATGGAGTTCAGAGCATAACTTTTGAGAACTGTTGAGCAGGTTCTCTCCTTCTATGTGGGTCCTGGGGGTCAAACTCTAGTTGTCAGATTTGGTAGTAACTATAATTGCACAAGAGATTATTTCCTGTTTCCATAGATGTTTAAGATATGATAATATTGGATATATATGAACTTAAATGTTCCATATTTCTCTGTATAAAAGTACAAAATCTTACCAAGTTTATTAAAAATGTCTAACCATAAGCAAAATGTTCTTGTCTCAATAATGGTGTTCTTGAAAGTCAAGGGTTAGTAAACCAAAGTCCTAGTGCCAGATGTGAGATACTTCCTTCTGACCTGCTAGTCATGGAGGCTCCTGGACTTCTCAAAATAATCAAGGTTCTTGCTTACTTACTTTGTTACCAATCAGAACCAAACAATAAAAAACCTTGTTGCTGAAGACACAACATACTTTATCTGCAAGGTGGACAGATCATGATGGAACTGAGGGAGAAGCTTCTCCCTGTTGACTAAGCTTTCTTAACACCATACAGGCTACTGCAGGAGAAAAGCATCAACAGTCTTTTCTGTTTGTGAGCCCTGCAATCTATAACACTAGACTACCTGGCAAGATGAATCCACTGGTACAATCAAGGACTATTTCTATGGGGGTAATTGATTTTCCTCTACAAAAAAAAATTCATATACCATAAACATATACATGTCAGTCATAAACTGATGGCTGAGGCCCTAGGGGCAAACTTAATTCTGCTTTGTCATGGTACCAAACTGCTTTTCTAATACTTGTGTTTCCACTCATGGGCAAACATTACACTTGGCTTTCATCTGAGAAGCCTCTTTATAAGTGAACATTAGTAAATCCAAGCATGACTGCTCAAGGTGTCGAGAGCACGTGATGGTTGAGTGATCAGACCTAAATCTGACATTATTGCAGAAGAGGGGGCAGAAAGAATGTTAGGGCTAGAAGACATGGAGAAGGGCTGTGGAGTGCTGTCTTCTGTGCATGGTTTTTCATAGACATAGCTAGTGCAGCCATGACTTCACAATACATGTTGTCCTGTAATGAGCCTAAGTATCGCCTCATGATATATTTAATTTCCAAATTAAAATAATAACCAGGTCAAAATAATGCCCAATCATATATAACTACCTTGAGGAATGGGGCCATCCACCTGTCTCAAAATTTTAGCCCTGCATCTTTCAAGTCTTTGATGGTGGCACTAATTTCTGCAATTCCTTCAGGGCTTTGATATTGGTCTTGATTCACTATTTCTGATGGTAGAGGCAATGTCATTGGATTCCATTTGTCCTTTCCAACCGTGATAGCCCATACTTCACAGATCAGGAAACCAATGTAGGAATCCTGCCAACTTCTAAGTATATGTATCTCAATGATACATTCTAGAACTGGGTAAATTCAGCTACATCTTCTTCATCAGATTCTTAGAACAAATCAAAGTACAACTCCACCAGAGTTTACTGTGGGGAACCAGTCCGTGTTTTGGGCTTGCTTATAAACACAAGTGGGGGTTGGCTGGTAGGAGTCTGGGTGAGTACAAAGCAACCACCCTGGAAAGCCTTCATTAAGCATGGATAATGCTATCCCATAGCTATACAGAGGTAGGCTCTCTTAAATAATCTCCTCCAGTTCATACACTCTGTACTTCCAGAGACCCCCATGCAATTAGAGCAAAACTGCATACAAATGACTGGCAGGAATGATTGAAATCTCAGATGAGGTTCTCATGACCCTGCCTGTTCTACCCTTCTATAAATGAGCATCCAACATCTTACAAGCTTCGTCCTGATGGAGCTCTGCAAGTGGACACAGCTAATCTAATGAAGATGGTAGCTGTTTTCCTCAAAGGACCAAGTTCCACAATCTCGACCAAAGTCTTAAAAATGCCTTCAATGTCAAGTACGGTGAGGACTGTTCATAGCCTGGCACTATGGAGGCAGAAGCAGGGAATCGGATGTGAATTCTAACCTTGTCAGGTCTCTACTGTTAGACTGGATCTCCCCCAAATATTTGGTCAATCTAATAAATTACTGAAATGGGTAACCATGTGAAATAAGTAACTTGAAATTGGAGCTGAGAATTCATATTTTAATTGTTTCAGGTGATACTGAATTATACTGGAGGGAATGGATCACTTAGCGCTTCATCCTAATTTAGACAGTTATGGCTCATTTTTAGGGCTTAGATGTTCTCATTTGTGCTTTCCTTTTTTCTGGCTGACCTGGCACTTGCTATGTAGACCAAGCTGCTCTTGAACTTGCAGTCATCTCCTTGTCTCCATGTCCTGAGCGCTGAGATTTCAAGTATGGGCTCCATGCCTAGCACATCTTGCTCGATCTTGAACTGACTTTCTTTTGTAGATCTCCAGAGAAGTCGCACTACATCTATAATCATGGCAAGGTTAAATTGCATTCTCATTTGGGGTTTTTGATGGTTTTATTTGTATCAGTGGAGATTTTGAGTCTTTTCCTAAATTTTCTAATTTCACATTTTTCTAAATAAATCAACACTTTTTTTCTGTGTTTGGTCTCAAACCTAGTGTTTTCTTTGCATATGTTAGGCAAGTGGACCTCCACTGAACTAAAGAAAATGATTTAAAAGCAATTGGATAACATCTTGAAGCAAATAAAAAGAATTTTTAAAAAACTAACCGTTTTCCAGTATAGTATGGATTTCTGGTTTTTTTCCCCTCCTTACTCTTTTTATCCCAAAGTACATTAAAATTGTATAACAGGGTAATACATAATTGCTTTAAAAAACAGATTCTATTCTTGATAGGCTGTAATGAAAGAAGTCAATTTCCTGACTACGCATACGTGACAGCTTCCTCTTTGAACACAATGAAGAAGGCTTTTTAATTATGGGCTTCTCCTTTTAGTTTGGCATTCTTATCAAATAATTATTCTGTATTGGATTAATAAGATAGCATTCCTGAAAGTCTGATGTTATTAATCCATGTTTTGATAATGCTATTTTCTTTTGTTTATTTCCTATTTCCAAGAAGGATGGGGTCACAGAGTAAACCTCAGTGATACTGGGTTTTACTAAGAGAGTGGGCGAGAGGTCTGGGTGCTGTGACACAGCGCTTACTTACTTTAAAAGCAGCAATGGAAGCGTCCAAGGAAAAACCATTTGTTTTTTAAGGTATAAATATGAATCATGAATACCTGAATAGGGATTTGGGTGGGAAGTCATAAAACCAATAAGGAGATATCCCTCCTGGGGGTGGAAAAGGAGTTCTTGCATTGAAGAGGCTTTGCCTCAGGACAGTGGATGTTGAAAACGCTGACAGTGGACTGGCAAAGCATACTTTAAAGAACACTTGAAATACGAAGAGCACAAGGAGAAGATAAAATCTAGACTAAGTCAAAGAAATCAGACTTGGTACCAATTGAAAGCTAAAGACAGATAAAGAAAAAAAGTTGTCACTAGGGGCTGGCCTAGTGGATAGTGGCAAACAGGGACAGTGTTATGGGTAAATTATAGAGGTCAAGAAGAGAAGCCAGCAGAGAAAATGTTTGAGGCATTAGCGAGGTAGAATCAGTGTTCTGTACTTGCTCAGAGTTCAGGCTAGTAAGTCATTTCTTGGACCCAGAACAGGAACTGAGGCTACAAGCACTATCCCAAATCCTGTAATTGCACTTGCAGAGTAAAGGAGATCATATACAAAGGAAATAAAACGATCTTACGGGGAAATAGTCTTAGTTCCATGGCTTTCACAGTTTATTTCCTTAATAAAGGCAATGGTTACAAAAATGCACCCCTTAGTCTATATAGTTCTTGCATTGTGTAAATCAGAAGCGTATGGAAAATCCTGGTAGCTTGTAGCTTGTAATGTGTACACAATAGCATACCAG
This sequence comes from Uromys caudimaculatus, assembly GCA_028551405.1. Classification (NCBI taxonomy): domain Eukaryota; kingdom Metazoa; phylum Chordata; class Mammalia; order Rodentia; family Muridae; genus Uromys; species Uromys caudimaculatus. Next base: position 77,966,497 of record CM052707.1, on the reverse strand, counting down.
AGGTAATATTTGACAATATCTGAAGACATGTTTTTTGCTTGTCATGGCTGCAAAAGAAATATTCCAGAAATTTAGTGGGTATAAAGCAAGGTGATGCTAATGCTTCAATGAACAGGCCACCATAACAAGAGGTTTTAGTGGACCATGCCCATAGTACCAAGATGAAGAAACTCTACTTAGGGTGGGAGAGATGCTACAGTAGTGGGGAGGTTTTCTTTCTTTCTTTTTTTAATTGAAAGGATTTTTTCCTCATATAATATATCCCAATATCCCGAGAGTTTTATCTCTCTCTACTTTCCCCAGTTTCTCCTCACCTTCCGTCCCATCCTGACCCACCCCCTTTCTGTCTCTCATTAGCAGACAAACACGTTTTATGTGATAATAATAAAATATAATATAATAAGATAAAGCAAAAATAACAAATCAGAACAGGACAAAACAAACAAATAAGGAAAAGAGCGCAAGAAAAGTCACAAGGAATAGATACAGATGCAGAGAGACACTTATTCACACACTTGGGAATCTCATAAAAGCACTAAACTCAAACCTGTAATATATATGCAAAGGACCTGTAGGGTGAAAGAGAGAACAAGTATAAATAAAATAAAAATAAAACTTTTTTAAAAAGAAAAAAAAAAAGAAAGAAAAGATGGAAGGAAAAAAAGACCCCGACACGGCATTACGAGTCAAGGACGCTCCAAAGACGCCATTGTTGATATTCCTGTAGAGGAGCCCAGTGTGTTCCCCGGCACCCATGCAGCAGCTCATAACCGTCAGTAAGTCCAGGTCCAGGGCATCTGACACCCTCTTCTGACCGTCACAGATACCAGTCATACACGTTTATTCATGTGCACAAATACAGGCAAACCTCTCATACATCTAAAATAAATAAATCTAAAACAATGAAAAGAGAAACACTATGTCTCCCTAAACGAGGCATGAACCAGGATAACGCCAACGGAGTTGCTAACGTGGAAGAGGGAAACCTCATGGGGAGGCGGAGAAAAGGTGGAATGGGAGAATATTCATAAAACTGGAATTAGGGATTTCTGTTAAATTTTATGCTTGAAAATAACCAGAAGTGAGGACGAATGTTGTTGCCATGCTTGTCACAAAATATGTAGGGGGAATCATTGTGTTCTCAGCTCTTGACAGGGTTCAACAACGCTGGAATATAGCCTGGAATATATCAGGTTATGTTGACTATAGTGTGCTTGGTCTCCTATTAGGAACCATTCATAATTGCAGTAAGTAATTCACTTATTGAGACTTGGTAGACAAAAAGAAAGACATATTTTATCTCTATTCAGCTTGCTATGAAAAATCAAATGGAATTATATCTGAACTGATCTGAAAGATAAAGTCATATTTTTTAAAATCTTTAAAATGTGTTTCATATTGTGAGTGTTTCACCTGCACGTATGTGTGCACATCACGTGCATGCTTGTTATGGGTTGGAACCACTGTGTAGGAGCTGGGAATTGAACCCACGTCTTCTGGAAGAACAGTCAAGTGTTCTAAACACTGAACCTTCTTTCTAGCAAGCCAATTCATATTTATATTTCACAATATTTAAAGCATTTTCTTCTAGCTACATTTTGCATATATTAACTTAAGAAAACTTTGAATTCTTTTTTGGGAACGTAAAGAATTATATAGCAGACTGTCTTTAGACAAAACAAAACTCAGAAAGATTCTTAGCATCCGTAGTTTCATTTGGTAATGGTTTCAGTTGTCTATGACCCAGATAAGGCTGCATAATAAACAATTACAAAACCAGAGTGTCATAGGACATTAAGCATTTTATTGCTCATGTGTCTAGAATCAGCTGGGGGCTAGCCAGGAGACTCTGTCTTGGCTTAGTTTACTCATATATCTTGAGGCTGGCTAGTTGTCAACTAGTTTAAGATGCCTTGGCTGAAACAACTAGCTCTGTTTCATATCTCCTCTCTTTCTGTAGACGCCACAGGAGCACGTTCTCATTGTAAGGATGCAGAATGAGTTTCTGTATATACCATGCGTGCTAGCATTTAATCAGTGGTGAAAGGAAGCCACATGGCTAAGCCTGGGGTCAAAGGCTGGGTGATCGACACTTGTTTTCATGGTGAATGGATACTATGAAGTTACACAGCAGAGGATGTGAGAAGGCATGGTGAAGATTTGGGATACTGATGTAGGACAGAGGAAATACCAGGATTGGACATCACCAAGAGATTCTAGAGCTTTAGACGGATGAATGTGTTGTTTACTACTCTGGTATGCCCTATTTGAAACAATGTGCCCATTTTATAAATAGTTAGAAGGATGTAGTCAGATATTTTGCTGCCAGGACTGTGCAAAAGATGATGGTTTTGAGTTTGTCTCTCTTTTTATCCCCAGAATTTATGTGACCCGTGGCAGGTTTCTCGCCAGTGGATAATTGTAAGTAAAAGTGCCATCTCCAGGAAACAGCAGTTCAAGGGGAGGTGTGTGTTCTCTTTTCTGTCTTTCTCCCTTTGGTTGGGGCAAAGTACATCAAACAGAGGAGATGGTAATGCCATAAGCTAAGGAGAAACTGGGTCCCTGAATGTGCACAGAGAGTTATCTGCTAGCCATTACAACTTAAGAGTAGTGTATGACCTTGAAAGGCAGTTTTGTCAAAACACTGGGTAAGGCACATATCAGATATCTCAGCAGTTAGGAGACTTAAGCAGAAAACAAACATGCGTTTGAGGCCAGCCTGGGCTACACAGAAAGACAATGCTCCTCCTCCACAAGCTTTTCTTTATTTTTATATTTATCACATTCAAAAGCACCACACCATTGAAAGATCATCTATTAAAATATATAGTGCAGATTCTACCACCAAAATATACTTACATTTTTTTGTTGTTGTTGTTAGTTAAGTCGTGTTTTAGAGGAAACGAACTAAACGTTAAACTTCCTCTGGGGAAAGTGGACAGCAGTCATTATGTTTCAAAGCTTCGCGGGACTTTGTAAACTGTTGTAGCCACAAACCACATTAGCCCTATGCTGACTTACCTCTCACGGTATAGTTAAAAACTAATGCAGTTAAAAAAAAAAATTACAACACAGAGCACAAGGCTCAGAGTAAATCAGAGCAAAAACAAACATTTGAGACTTTTTAAAGAGCTCCAAACACATAGAGGTATGAATAGACCACAAAGCCATTTTACAAATACACAAATGTTACTGTGTTGGGATCTGATAACAGTCTGAGGTTCCCTTTCCAACATTTTGACATAAAGAAGGATTTGTATTAACTAAGTCAACTAGAAGAATTTTTATGCCATTTCTAAGAAATTCTGGTTTTTGAAGTTTTAGGACACCAACATCTTGTATTCATTATTTTTATTTATACTTTTTTTTTCTATGACTTGAATATTGGTTCAATTATGCAAAGCTTCCAAGAGGAAAGCTTCATATTGAAAACTTCTGACCCTTTTGTGCATTTTGTTAACCAATCAAACAAATGTTCAGGGTCTTTGGAGATTTTCTTTTTTTTTTCCTCCTGTGAAATGTTAGACTGTGGTAGATGACGCCCTCTACTGGTTAGAAGAGGTATAGCCAAGGCGATTTGAAGCAGCAGTTTCTTCTCTATCCTGCACGGAAAGGATTAAGTAAATGCTTGGGATAAGTAACCCCCCTTGCTGGTTTTAATGCAGCTTTAAGGTCTACATTCAATAATCCCTTTAGTTCAAGAAATGCATTTTTTATCTCACTCCCTTCTGTATTAATTTAGCCCCCCCTTTTTTTTAAGGAAAAAAATGCAAATTTGCTATAGGGTCCATAAAACATGTATTTCAACTACCTTGGAACTGTGGTGTTGCAAGGTGAGTGCTCTTGAGCGCTTCTACATAGCACATGCTTAGGGTGATAGAACGACCTTTCTGCCCTGCAGATCTGAACAAAGGTAGATCTCACTACAAGTATTTTTACCTCAGGAAACCAAGCTTGATGGGTTTTTATTTATCGCAAAAGGGATGGCTTGTAAATGAAAAGCCAAACGTTGCATAAGTGAACAGCAAAGGGGAATCTCTTCAGAATATTCTGTAGCCCAGTTTTCCAGGTTTGGGATTGAGTTATCATAAAATGAAAAGAACAATTTTCCACTATTGGGGATTAAACCAAGATCCTTTGAACACTAGGCAAGGAGTCTACTGAGCTAAGTACTCAAGCTCTCTTTGTTCTGTAGCCGAGGTGTGCGTGCGTGCGTGCATATGTGCGTGTGTGCGTGCGTGCGTGCATGTGTGCGTGCGTGCGTGTAGAGGCCCGCCTACCTCACATGGGCACCATCATACCCTGGCAGTGTTGCATGTGTTATAGGGATTGAAGGAAGGTCTCAGGCCTGTAAGGTGGTGTTTCCTATCTGAACCATCCTTCAAGTACAGGCTTGGGACTACTCGGATTCTCCTGCCACAGTTTGCAGAGAGCCTGAGAATAAAAGCATTGCTAACAAGCCTGGTTGTAATAAAATTTACTTTTCTATATGTTTACTACTTGGTTTTAGACTTCAGGCTGAATTCTGGGATAGAATTTAAGCACGCATTGCCTTTCAGGGTACAAGATAAGGAGCAAAAATATTCATTAAGGAAATAAAGATGCGCCTTCCATACAGAACGGAGCATTCCGAAGGGTTGTCTGCTACTTTGGCCAAGAGAATACTTATCTAGTCCATGTTGTGCTTTGCTTTGTTGAGACAAGGCTTGCCTCTGTGGCCCAGGATGGCTTGAACTCATGGCAATCCTCCTGCCTCAGACTTCTGAGTGCTGAGATTACAGTTGTGAGCCACCAAGCCTAGCTTAGACAATTTTCTTTAAAGTTTTGGAGAAGTTAATACTAATCTCCCAATGAACAGGCAAAAGGACAGAGTGAGTTAAATGCAGGAGTCCTAGATGTGCGCTTTCAAATTACCAGGTGGAGAAAAGTGAACTCTTTACAGGTTTTTTATTGCAAGAACCATAAATAAGTTCTTTTTCCACCATAGACCATATGCTTTAAAAAAAAAAAACAACTAAAATTCCTAAATTATAAAAATTATTCAGGCTTCACTCATATCTCTCTAAGAGGTATTTATCAAAAGTCAATGCCAGCCAAAACAAGAAATCCTAGAACTTCAGTGGGTTTTATTGTACAATTTAACTTTTCAAAGATGCATCTTTGTCTTAAGAAGTTGTCTTATGAAAATTTTAAGAAGAGGACTGGGTAGCTGGAATTCTGCATATGCGAATTAGAAGCTTCACTAATGTTTCAAGATGCTGGCAACAAAATTGCTCAGAGATAGACAAAATCCTTGCTTTATCAAGTCCTTGAAAGTAGAGTGAAAAATTACTTTATTCCAAATAATTTATTAGCTAAGCACAAAATAAAATACCACTCTGAAGTAAATATTCACCAAAACTTTGTTTTGTCCCAGGTTATGAGGTATTTGCCTTTTAGCTAGAGAGTGAAAGCTTTTAAATTATTTTAATAGTCGTTCAGAATAAAAAATTAGTATAAAGTAACAGCACGTGGCAAGCTGGTGATGTCTATAGGCAGGCTCTGGTTGGTCATCATATTTTTGCTGTTCCACAGTGCAATTAGAAAACCAAGATAAATGAAGATATTATTTCATGAAGCTAAGTATATTAAATTTTAGAGCCTATACTTTATATTGTTTGTAAGGTCAATTACAGGGGCTGGGGAGAAGGCTTGGTTTGTAAAACAATTGCTCTATAATCCTAAGAACTTGAGTTAGGACCCCCAGCACCCAAGTAAATGCTGGACACAGTAGTGCACATTCATGACGCCACGCTGGGCATGGCGGTACACCTACCTTTATAACTCTAAAGCTTGGGTGTTGGAGATTAAACTGGCTGATCAGCTGGCCAGCCAGTCTACTCAATGGTAAGCTCTGGGTTCAGGGAAAGACCCTGTGGCAAAAGCTAAGTTGGCAAGAGATAGAAAATAATTGATTTCAACCTCGCCATATACACACATGCACACGTAGTCACATGTATGGATGCATACACACACATACACAAAAGTGTATAACACACACATTTTAAAAACATGCAGCCAAATAAAAATATCTTTTAAAGTGAAAAGAGAATAGAATAAAATAAAGGTTAATTTTAAAATTAGAAATCAAACTACTCTTATTTACCCAAAGAACAAACAACCTGATGATATACAAGTTGCATTCTCCTCTACCTTTGAAAACTTGCCCATTTCTAAAAAAAAAAAAAAAACAAAAAACCTCAAAGCCTGTAGGCATGTTCTGCCAATCTCCACTTTCTTCCTGTTTTTTCAAAGCATTGTCCTAATGTCCCAGCGCTGAGACTTCAGGTCTGAGCTTCCTCAATTCCAAGCTGGTACGGCTCTTCCAGTATTTCCCATTTAATAGTAGGAGCGTTGGCAAAATAATATGACTTACCATAACTTCAAAATATTACAGAACTTCGAATTTTTCTGAAGATTGCTTTTCTCATAGTTGTTTTTTTTTTTTTTTTTTTTTTTTTTTTTTTTTTTTTTTTTTTTTTTTTTTTTTTTTTTTTTTTTTTTTTTTTTTTTTTTGAGAAAAACCTTGTGGAATCCAAATGAATCACTGGGATTTATCTTTTAGAATTGGTAAGATGTGTTTTGCCAGTCATAAATGGACTGTAATCCCCCACAGATTTCAAGTTTAATTCAAAAACACTCTCTCCCAAGCTGCTAAATTTGGCAACCCACACTCCCCTCTCCATATGCCATCCTTAGGGGATTCTCTTACTATATTGTCCATAATGGTTTCTACTTAGGATGTCTGGAAAAGTAGGTCTGACGGTCACAGAGGGCCATTAAAGGGAATTTGAAAACAGATCCATTAAGTTGAAGTATTCAGTTGTACAGTCTCCATGTTGGATGGGTTTTGCTAATTGATATTCAGGGAATGACTCTGAGCCCCAAGCTTCTATCCTACTGCTCATGCTCGTGTTCCTTACCAACTGGTTTGATATTTCCTCTGGAAAAGGAAATATTACAGAGCATGGTCTGCATAGAAAGTACAAGAGATAAATGAATTGTCTCTAAACTCAGACTTCGCTTCCATTCCATTCTCTTGTTCAGCGCCTTCGCTGCTTTGAGTGGCCATCTTGTTTTCATTAATTACATCAGCTCTGCTTTTGTTATGTCTTGTTAGAGAAAAGAAAGTTTCCATCTTTCTCTCCTGGACTGTGGAATGAAGTAGTTATGTTTTGCAAACATGTACAATCTTAAACAGCTCTGGTCAGTTTGGAGGAGATTTTCAAATATTTTTCCGTGTCCTGATGCTCGCGTTCCCTGAGTGTCTGTCTGTGCCTCTTCATTCTCTGCTCCTTTACTGTGAACGCGGACTTCTCTCTCCACCTGGCTCCCATTTTCATGCCTGACAGTTCTCAAGAGCAACAAACTTTCCCTAAGGTCTCCCAGTTTTGTCCTGTCTCAGCAATGCTGAAACTATTGTTTTAGTTTCTTTCCTTAGGAAAAAAAAAACTAAGCCTGCTTTCCTTCTGTCAACTGATTTTCAGGAGATGTCTCCATCTGCAGAGCATGCTAGCTGCTCTCCCTTGGACCGTGTGTTTGGAATCCTTGCCCTGTCTCTCAGCTAAGGACATACTTACAGCTGTGTGAATTACAGACACCTTTACTGGGCTGGTCATATTAGAGATAGTATATTTGATTATTTGAATGTGGAGAGTCCTTGGTGAATTTTGAAAGTTCTTCTCCATCTGCTGTCTTGTTTGACTCTCACAAAGAACTTGCAAAGCAGATAGAATTGCGATTCTTACCGTTTTATAGATGAGAAGAAAACATGGTCCTAAGGAATAACACAACTGGCTTACCACTCTGGGGAGTAGCAAATGACAGAATAAGGCTGGTCAAGTGTTTGTGTGTTGTGTGTTGTGTGTGTGTGTGTGCGCGTGTGTGTGGTGTATGTGTGTGAGTGTGTGTGTGTGAGTGTGTGTGTGGTGTATGTGTGAGTGTATGAGTGTGTGTGTGCATGTGTGTGTATGGTGTATGTGTGTGTGTGTGTGGTGTATGTGTGTGTGTGTGTGTGAGCATGTGTGTGTGTGTGTGTGTGGTATATGTGTGACTGTGTGAGTGTGTGAGTGTGTGAGTGTGTGTATGTGTGTGTGTGGTGTATGTGTGAGTGTATGAGTGTGTGCATGTGTGTGTGTATGTGTGACTGTGTGTGTGTATGTGTATGTGTGAGTGTGTGTGTGTGTGGTGTATATGCGAGAGTGTGTGTGTGTGTGTATGTGTTTTCTCCCAATGTCTTTGCTTACGCTTCTTTTTCTTCACCAGTAAAGGAAGAAAATGACCATCCTGAGAGCATTTAGAAAAAAGTGCTCAGAGCACTGCATGGAATGTAGTATGTGCTCGACACACGCAATTGTAACCTCCTGGTTTGCGACAGATAATTGGACAGAAGAGCACACATGAACTGCAATTGTATTTCTGCTCACATGAGATATGCCAACCTACAAAGTTGCTATTGACTAAAACACAATGTTGGGCATTTCAGACCCAGCTTCAGATGCACAGCAGAAATACTACCCACTCACCCACCTCTGGCTTCCGAGGAAAATTACACACATCATTTGCCTCTGCTCTATCAGCGAAGCCAAACCTGCACCAAGAGCAGATTCTGGAGTTATAGCCCGGCTCACAAGTTACAAGCCATACAAACATTGTTTTAGATTGCCTTCCTGTTATGACCAAAGCAAATTGAGAAGGAAAGGGATTACTTGACGTATGTGTCCCAATCTCAGTCCATTATTGAGATAAGTCAGGGCAGGAACTCAAGCTGGAGCTGAGGCAGGAACCATGTTGGACCCATATCTGCTTACTGGCTTGCTTCCAGGCTCATATTCAGACATTTTCTTAAACATCCCAGACCCACTAGGACCAAGGATGGTTCCACCCACAGTGGGCAGAGCCCTCCATCAATTAGAAAGGGAGAAAATACCTCCACCCACAGACCAGTATGATGGAGTCAGTTCCTCAATTGAGGTTTCTTTTTCCAGATGTATAAGGTTGACAATGAAGATTAGAGATCACAATTTGGGCAAACTATTTAGTTCTCTGTGGCTCTGTTTCCACATCTATAAAATGTGGCTATACGGAGCTACCAAGCTGAGGGGTTTTTTTTTTTGGGGGGGGCAGAAGTAGGTGGATTAAATGAATATAATAAAGATATTTCAGTTGGAATTTTTGACCAATGCATCAAAATAAGATAAATGTAAGATATAGTACACTACAAGGTATATCTTTGTGTGATGATTTAAAGCTTAATAATTGTAATTATGTGTTCGTGTGGAGTATATGCAAAGAGGAAGCCCATTCTCCTGGAGTTACAGGCAGTTGTGAACTGCCTCCTTCTTGGGTGGTGGAAACTGAATTAGTTGATTTCTTCTACAAGAGCAGTTGGAGCTCTTAAATGCTGAGAAATCCTTTTAACTCCTGCTTCTTTGATTTTGGAGAAAGGGTCTCACTCCATAGCCCAAGTTGGCCTCAAACTTGTAGCAATCCTCCTGCTTCAGCTTTCTACAGTTTTGGATTTGTAGGTGCATTCTACTACAGACCTGTTGGTGTGGTCTGGCCCCAAATGCAAATCTAGACGACAGTTTTAATGGGGCCTAGAGAATGGTCCTAAAATCCCAGTGGAGTCAGGATTTGGGGAGGGTGTGTAAGAACTCTCAGGTACCAGCAGTACCCTCGCCATCTTTTGAGATAGGATATGGAAGTGTTGTCTCCCATACTAGATGAAGTGACTGAGGAGACTAGATTGAGACCATTATTCACAGTGGGCCTGGTGTTCCTAGGTTGGGGTGATTGGTTTAAACATGCCTAAGGAAAAAAAAAGCAGTTACTGACAGAAGAGCATATCTACTCCTGGAGAGGGGTCACCAGTGTTTTCTTCACTGACACATTTAATGTGCCTAGGCCCCAGGGCTACACAGGGACCTTACTGCCATGTGAACTATCAACCTGTTTGTTGTTGTTGTTGTTGTTCTTATTGTTTCTCTCTCTCTCCCTCTCTCTCTCTCTCTGACTCTGAACCCCTCCTGACACTCTGTCTCTCCCAGTCTCTCTATTTCTGTCTCTGTGTCTGAAATATGATCATACATAGCCCTGGCTGGCTTTGAATTGTCTATATAGCCAGGGTTGAGTTTAATCTTCTCATCCTCCTCCCTCAACCTTCTAAGTTGGAAAGCCAGGTATCATCACACCCTAGTTGTGACTGTTTACTAAAGAGCTCCTGGGCAAGTACATGGCATACCAGAGAAAACCAGAAAACACACGTTTCCAGAGGCTGGATGGGGATGTAGGTCCCTGGTAGAGTGATTGCCTAGCAGGTATGAGATTCTCGATCAATCTCTGGAGCTGCCTAAGTGGGCAAGGAGGTATATTATCAACTCGGAAAGAAGGTAGCCAAAGCTGAGGCCTTCCCAGGAGTCAACAGGCTTTCAATAATCAGAAGGTTCCCTTGGAAGGCAATGGATGGCACCCACTCCTCTCCTGAGTTCTTCCTCTCTGCAGACCCCACTGCTGCCTTACAGTATGTGGGAGAAAAACCTTGTCTCTGCACCTATTGCTCTTTCTTGTTTTGTTTTGTTTTGTTTTTTTTCAATTACCATTTCCCTTGAAAATACAAAGGCAGTATCCAGACAATAGGACGGGGAAAGCATTTTCAGTTTCGATCAAGGTCAGACTTTTGACAGGAGGACAGTAACAGATGCTTCGGTGATGAATTAGATAGCAGCTGCAATTGAAAGTGACTGTGAACACCCATGGCAGGGTACAGAGTGAAGTCAGAGGCTGCGCCAAGTTTCAACCAAGAAGGAAATGGATAGCCCCACCGAGCAGCACTAAAGGAAGAGGCAGAAATAAGGTAATTTTTATAATAATTTTGTATAATACATGCTATTCTAGAACAGGCAGATTGGGTTTGTCATTAACTGAAACCCTCAAGTTATTTTCATAGGAAATAGCCTCCTGTGTCAGATCTACCTCATCCTGTACTTACACAGGAAGGAATATAATTCTAAAATAGCCTCGTCTTTGTCTCTCTCTTTCCCGCTTCGGACTGCGCAGTGGGGCTATTCTGTTCTCCATTTCCCAAGGCTTCTGACTAAGGTCAGTTAAAGCACCTTGAACGTATTATGCACCCAATGCTATTAATATTCTTTCTTCACTCTGTACGTCTATTTTCTTATTAAAGAAATAAAAATTTAAAATGCAAAAGAACATCAAGAAATTTTTTAAGCTATTTAAAAATCTCTCACCGAATAGCGAGTAACAAGAAAACTGTCAATTTCTTCTTGATTACTTCCAGCAGTAAATCACTACCTCATTAAACTATTGGAAACCTACAGATGGAGGAAAGATCTTTTGCAAACTTAAACAAAATCCATATTCATGGGGTTTCTAGCCATTTGCTCATGTTTTATCTCCTAGAGGAATACAGCCCATGCCTAGCTGGAATTCCACGCTTTTAAGATCCCCCCCCCCTTCTCACTTAACAGTAGAAGACAGTTATGTCCTCTTTCCTCTGAGCACCAGGCCCAGATGTAACCTAAGAGCAGAGTTCATTCTGCTGTCATTTCGCATGCATATTAGGTTTGTGGTCAGCTCAACGCCTCCAGTGATTTCCATAGGAAATACATGCAGGAGCTCTGTCCCATCCTGTGTTTGTACATGGGTACCCAAAAGAACTGAAGAAAATTTAACACATTAGACCCCATTCTGCTCATTTGGATGCACTTGGAGTCTCTCTTATTCGAAAAGGCTGAGGTTTGAAATGTTGAAAGACTGAAAGTCTTGTATTCCAGCTTTGGACTTTGGTGGTTAATTATTTATTTATTCTTGAGTATGATCTTTGCTTCATCCAGGGATGAAACAGTTGAATAGGAAAGTTCTTCAGTGGCCATCTCTGGACTTAGAGATCCTTGTGTATCCTGAGGTATATCTAGGGCAAGTATCCCAAGGTGAGGAATGTCAGGAATAGACATTAGTACTAAACATTGATAAGTTGAATATTTTTAAGAAAAGTTAAAGACAAGTACTCTGATGACAATCAAGATCAAAGTGTCGCCGTTTCAAAAGTCCTTGTTCACATGGGGTATCTAAAAGAGAACCATACAGACAGGGGCACAGTATCTAGTGTTGAAGAATAAACCTCAGGTCCAAATACCCAAGGCAGCAGCGATATATCGTTGGTCTGGCGTCTGGTGTGATTTGGATTCTGGCCTGAACCTCTTTCTACCTACATTCTAAGCTTACTTGTTTAGTTCCACGATGCTTCTCATGTTACGTTGTGTGCTTCGAATGGATTCCATTTCTGTTCATATCCAAAGCCTGCCCCATGCCCCACCCTGTTGTTTACAGGGAATAACAACCATTTTCCAAGTGCTATTTAATTTGCAATTTCTATTTTCTGCCCTAACACTTTTAGAGCAAGACTTCACGACCCCGTTAACACCTATATTCGTAGACGTTTCTGCATTCCTGAAAGCTGATGACTATTGTCCCATAGGAGAGTCATTCAATTCCTTTATCTTTGAATATCTAGCAGTGATTAGGACTTGGAAAAAAATCTTCAAACTGATGTAAACCACACAGCCAACCTTCTCCTTGTAGAAGTTCTCATCATTTGCACCAAAGACTGTTTATTTATACATACCCACTCACAAAAATAAACCAATAAGCAAACAATCCAGGCTCGTGGTCCTGTTGGCCTCGAGTATCAGTCCGATTCCTTTTATCTGTTTTTTGTGTTCCTGCTCTAATCTACTGAATGTAGGGTTTACCATTTGCTTCTCAAAAGAGAACATTATTTCTTTTATTGATGACTTTCTTTTAGAGAGGGATTGTATACTTTTTGAATACATGTGTAGCTTTAGTAGGAGTGTTTTATCAATATAAAAAAGTAGTTGAACTGCAGTCGGATGAATGACAGTGGGCAAAGGCACCTACCTGCCAGGTCTTAGGAGCTGATTGGGTTCCCGGGACCCACGTGATGGGGATGGAAGAAGAGAACCAACTCCTGCCAGCTCTACTCTAATCTCTACACCAACACTGCACTATGCTTGCCGCATAAGTGAACAAATGGGTGCAATTTCAAAGATGTGGAATTAGGAATCTCTTACAATTTCCAGTAACCTATCCCTGTAAAGACTGAATTCAAGTATTGTTAATGAGTTCCCAGTTCCTAGACAGAGCCCTGAGAAAGCTCACTAGTCTGAATGTCTGAAAGAACACACCTGACACCTGTAATATCCACTAACTCCCCTACTGTCATGTGGAACTGGAGTTGATGGTGAACTCATATGAAACTTGTTCATGAAGCAGGGCTGATTCTCTAATTGTACTTGCCTGTACTTGATGTACTTTGTCCTCTCCTCTGGTGCTGATCTGCCTTTCTTTTAGCAGACAACCTTGTATCCTGCAGTTCAGCAGGGACTGATCCCAGGCTGTGGCCATGGGTGGGTCAGAAGGCAAACCCTTTATTCATTGCTTTGGTCACAGAGATTAGTTCAGGGATAAGTGCCTCACCTCAAAGAGGTCAACAAACTAATTACAACCTGTCATTCCATTTTATTCTGAGGCCTCCTGGCTTGCAGATAGCTGTATTCTCATTTGCAGCCTGTCTCATAGTGTTTGGAGAGGGTGAAAGAGAACAAACCAGCCACCTGTGGGGTGTTACTTCTTTTTTGATGTCTTTTTTTTTAAAAAAGATTAGAAGCATGGGGGTAGGGGAATGGGATAGGAGGTTTTTGGAGGGGAAACCAGGAAGGAGAATAGCACTTGAAATGTAAATAAATAAAATAACCAATTTAAAAAAAAAGAAAAAAAATAGAGATGCAATGGGAAAAAAAGATTTTATTTATTTTATGAACGCGCGCGTGTGTGTGTGTGTGTGTGTGTGTGTGTGTGTGTGTGTGTGTGTGTGTATACACTGTCACTGTCTTTTCACATCAGAAGAGGCCATCAGATAACATCACAGATGCTTGTGAGCAACCATGTGGTTGCTGGGAATTGAACTCAGGACCTCTGGAAGAGCAGTCAGTGCTCTTAACCGCTGAGCCATCTCTCCAGCCTTGAGGGTTTTATAAATACAATATGTTTATTACTTCTGTGTTTCATACATGCATACAATGTATTTTCACCACACCCTTTCCTACTCTTCCCCTGAACTCCTCCCAGATCTACTCTCCATCTTCTTGCCATTATGTGCCTTTTTAAAAAAATAGCCTGTAAATTCCAATGAGTGCTGTTCCTTTACCTGTTAGAATGCAGCCATCCTCTGGAGTGTGTTGACTGACCCAGCAGGGACTATCTCCTTCAAAACACTGACCCTCCCTACCCCAGAAGTCACCAAATGTGAACAGCTCATAAACTAGGGTTCGGAGCTCCTTAGCTCCTCTCCTGAAATGTAGGCTAGCTTGATCTCGTGTAGGTCTTACATGGGTAACCAAGGCTACTGAGCTCATGAGTGCACTGGCCTTGTTATGTACAGAAGATAGCGCTTTGGCTTGGTTCTTCCCAAACTTCGACTCTTATAACCTTTCTGTCTCCTCTTTTACAATTCTCTCTGAGGAATGGGGTGTGATGGTGTATCATTTGTGGTTGAACATCCCACAGGCTGTATCACTTCTTATAAGGATACTAAGTATTAGGGCCCCATCCTCATGACCTTATTTTGTCTTAATAATCTTCTTATAAGTTCCATCTCTAAATGCAGCTGTATTTGAGAATAGGGATTTAACACATGAATTTGGGAGAAATATTATAACTCAGTTTTGTACCATGATGGCTTTTATTCATTCCCCTGAAAGCATTAGGCTGTGTTTGAAGTCTCTTAACACAACAGGGTTCCAACTGCAAGAACGGCCAGTGCTGACTCATTTCACTTTATCTGTCCTTATGTGTCTGGCTTGCCTTCCCAAGTAGAATCATGGTTCATTAGAACACTCAGTCAATTTGGATGGGAAAGACCTAGGGCTAGAGAGATGGCTCTTGGTAAAGTGCTTGCCTTGCAAGTATGAGAATCTGAGTTCAATCCTCAGAATCCATACAGAAAAGTCCAGTGTTGTACTGCATGCTTATAGGCACAGCATTGGGAAGGCAGAGAGAGGTTGGAACCTGGAGCTAGCTAGCCACTAGGTCGAGCCTAATCAGTGAGATCGTGGCCAATGAGATACCCTGTATCAAAAGCCCAAGATGGATGGCCACTGAGGATCAGCATCCTCAGCTTGACCTTCCACGAACACTTGTATACACAGGAACATATACACAGAGATGAGCACGGGTATCTAGTGCTGTGGTTCAGATGGAACAGTCTGTATTCTGGCTGCCAGGTTACCACGTACGTTACCTCCTCCCCAAGGCACTCACCTGTAAAATGTCCCATACAAAAGCACAGACCTCTGCAGTTCTGCAGATTTGTCAAGCACCTAGACCAGCTCCTGCCATCGTGTTGTTGCCATCATGGAACAGACCTGAGTTTATTGTGCACGTGATTATAAGGAAGTAACTGCATACAATTAACTGACTTTTCCAAGCCTGTGTGTGACTAAGGAGTAAGAAGTGGGTGATTGCTACAGGATGACAGATGGAAATTAGCCAGTACGGGTCCTGACACAGTAAAGGATAAACTATATGTGAACAAGGGGGTAAATTGTAATTAAAGGATGCAGTCCCTTTTTGTCTTGAAATGTTCACTTTGTACTAGAGTGTAGCTAATTTTGGATTACTTTATGCATTTATTAGACTATTCTATTTTTCTCTCTTATTTAGATCTCCAGTGCTCAAATGTAATTACATGGGAAGGACACTTGTGCCCAAATGAGATAGAATAATTTAGACAAGATTTGATAATAGTATTCTCTATAATTCTTTTAAAAATCTGTTGCTGAAAAAATAGTAGGGCAAAGTGGAAGTCTAACTGAAACTGTGTAATTAGCAATTATTTAAATGGATTACATTTCCAAGAATCTTTCTGTAATGGAACAAACAGTAGCCTGCCTGTTAAAATTATACTCTTCATGTTGAAAATTGGGGCCAGACAGGATACAGGAGTCCTTACTAGTTTGTGTTGTCAAAGCAGAGCCTGATTTAGAGTCAAGGTCCTACCGAACTTGAGATGAAGTGTCTATAAATGTAATTACCCTTCAGACGCTTGATCTGCTGACTTGGGCTGGGAAAGGCACATGGAGCTTACTATGTTGCTTTGCAGTCAGATTAAAACTATAAAGTAAATCTTTAAAAATGATCTTTAAAATCTTAAATCTCCTTTGCTTGAATCTGTAATCCTTTGAAGATAAGACAGACAGACAGACAGACAGACAGACACACACACACACACACACACACACACACACACACAGAGAGAGGATTCATTCTAAAAAGCAACATAAATGATTTGCTCCCATCTTCAGTTTTATTTATCTGAAATAATGAATATTATCAAAGGGTTTTCTTTTAAATTTGTTATTAATTTATTCATTTTGTGTGTATGGGAGTTTTGCCTACATATATGTCTGTGTACAGTCATGTGTGTACCCACTGCTGGAGTCATTCAAAAGGGTGTCAGATACCCTTGGACTGGCTTTAAGAGACAGTAGTGAGCTCCCATGTGGGTGCTAGGAGTTGAACATGGATCCTCTGGAAGCATAGCCAATGCTCTTAAGCGCTGAGCCATTTCTTCAGCCCATGTTTTCTTTCTAAAATGTTGTACCTATGAGTCTACATTTCATATTTGTTGTTATAGTTGTCAGCATTCTTTGGTTTCCTTCCAGCTCAGAACTGTAGCTCACACTCCCTGCTCCCAGAGAAGCACCGTATTGTGAGTGATACATAATTTTCAAGTAAAGATGCGTCAGGACTGCTCACTAGAACAGTTTCTGACTTTTTTAAAAATAACTTTTTGTTCATCACAAAGAATGTGCCAATAAACAGGTAAATGTTTCTACATTTACAAAATCTTAAAAATGAGCATTCTTCAATGTTTGGCTACATTTCACGTTTGTTGTTATAGCTGTCAGGTTGCTACCACACCTCTCAAAGAGATTAGAAGAAATGAATGCTCAGGTGACAACAGATGCTGGCGAGGATGTGGAGAAAGAGGAACACTCCTCCATTGCTGGTGGGATTGCAAGCTGGTACAACCATTCTGGAAATCAGTTTGGCGGATCCACAGAAAATTGGACATAATACTACCTGAGGACCCAGCTATACCACTCCTGGGCATATACCCAGAAGACGCTCCAACATGTAACAAAGACACGTGCTCCACTATGTTCACAGCAGCCATATTTATAATAGCCAGAAGCTGAAAACAACCTAGATGTCCCCCAGCAGAGGAATGGATACAGAAAATGTGGTACATCTACACAATGGGATACTACTCAGCTATTAAAAACAATGACTTCATGAAATTCACAGGCAAATGGATGGAACTTGAAAATACCATCCTGAGTTAGGTAACTCAGTCACAAAAGAACAAACATGGTATGTACTCAGTGATAAGTGGATATTAGCCCAAAAGTTCAGAATACCTAAGATTCAATTCACAGACCATATGAAGCCTAAAAAGAAGGAAGGCCAAAATGTAGATGCTTTATTGTTTCTTAGAAGGGTGAACAAAATACTCACAGGAGGAAATATGGGGACAAAGTGTGGAGCAGATACTGAAGGAAAGAGCATCCAGAGACTGCCCCACCTGGAGATACATTCCATATTCAGCCACCAAACCCAGACGTTCTTGTGGATGCTGGGAAGTGCTTGCTGATGGAAGCATGATAAGCTGTCTCCTGAGAGGCTCAGGCAGAGTCTGACAAATACAGAGGCTGATGCACAGCCAACGACTGGACTGAGCATGGGGTCCCAGATGTAGGAGCTGGAGAAGGGACTGAAGGAGCTGAGGGGGTTTACATCCCCATGGGGGGAGCAACAGTGTCAATTGGCCAGACCCCCCCAAAGCTCCTGAAGACTGGACCACCATGTGAATACACATGGAGAGACCCATGATGCTGGCCACACATGTGGCAGAGAAGGGCCTTGTTGGACATCAGTGGGAGGAGAGGCCCTTGGGTCTGAGAGTGTTAGATGCCCCAGTGTAGGAGAATGCTAGGGAAGGAAGACATGAGTGGGGGCACCCTCATAGAGGCAGGGGGAGGGGAGATGGGATAGGGGGTTTCTGAAGGGGAGACCTGGAAAGGGGAAAACATTTGAAATGTAAATAAAGTAAATAAATAAATTTTAACAAGAAGAAGAAGAAGAAGAAGAAGAAGAAGAAGAAGAAGAAGAAGAAGAAGAAGAAGAAGAAGAAGAAGAAGAAGAAGAAGGAGAAGAGGAGGAAAAGGAGGAGGAAGAGGAGGAGGAGGAAGAGGAGGAGGAGGTGAGGAGGAGGAGGAAGAGGAGGAGGAGGAGGAGGAGGAGGAGGAGGAGGAGGAGGAGGAGGAGGAGGAGGAGGAGGAGGAGGAGGAGGAAATAATGAATGACCTGTATGGACAGGAAGCTTTGGTGATCACAGTAAAAGCACATATAAACCAAAGGTAAGTTATTTATGACAAAAGTGTTCTAATTCACTTCTGTAGAAAGGGAGCTTGCTCTACTTAACTTTCTTCACAAATCATTTCAGTCAAAGAGACAGAAAGTGTCCATATAGTTGAAGGCCTTGAGGTATTTCTCACCTAGGAACACACTATTCAGATTCTATAGCTCTACCACCCAAGAGACTTTCATTCAATATACTCAATAGAACCCAGGTTACTTCACTGTTCAGCAAAAATTTCCACATGATAATTTTCAGGAGCCATTAAGGAGAGGCTAAGGCTGTCAGGTGACTTTCCTGGAGGTGTTCCACCATTTTTGCATGGCTTATGATGGGTGAGCTCTGAGAGGCAAGATCCCAAGAGACTTCATCTCAGTTGCTTCTTGCTGATGATATGCCTTTTCCTATCACTATTACATAGTATAATGATTCCTGGGCATTAGCCCAACCTATTGGACAGATTTCCTATAGATCAGCATAAAGATGAACTGTCATGAATAAATACTGTTTAATTAATTAGTGATGTTATAGAATTCCTGATTTGATTCAAATAATTTTAGTAAGAAAGTTTCAAGAGATGGCTTTGTTTTTCCAGAAAGATATAATAAGGTTAGAATCAAGAATAGAATGTGTCCCCTCCTCATAGAATAGTAAGTAAAGACTGCATGATAAGGAACACAATGAGCTTTCACAATTACACTAAGAAATAAAATAGGCTTGGGACAAATTTGTGATCAAGGACAAACATTCATTCTAGGAAAGATCCAAGATGAAGCCACCAGTGTGCACCGTGATAAAGCAAGGCCATGTGAAACTGTTGCTCTGAACTTATAATGAGCTTATAGAATGAAACACTGCTTTGTACTTCTGTAATTACCCTTTATGTAACATTTTATCTGTGAGGTAAATTTTTAAAGAATTTTTGTCTAAAGGTATTTAAAAAGTCAGAGAGAAGGTATAAAGTGTGGCATCTGGGCCTCTGTCCCATCCACCCATCAAATGTATGTGTATGGCATCTGGGGTTCAGCCCCATCCACTATATACATGCATATATATGTATACATATATATGTATATATATGTATATGTATATGTATATGTATATATATATACGTGTGTGTGTGTGTGTGTGTGTGTGTGTGTGTGTGTGTGTGTATGTATGTATACATGAACACTTGTGGAGTAGATGAGACAAGGGCTAGGCTGATCAGAAAGTGTGTGTGCATTTCTATGTGAGCACTTGAATTTTCCCTTTCTTTCTTTTCTTTTCTCTCTGGTTCACAAAGAGTTATCAAGCTCTGAGCCAGCAAGGGGTTCCTGGCTGGTTGGCCAGAGAAAGGAGCCCTAGAAATAAATCCTTTACTTAATCCCCCATTCTTAAGCAGCAGTTTTTAATCGCCTGAAACCAGTGGTTTCTGGCCTTAGAATACTGAAGAATGAAGAAAGATAAATATTATAAAATAAGCAACCCTTAAGCCCTTGTAAAATGTAGTTTTGCCCCCAAAATCGCCAATGCTGCCTCTATCACTGTCTTCCAGAAAGAACTGATGCTTGGGCAGGCTCCCAGCAGTTAATCTCTGACTAAAACCCTCTACCTGTTACTTATGACTCAGAGGTGGGGAGTTGTAAAGATATTTTTTAAAAAAATCATTTGAATGGCAGAGCCCACTGGGAGTGACCGAGTGGGCCACCGCTGCCACCATGAACCCCAAATATTACTACCTGTTTAAGCTGCTTTTGATTGGTGACTCGGATGTGGGCAAGTCATGCCAGCTCCTGCTGTTTGCTGATGACACATACACAGAGAGCTATATCAGCACCAATGGGGTGGACTCCAAGATTCGAACCATTGATCTGGATGGTAAAACCATCAAACTGCAGATCTGGGACACAGCTGGTCAGGAATGTTCAGGGCCATCACTTCCAGCTACTATGGGGGGGGCGCTCATGGCATCACTGTGGTGTATGACATCACTGACCAGGAATTCTACACTAACAGTGAAACAGTAGTTACAGGAGATAGATTGCTATGCCAGTGAGAATGTCAATAAACTCCTGGTAGGCAACAAGAGTGACCTCACCATCAAGAAGGTCATGGACCTCTCCTCTCTCCCTGATGGCCAACAAGGCCATCTTCTGCCACATATGTGGTCCAAACCATGGGTCCATAGATGTGTATTCTTTGGTTGGTGGTCCTAACTTGGGGCTGCAAACTCCCTCAGCTCCTTCAGACCTTTCTCCAACTCCTCCATCTGGGACCTCACACTCAGTCCAGTGGTTACTGTAAAGTGAAACTTGGGTATTCTGAACTTTAGGGCTAATATCCACTTATCAGTGAGTACTTGGGCCTGAGGGTGTCAGAGGCCCCAGTAAAGGGGAATGTCAAGGTGGGAATATGGGAATGGGTGGGCAGGTGGGTGGGAGGTGGAATTCCCTCATAGAGGTGGGGAGGGGGAAGGGGTACGGGGTTTCCAAAAAGGAGACACTGGAAATGTAAATAAAGTATCAAAAAATAAAAAATAAATAAAAAATAAAAAAATAAAGGTTAAAAAAAAAAAAAAAAAAAGAAGGCTCTCTGTGTGTCCTCTGGAGACAAGTGTCAAGAATGCCACCAATGTTGAGCAGACACTCATGACAATGGCTGCAGAGATTAAAAAGAGGATGGGTCCAGGAGCAATGTCTGGGGGGTGAACGGTCCAAACTGAAGATCTATCACTCCTATGAAGTCTGCTAGCAGTGGCTGCTGCATGAAGGGCACTTGGGGGGAGGGGCGCCTTCTGCAGATGGCGCCCTGGAGGCAGGAAGTGCCTCCCTCTCCTAGGGCATTTGAGTTTGTAGCTTTGGGGTATCCTGGGCTCCCCATCTTCTTCTGGCCCATCTGCCTTCTGCTCTGAGTCCCAGATCTGTCAGGGCCCCCATGGAGAACATGCAGAATGTGTGGGGCTGGGGTGGTCACAGGGATTGCTCTGCTGCTGCCTCTAGGCACCTTTCTTTGGAATGAGGGCTTTACTGTCTGTCACTCACCCCCATGCGTGTTGCACTGGGTTTTTTTCCTTTCTTCCCCAAAGCGAGGGCCTCCCTGCCTCTGCTGCCCCTGGGTGCAGGCAGTAGCCAGGGGATCCAGGGCCTCAGATGCATGGTCCTGCATCAGACCTCAGGACAGGTGCCAGGGCTGCAAGAGCCCAGTAGCCATTTTTTCCTCATCTCTGTCTCACTCCAGAGCTCCCACACACAGCTTGAGCCGTCCAGCTGTGGTTAGGTCTTGAGCACATCAAAGGTGGGCAGATGGCTGTGCTGGCAGATGTCTCAAGTCAGGAGGGGGCCTGCTCCTGCCTCCCTCTGCCCTGCCAGAGCAGGCCCATGTGCTGCCTGCCCACAGAGCCCCTTTGTCCCTGAGAAGAGAGGAGGTGGAAGGTCCACCTTGCCAAAGGCGGGGCACCAGCCTTAACCCTCGCTCTGCCAGAACCACCTCCCTTTTCTGAGCCAGCATATTTGGCTTGTTCTTCCTCTGTTCCTCAGAACCTGACAGGGCCAGACCTACTTCTCTGGGGAATGTGGGTGCAACCTGGGGTTGTGGGACGTTTTCCCCTCCCAACTCAGAATCCTGGCCCCCACCCTCTGATACAGATTCCCGTAGAAAACCTTTGGTCTTTACCTAAGAAGCCATGTCCTTTGTGCTGTCTCTTGCCAGTCTCACCCCACAACCTGCCCTTCCCCCCTCCAGTGTGTGTTTAAGTCCCTGGGCTGCCCCTTTGGGAGGGAACCTCTTCTCCTAGGTTCCCCTCTCGTGTCATGTCAGGCATTTTGCAAGGAAAAGCCACTTGGGGGAAGATGGAAAAGGACGAAAAAATAAATTCCACTGGCCCTTGGATAAGCCAAGGGTTTTTGCAAGGGAAAAAAACCAATCATTTGAATAGTTTTCCAATGCGTACAATCAGAGAAAAGAAGAGTATGTCTCTGTGATATGAGATTGAAGTTTCAGGTTATTGTGGCATAGCCACGCCCATTCGTGAGCCCTAGTTTCAAGTACATCAGTAGCTGAAACATATCCCCCGCAATTCTAAAGCATGTCCCCCCTCCCTCCCCCCCCCCGTTTGTATACTGAGATGTCAAAGCTTTTAAGTTCAGACTTCATTTTAGAGAACCTGACCTAAGTTTGAACTCAGGTAAACTAACAGATTGGTATTTGGCATTAGTTTCCAAGTGGCCCCCCAACAAAACCTAAATCTAGCTCCAGTCTCTAGGCTAATCCCCAACAAGACCAGCGTTTCCAGGTTGCACCCTCAACAAGACCAGTGTCTCCAGGTTATTTCCCCAACAAATCTGCACCCCAGGTTACAAGCCTACCCCCTGCCTAACGACCACCAGTGCAGAGGGGAGCCGAAGTTAAGTTTATGATATGACTTCCAGCACCAGCCAATTATGTTAAAGGCCACAACAGTTCTCCAATTAGATGTTTGCACACGCATTCCCTGCTTGCTGCTTACTATAAAGCCTTGCCCCATAAACATTCAGGGCTCCCCGACCACCAAAACTGTCCCTTTGTGATAGTGGTGCATGGGGTTGGGGACGAGCTAGCTTGAGTAGAATGAAGACCCTGCAGTGAGTTGCATCAGATTGGCTCCTGTGTGTGTTTTGGGGATCACTAACATTCCCCTGGCCCAACAATACACCCACTCGCGTGGGCTTGTGAATGTGTGTGTGTGCACATGCGTGTGTGTGTGTGTGTGTGTGTGTGTGTGTGTGTGTCCGAGGACAACTTGCAGAAGTCAATTTTCTCCTTCTACCATGAGTCCTAGGCATCAAACAGATTTGCCAGGCTTATCGGCACCTGTACTCACTGAGCCATCCTGTCACAGTCCCCATTTCCTACTTTTGTAACATCATAGACACACTGCTTCTTTATCTGAGAAAGCAGCTGCATACTGAATGCAGGTCATGTATAGTTGGGTTCCCAGGGTTCACTGTATGTGGCAGGGACTCATCTCTACTCATTTGACGGACATCTATAAATAGTGATAATTTGGATTTTTGTAGTATGATCTGCAAGTACTTAGGAGCTCAGCAGCTAATTCAAATATCAAAAACAAAGACACTCACTATCTGGGTGGAATGCCCAAAGACTACAGGCTACCAGGGTACAATCCACACTGCAGTATTCTTATTTATAGGTTAAGTCATCTTAATTCCAAGCCTTGGCTGTGGCTCACTGGATGGCTATCCTGTGAACTGATGCCAGCCTTTGCAATCATCTTTGCTCGATGAGAACTCTAAAGTTACTTTCAGAAGTCGTCACACCTGGAAGACAGGATCTCAGCAAGGCTAATGTCCTCCTCATGCTTGTTATAAAATAAAATGCTTTCTATTATTGTAGGTCATCTTGCTGGGACCGACCACACTGATAAGTGCTTTCTCTTAACTTAAAAGCATATTTTTGTAGCTTTCCCAGGAATATTTTGATATCTTTAATGGAACCTCAATCATATAATTTTTTTTATTGAATATAATAGTTCATGCGCATTTACAAGTGGCCCCAGAATAAAACTTCTTCTTCTTCTTCTTCTTTTTTTTTTTTTTAAATTTGAAAACATTCTGGAGCAGAATATACAAAAAGAAAAAGAATCAGAAATGCCACTTGTTTATTTGAAATGTAAAATCCAGTGTTTGGAGTACTGCAATCCTGAGTAATAAATTATTGTAATAAAATATTTTTTAAAAATTGATCATTTTGACAGTCTGAAAAAGTGTTGAAGTTATTCAGGAATCTTCCTGGAGATAGAACTAAAAAAGTTTCAGATCCCATAAGAAACATTTTTTAAAAAACAGTGTTTTATATTTTCCATGAACATCTATTTATAAAAATAGTACCTTGGGTGGAAATTTTAAATCAATCATAATTTATGACTCAAGTTTGACATTTATGTGTTCTGGTTGGAGTTCGTGGACTCTGTACAGAGTAGGCATTATATTGAATATTTTCAGTTCTTTAATATATAGTGTCATAAATAAGGAACAAGTTGTCTTTAGAGATCTGTCTGGGAGTCAAGAGTGTGAAAGACATGGCATGTTCGCACTCAGAAGCAGTTCTCCAAAGAACACTGCTGAATTTAATGCTTCAATGGAAACAAAGGAAGAACTGCAAATTAAAAAATTAGAACGTGACAATGATCGATTTAAAAAACATCGCAAAACTGTGCAGAGTGCGGGAGTCTCAATTAGATTGTAACACGGCAATACTCTTGGGAAACCAGTGAAACAAAACTAAAGTCTTAAGTTAAGTGGACATTAATATTCCAACACAGTTTTCTTAGAATTGACAAAGGCATCCAAGGAATGCAAGATGGAGGAGGAGGAAAGATATAGACCTATGTGGAGACTTCTCTGTTTGCTAATTTTCTGCTAAGTCTAAAACCATCTCAAATTGAAGGTATATCATTCACCTAACGTGAGCCTTTAAAACATCCAATACGTAGGGACAATCAATGTGCCATTAAGTGCCTTTTCTCATGTATGGCTATATGAGCACAGTTTACTTCTTTAGATCCTTTCTTCAATTGATAACCTTGTGTTCAGAATTTAAAAGGACAAACCAAGTGTGGAATGTGAGCTTGCAAATACGCTATTGTTTAAAGGTGTTTAAAGCCAGACAGACATGAATGTCTGAGACCCTAGTACTCAAGCTAATCAGGAGGATAGTGTGTTTGAGGCAAGCCCTCACTGTACAATGGTAGGCCTGTCTTTACATTTTTTCAAGTATTTAAATATTCCATTTAAAATATTTAGGAATTCAGTCGGTACAGAAGCACTCACCCATGATCCTAGTACCAGAAACCTGAGGCAGTATGATCAGGAGATCAAGGCTAGCCTCAGCTACATCACAAGAGTAAGAGCATCCTGGGTTACATGGGAAACTGTGGCAAATGAAACAAAAATAAAAGGAAAAATATATAATATATGTAATGTGTATATATATATATAAAACATATATATTATACATATTATTATATATGTATATATGCACTGCACATATGTTTTGTTATATTATAATATTATAAAATAATATTATATATAAATACATTGTATATGCCTATTCTTTTCCTTAACACTATATTTAATAAGACACCTAAGTCTTTCTTTAGTTATAAGTAAAATCATCTAGAACTTTACTTTTTGTGTGTTTTGCTGTTTTTAAACGTCCATTTTAGCCTCTGAGGTATGTCTTTATGATCACCTTTCATGCCTAATTCCAGAAGCAGACATGTCACCCTTCTTCAATGACGCTAGTGTGAATCCCTAAGGCCAGGTTCTCACAAATGGCAACTTTTATAAATAAAAGTGTTGATTGCATTGTATGAGCATGCCAGTACCAAACTCTGCCCTGGGGAAGGAATGGATCCTTACACAGAGGACTTCTGGGATGAGCTCAGCCACAGATCTCCAGTGGGTGCGTAGATGGCTTGGGACCACAAGGAAAGTGTATGCCAGCTACCAAGACCCTTCCTGACTCTATTCCAGAGACACGGAGAACTAAACGCATATAAATTTTTTCCTTCTTGATGGAAATGAACAGAGGACATTTGCCTTGAAGGTTCCAGAAATTTTCATGTGTACACCAAAAGTTGCATTAGTGAACAGTGCCAGCTGTGGGCTGTGAAGTCTGCAGATGATAAGAAGAAAAACAGTGCAGGGGCCAGGGATTCAGAAGTAGGACATTCTTGCCTTGATGGGTTCAGTCTTCAAGGATTTCCCCTTGGGTTTTAAGCTCCAGTGTTCTTGGCACAGTCCCAGTATTCATTGTTCAGAGAAGCCATAAAAGGCAAGTCAGATTCTAATGTCTTGGGACACTTAATTTGTCACCATAAAGAGCAAAGTAAACCGGAGTTCGTAGGAGCAATTTTAGAGAAACTAAAGAATCAAAACTCAATGTCAAGACCTTGGGGAATATTTCAGCCTCCCCATCTTCATCCTAGCGTATAATCAGCCATATTAAGCAATTTGGGTTTATCAAAACAAGCAGATGTATGACACATGAGGTTATTACTAGATAACTACAGTCTGGTGACCTGTCACCACTTGATGTGGAATCTCACAAAATCAGTGTTCAAGCATTTAAATGTATGTGATGATGGTGATGATGATAAAATAATAGTAGTAAACAATTAAAATGAAATGCAACATGCAAAATAGGCCTCAGAATAAATTAAAGGGATCTGGAGAGATGGCTCAGCAGTTAAGAGCACTGGCTGTTCTTCCAGAAGAGTTGGGTCCAATTCCCAACACTGACCTGGCAGCTCACAACTGTCTGTAACTCAAGTGACAGTGGATCTGATTTCCTCACATAGACATGCAAGCCAAATACCAATGCACATACAAATACATATATTTTTCATTTAAAAAATGAAAAGAAATTAGAATCTTGAGGCACGTTGCCAATATATAGAAAAATTAGGGCACCTTTTAATTTTGTTTTGCCTTGTTGATTATGCTTACTGAGACTGAATAATTAAAAGAAAGTCATGGCTTAAAAATAGAATATATCAAAGTTAGGTAGTTGTATTCACAATATTTTGCTTAATGAGGATCTTGGAATTTAATAAAGGTGATTTATAGGAAATTGGGGTTATTTTTAGCAGTAATCAGTGGTAAGATTTTCTGGTTACAAAAGTAATTTACATGTATATATTTAATGAAAATTGTAAGTAAGGGAAAACAGAAAAAATAAATATTTTAAATTGATTATATTGTTATATATACATTTATGATATGTGATACAGAGATAGCATATAAGAATGCCAAGTATTTGAACGTGAATATGCTTAGGAAAATTATCTAAACTCTAATGTTACAGCATTTTCTTACGTAGGTAAGCTACACATTATAATAAAAAATTAAAATGGCCACATATTCAAGCAATAGTAGCTGTAAATGATTTTTTTGTATCATATTACCTTTTTGATCAGTTTAGGTTCCCTTATTTCTTTTTTGCAATACCCAGTAATTCTCTCGTTGTGTCCACATACATCTGCTCCATTCTTTAACTTTTGGCACGTCTTTTCTGCTCAGTTTCCAACTCCAGGAGGCCTGGACTATGGTTCCTTCTTGGTAATTCTCTAGTTAACTCTAATTTTGAATTCTATAGCAGCATTTTGAAGGTGGCGTTATTAGTAAAGACATATTGGACAGACAACAGTGAGATGACCTGTCTGAGGACTACTGAAAACTAGCACTCAAGCTCTCAGCCAGCTCTCTGCTCATGCTCTTTGAGTTTACAGTGGGTCTATTTTTTGAGATGGAGATAAATGTATCGTATAAGAGCCCCAGTTTCACCTGTTGGACTAAAAACTCTAATTATTGTCATCAAGTGTTTTAAGAAAAACGTTTTCTGACTCTGGGCTAGACTACTGTGACACTAGCACTGTTCCGGAGATGGAGATGGTGAAATATGTCTTGCACAACTTGACAACTGTGAATGGTGCGAACACTGAGCCCAGGAGGTTTGTCTAGTGTGTCTAGGGTACTGTGTTTTCTATGTTATTTAATGGAATTAATTCAAATACTCTCATATGGGCCGTGATGAATGTGTTGGACATCAGGAGTTCAAAATAAACAATAAGAAGTAGTTACACATATCCAAGAAAAATTAAAAACTAAAACATTAGTTTATTGGTCTTTAGGGTGATATATGTGTGTGTGTGTGTGTATTTAATATATATATTTACTACATATTTAAATATATATAAACATGTACATATATATACATATATATATACATAAGTATGTGTGTCAGTTAAATTCCTCAGTTCACAGGGCTCCACAGCAAATTAGCGCCGGGACAAATATCCCTCTCAGGAGCTCGGAGAAGCTGAGAGAGGGCCAAAGACACGCCCAACAGCTCACCAGGAACGGACCCGACCCCGCGAGACACAGGGTCCGAGGTAGACAGGCTTAGAAACCCCCCTGGATCCCAACAGCGGGCGGCTGAGGCAGGAAATTTTGCCTGGGACACTAGGATTCCATAGTCAAGCAGCTCCGGGAGAAAATTTTCTCTCCCAGGGAGGCAGAAAAGCCCCTAGCGGGGACAAGACGAGCCCCAGAGCTCACTGATTCTGCCCAGTTTCCGCAGGCCACAGAGACTGACAGACAGCAACTTCTGGCGGCGACCGGGAACCTCAACTTGGGCCACTGGGCTCCATGGCAAATTAGCGCTGGGACAAAGATCCCTCTTAGGAGCTCGGAAAAGCCGGGAGAGGGCCAAAGACACATCCCACAGCTGGCAAGGAACTGCCCTGAACCCGCGAGACACAGGGACCGAGATCAGACCCGGTGCCACAGCTCTCCAAACCCAAACACCTCACAGAGAGAGCTGGTCTTCAAGGTGTACTGACACAGAGACCTGCAGGAGGGGCAAGCCACAACCAGACAG
>CM052707.1:77886298-77937016 GCA_028551405.1 Uromys caudimaculatus | reverse complement strand
GAGTGCTGTGGCACAGGGTCAGCTCTGGGGTGCAGACAGAAACCAGAAGGATCTTGTCCCCAGCTGTCCCTTGGTTCCTATGCCCTGATGGCTCTGCAAGGGTCCCTCTTGGTCCAATGGGTTTGTGCAGAAGTGGTGGTTTTGCCTGTGCTCAAAGGTGTGTCAGCACTCCTGGGATACCCACTCTCTCCTGGAGCCTTGTGGCCCAGGCTGGGGTCCCCAGGCACAGGCCCCTGGTGGCCCAGGCAGAGGTCTCCACCCACAGGTGGGAACCTGAAGGTTCAGAGATTTTGTGTTCCCCGGGTTCTCAGGCACTGGGTCCTGACGGATCCGGGCGGGTCCAGGTGAGAGGTGTTGCTCCCCTTAACCCCACTCACTGCTTTCCCAAGCTCCTGGTAGGGTAGCTTTTTCTGGTGCTCATTGGCTTTGGACTCCTGGTGGCCCAGGCAGAGGTTTCTGCCTCCAGGGGGTTTCTATGCCGGCCTACCTCAGTGTCTGTGTCTCCCAGGTTCGGGGCAGTTCCTGGTGAGCTGTGGAGCTTGTCTTGGGCCTACTCCCAGCTTTTCCAAGATGCTGGGAGGGTATCTTTGTCCCGGCGCTAATTTGCTATGGAGCCCTGTGGCCCAAGCTGAGGTCCCCGTTGGCGGCGGAAGTTGCTGTCCGTCAGTCTCTGTGGCCCGCGGAAACCGGGCAGAATCGGTGAGCGCTGGGGCTCATTTTGCCCCCACTCGGGGCTTTTCCACGCTCCTGGGAGAGAAATTTTCTCCCGGCGCTGCTTGACTATGGAAACCTCTGTTACCTTTTTTATTTGAGACAGGGTCTCTCTCCATAGGCTCTGTTGTTCTAGAATACACTTTAGACCATGCTTGCCCTGAACCAATAGAGATCCACCTGCCTCTGCCTCTCAATTACAATAAGGATTAATTAATAAGGATTAATTAAAATTGGATCAATGTCACTTTTTTCATAGTTTTGTTTTCTTTGAGCCAAGGTTTCATGAAATGCAGGGGAGCTTAAAAATCCACTTCTGATCATGCTGTCATGCTGGGTGATTTCTTAGAATTGAGCTTTGAGAATTCTTTATTCTACATATGTATTTATTATATATGAAATTTGTAAATATTTTTCTCATCCCACGGATTCTTTTCCATCTAAAAGCAAAGTTTTCAAAGATCGGACAATATTAATTCTGATCAAATCCAATGATCTTATTTTTTCTTTTTAGAGCCTGCTATTTGTATTATATGGGAAAAATTCCAAGTTCACAAAGAATTTCTTTTGTTTTCTTATAGATGTTTTACAGTTTGAAGTTTGAGAAACTTATACTTAGGTCTTGACCTATGTTGACTTAATTTTTGTGGTGTAATGCAAAAATTTTTAAACATAGATAATTACTACAGTACAATTTGTTGAATAGTCTGTTTCTGCACTGCCTTTCCGTTGCATCTTGTTTGATTCACACACACACATACACACACACACACACACATATGCCTATTTATGTACATATAATCTGCCAGTTGATGATTTTGACTCTTTCCAAACTAATATCAAAGTATCTTTTGTTATTATTATATATTTGAGACAAGTCTCATTGTGTAAGCTAGGCTGGCACTGAGCTCATAATCTACAGTATTGACAATACAGTTGCCTGAAATACATATAGTTAGATTCTGTCTTAAAACTTTTTAAAATATATTATGTGACTTTTTCTAGGTCATGTAGCTAATAAGTTAGGATTGTTCTACACTTTGTTTCATAAGCATTCTTTGAAATGTACATCCTTACACAATGTCCATCTTAACAGTGTTGAGAAACATTTTTCTAATTAGGTTAATTTCTTCTTTAGATTTGAATGGCAGCTTTCTCCTTATTTAAACCCATTGCAATATAGCAAGAAAACTATGCGAGAGTTCCACACATCCTTTTCTTGGCTCTAGTGAGCTCTTATATGAGACAGTGGACTGGAGGATAAGACCTGGGAGCCATACAAATTCAGCCATGTTTAGATTCTTCACTCATGAGTAGAAACAAAATACAGACAGCTACTAAATTTTGACATGACATTTGCCAGCTTCTTTAGAATCTGACATTTTTTGACAATATAAACTATTGTTGTTGATGAGGTCATAGACCCCAGATGAGTACCTTCTCTTGCCATTTTCTAAAGCAGTATAATTGCTAACTATAGTCTAAATGTTTATTCTTATATTGACAGATAAATGTGGCTCTTATTTCTAATTATTATTTATTATTCCTCAAAAGGAGACTATGTCAGAGAACTACAACTAGTAGAATTGCAGAAAATAAGTGACTATAGGTAATCAGCTCCAGTTGATCTATCTGTAATGCAACCTGCACATAAAGCTCAGGAAACACGCCATATTTATACCATTACTTACATTCCAATGGGGATAGGGGAATTTCACAAAATCCCACCCTCATGAAGAGCTTTAGGCACACAATGCTGCTAAGCCGAGAAAGGGAGAGTTAGTTTTCTACAGGAAAGACCTGATAGGTTATTCAATCCCAAGTGGTCAACTGTAAACACAAGTACATAAAAAGAACATTAAATGTAGTCAGGGTTATATTTAGCGGTGTGTGTGTGTGTGTTTTGTGTGTGTGTGTGTGTGTGTGTGTGTGTGTGTGTGTGTGTGTGTGTGTTACAATAAATAAAGAAGAGATGGTAAATTTGAAAGGGAGTTGGACATGACTGAGGAGTGGGGGGGCTGAAGGGTGGAAATTATGTAAGTAAATGTTACAAAAATTTTAAACTTTTAATTGAGAAATTATTGACATAGTGAGTTACAGGTGTTCAAAACATTTAAAAAAATTTTAAGGAGATAGAAATACTAGATAAATGGTATTAAATTCATGTAGACTAAATTAATACTTTCTTATTAGTGAACTTCTGCTGTTGAAAGTTTATTTTTTCCCAATCTAGTATGAAGAGGCAAGCAGGAATGGTGTCATTAACCACTGACAGATCCCAAGGGCTACCTTTTAAACCGAGTTACATTGAGAAAAATTAGCCTTTTTCCTTCAGACCAGATATAGAGATTAAAGAGTATGATGTATAAGCTATAGAGACATAGCACTTACTTTTCTTATCTGTTTGCATGTTTCAGGTTGTCTCTTAAACTATGTTTTATAACAGTAACACCAGATAATAACAAAGAAAAAAAAATGGTTATCTATGCCTGGGAAGCTCGCCAAGGTTCTGGAGACAATTATTCAGCACTATTAATTCAAAACAGTAACAAAAAATTCTTAATACCGTGGACAGTTTTGCTGTTGTTGTTGTTGTTGCTGCTGCTGCTGCTGCTGCTGCTGTTGTTGTTGCTGCTGCTGTTTTTGCTGCTATTACTAGAGATTGAACCCAGGCATTGGACATGTTATGAAAACGCTTCATCACTGAAGTATGTATGTCTCCAGTCATACTTACATCATTTCCACCCCTTACTTCTCCCCTTTCTGCCTTTCTGTGCACTCCTCACTTCTCAAATCTTCCACTATTGTTTCTCTCTCACCCTCCTCTCTCAACTCCTGTCTGTCTCTCTGTCTCTCTCTGTGTCTGTCTTTCTCTGTCTCTCTGTCTCTCTGTTTCTCTCTCTCTCTCTCTCTCTCTCTCTCTCTCTCTCTCTCTCACACACACACACACACACACACACACACAATATTGCCTGCCAACTCCATTTAATGTGTGTGTGTCTTTGTCTGTGTGTGTGTCTGTGTGTGTGTCTGTGTGTGTGTCTGTGTGTGAGTAGGACTGGCTGCTTGAGACTAGATAACCTATCAGGGAGCTTGTCACTAGAGAAAACTGATTCTCCCTCTCTGAGAAGCCATTAATTGCCTATAGTTCTTCATCCAGGGTGGAGTCGTAAGAGATTTATCCAACCATATTAACAAGTTAACTGATGTTGTCATTGTACATGTCTTGGTTAGGTGATCACATTTTTGAGATGTTATGGGTGCACAGCTCACCTGTCATATTTAGAAGACTCTATCTTACAGCAAATGTTCTGGCCTTCTGGTTCTTAAAATATTTCTGTTCAATGTTCCCCAAGGTTCCCTCAGTTTTGAGTGTGGCGGTTGTACTGCAGACATATCAAATGAGTTTCTCACTACAGTCAATTGTTTTCCATATTTTTAACAAGTTGTGCATTTCTGTAATGATCTTTTAATTGGTGAATGGATGATGAAAATATGGAACACATACACATTAGAATTCTTCTACTCGGCTGTAGATAATGAAATCATGACATTTGCAGATAAATGTATGGAACTAGAAAATATTATGCCAAGTGAGGTAACCAAGACTCAGGAAAACAAACAATGCATATTCTCTCTTATCTGTAGAACTTATCTTCAAATCTTTAGAACTGCATCTAAAACCTGAAGCAGCTGCAGAAATCAGGAGAGTAGGAAGGAGCTGGGGTTGCTGTGGTAGAGAACGGCATAGTAGAACACAAAAAAGTAGGAAACG
Organism: Uromys caudimaculatus; assembly: GCA_028551405.1. Lineage (NCBI taxonomy): Eukaryota > Metazoa > Chordata > Mammalia > Rodentia > Muridae > Uromys > Uromys caudimaculatus. The sequence continues at coordinate 77,932,530 of CM052707.1, read as the reverse complement.
TGGGAGATGGATATTTAACAGGGAAGATAGAGGCAAAGCAATACAGAAGAGAGGGTGAGGGAGTGAGGAGAGGTAAGTGGCAATAAGGATGTTTGAAAAATTCCTAAGAAAGCATAGTTAATGTTTACTTAGAAATGCATATTACATATGTGCAGAATTTGAATGAGGCTATGCCACTTGGGGTGATAATGGTCCCCCACCCATGATCAGTAGACTATCTACCAAAAGCCTCAATGCCAGGCATGTGAAATTTCCCATTGAGTTTTTGATGACAGAAGTCAAAGAGACTCCCAAAATAATATAGAATATTGAAACTGCCTTTTCTTGGCCCCTGGAACTTGAAGGTCAGTGTCTTAGTCAGGGGTTCTATTCCTGAGCAAACATCATGACCAAGAATCAAGTTGGGGAGGAAAGGGTTTATTCAGCTTACACTTCCATGCTGCTGTTCATCACCCAAGGAAGTCAGGAGTGGAACTCAAGGAACTGATGCAGAGGCCATGGAGGGATGTAACTTACTGACTTGCTTGCTGCTTCTCCTGGCTTGCTCAGCCTGCTTTCTTATAGAACCCAAGACTACAAGCCCACAGATGGTGCCACTCACAAGGGGCCCTCCCCCCTTGATCACTAATTGAGAAAATGCCTTACACCTGGATCTCATGGAGGCATTTTTTTCTCAACTGAAACTCCTTTCTCTGTGATAACTTCAGCTTGTGTCAAGTTGACACACAAAACTAGCCAGTATAATTGACCCCTTGTCAACTTGACACACAAACACATCACAAAAGGCCTCAACTCTTACTTCCTTATTCATCCCCAAGATCTAAATAACTTTACAAGTCCCACAGTCTTTACACATTCTTACATATTAACATTTCAGTCCCTTTTAAATGTTCAATCTCTTAAAATTCAAAGTCTTTAAAAATTCAAAGTCTCTTAACTGTGGGCTCCACTAAAATACCTTCTTTCTTCAGGAGGGAATATATATCAGGGCAAAGTCACAATCAAAAGCAAAATCAAATTCCAACTGTCCAATGTCTGGGATCTACTCACGATCTGAATTCAACAAGGGCTTGAGTCACTTCTCCAGCTCTGCCCTTTGTAGCACACATGGCTCCAGATGCCTGTACTCCACTGCTGCTGCTGTTCTTGGTGGTCATCTCATGGTACTGGTATCTCCAAAACACTGCTGTCTTCCGCTGCAACTAAGCTTTTGCAAACAGCTTCTCATAGGCTCTCTTCATGGTGCCAAGACTCACCTCCTTCGCATGACCCTTTCACTCCTGGGCTGTCAATGCAACTGAGGCTGCACCTTCACCAATGGCCTTCCATGGCCTCTCACAGTGCCCAGGCCTCAGCTGCTCTTCATGACTCCTTCATGACTTCAAAACCAGTACCACCTGGGTGACTCTTACACATTACCAAGTCCTGTCACAGCACAAGGTACAACTTTGGCTATCTCTGGAATATAGCCTCTTTGTGCTCTCAGAAAATACCTCCCAGAAGATGTCACCTCAATGATGCTGGTCTCTTCTTAATCACCACTAATTTCTCAGCTCCAGCTAACCAGCATCAATAGTCCCAGTAATGCAATGGTTTTGCTTTAGTAGTTCTGGTATCTTGTTAATCACAGCTGATCTCTTCAGCCCCAGCTAACCAAAACTACAGAATCTTAAATCAAACTAGCAATGACCCTGATAAGAGTCTTTAATCTTCCCTCTGAAATTTCACAAGCCAGGCCTCCATCCTCTGCACTGTTCTCAACATTGTCTTCTAAGCTCCTACACAACATCCCACAGAGCTCTTAACATCCCAATGGCTCTTCCAGCTCAAAGTTCCAAAGTTCTTTCACAGTCCTCCCCCAAACATGGTCAGGTTGTCACAGTAATACCCCACTATGCTGGTACCAATTTGTCTTAGTCAGGGTTTCTATTCCTGAGCAAACATCATGACCAAGAATCAAGTTGGGGAGGAAAGGGTTTATTCGGCTTATACTTCCATGCTGCTGTTCATCACAAAAGGAAGTCAGGACTGGAACTCAAGCAGGGCAGGAAGCAGGAGCTGATGCAGAGGCCATGGAGGGATGTAACTTACTGACTTGCCTGCTACTTCTCCTGGCTTGCTCAGCCTGCTTTCTTATAGAACCCAAGACTACCAGCCCACAGATGGTACCACTCACAAGGGGCCCTCCCCCCTTGATCACTAATTGAGAAAATGCCTTACCTCTGGATCTCATGGAGGCATTTTCTCAACTGAAACTCCTTTCTCTGTGTTAACTTCAGCTTGTGTCAAGTTGACACACAAAACTAGCCAGTACAGTCAGAATGTCGCCAAAGGCACATACTGCCAATATAAACCTTAGAGAAATTGAAATGCAACTGGCATAGGAAGCCTCCTTCCTGAGACCTAACTCTCATTGTCTCCAAAGATGCTATGCAAGCTGCCAAGGGATAAAGCATTCAATAGCCCTAGTAGCTGTAAGGCTAGGAGCCTCAAGAATAATCAATATGGCAAGATAGCCTCAAGGGTGCAGTAGTGTTACTTATGTCTGAGGGATAGCCAATAGCTGTCTAATTGGGCTTAAGACTCATACAATAGAAAGGTATTCACTCGAGGTACTGTAAACCTAGCCAAATGATTCTGATAAGGTCAGGATCCAAGGGGAGTGCTTATTATTCCCATTTTCCTAAACCAGTATAATTTCTAACTGCATTACAAATACTTATTCTTATATCTGCAGATAATGTGTAGTTCTCGGCACTCACCAAATAAGCTTTTTGTATTAGTTTTTGGAAGAAAATTACTCAGTGTCTTTTTGTTCTCGTTGTTGTTGTTGTTGTTGACAATGATGATGATGATGATGATGTGAAAGAAATTAACCTGACAAAATTAGCTCCAGGCAGTAAAGGTTTATATTAGCTCATTGTTCAAGGTACAGTCCACCATGGGCGGAAAGTCAAGGTAGCAGGAGTTTGAAGCAATTGGTCATTTTACATCTGCAATAAGCAAGAAGAGAATAATAAATAGCTGTCGCTTTAACTCCATTTTTCCATGTACACAATTCATGATCCCAACAAGGAAATGATGTCATCCACAGTGGGCAAATCTTTCTACTTCAATTACAACAATCAGAAGTGTACCCCCCAGGCATGACGAGAGGCTCATCTTCCTGGCAACTCTAGATTCTTTCAAGTTGACCATTGAGATGGGCCTGGAACTCAGTAACCTAGGTAAACCTTGAACTTGAGCTATTCTCTCTTCAGCTTCCTACATATGGGATTACAGTCTTGCATCATCAGTCTGAGGAAAGAATATATGTGTGTTTGAAGAATTCTAAAAGTGTGCAATATTAAATAAAAAGTCATCGCTAAATGTAATGTTGTAAGTGGTTGGCAGAAACTCAGAATTAGGAAAATGGGAAGCTAATGATCAATGGGTATAGCATTTTAGTCAGAAAGATAAAGACATTCTAGAGAGCGGCTGTACAACGGTGTCTATATAGCTAACAATATTGTACCCTACATTTAAAACTGCATTAAACATGTTTGCATACCATGTAATTTTTTATCACATAAAAAGTTCATGCTGAGAAATGAATTTTAAAGGATCACTAATGAATACTTACAAAGCCCTTCTTTTTATATCCTTTTATATTCAGGCTGACAGATATATTGGAATTAAGAATTACTATGTATAAGTGTATTTCTTAAAAGTGTTCACGTGAAACATATTTTTTAAACACTTGCAAGAGTCTTCTGGGCCAACACATATTTCAAGAAGCTGACTGTTTAAAGAATCATTCCTAGAGAGTGGTATATTTGTAGAGGAAGATTAGGTGGTGTTTTTTTCCTAAACAATACCATCACAAAATAATAGAAAACTACATGTGAAATCAAAGTGTTTCCTCAAGTATCAGCAAAATACATCTTCCAACAGAACATTTTCCTAAGAGAAGTTATTTCCTAAATTGAGTCAGCCAGTGGATCTGAAATGCTGTTTGAGAGAAAGAGTGAAAATAATATCAACTTCCTATGGTTTACTTATTATCATTCAGGTTTAAAGCACAAAGTCCCCCCATCTAAGTGACTACACAGCCCCGATATCATATAAACACAACACCGTTGACTTGGCAGTTAGGAGTGGGAGCTCATGCCTGTAAACTTAGCACTTGATAAGATAATATAGGAGGATTACCAGGATGTCCAGACCAGCCATGGATACACAGTGAGAACTTGGCTCAAAAACTCAGAGCCCCACAAAGAAATATAGGCCTTTGGCATTACTCTTGGTTGTCTAACAGAGCTGGATGGTAAGAGCCTATTGCCAAAAACATTCTCCACGTTGGGAGCAGAAAATAGAGAAATCATACTGGACCTGAGCTGGAACCTTCTTCCCTGCTAGATAGTTTTGGCCTCATAAAGCAATACTGTGCATTCTGTTGCAGAGAATTGGATACTCACCATAACTAGATAGTAATATCAAAGAGCTTAAGGGAAAAGGGTCCTTGAGACACCCCCACCCCTCCTTGAAGCCGGACCTCCTGTTACTAGGACTTGTTTTGAATGTTTGGCATGAATACAAATAAGTGGTCCTTGCTGTGACCTTTTCATACATACATATTCAGAGGTCCATCAACACCTGAGGCCCTCTCATGCTATAATATCAACTGCCAGGCAAGAAATGCCCACTGACAATGACCACATGACTGTTGTGAGTGGAGAATAACAGATCTCTTTCTGATTGGATTTGAGCCCATTCCACAAGAAGGAATTCATGCCTGCTATAAATCTTGTCAAAAGCCCATGGCTATTGAGGTCAGAAGTCCTAGATGGTAATCTACTAATGTTAATTTGCTAAACTAACAGGTTGTCAAGCTGTCTTCTAAATATTTATGTTTTTATCCACAGATTAGTTTTGCCTTTTAACTTGATCAGAATAGCTTTCATTTTAGAGAAGGCAGCTGTTAATACAGAGCTCATAACAAATCAAAGTATGGAGAATAAGTGACCGTTGAATGCTCATCCCTAAAGAGAACATTTACACGACCTCTTGAGAATAGCCCTGGAATAGGCTCATATATTTTCCTTCTGGGTCCAAAGTTGACGAATCTGTGACAAATTAGGTGTAGCCTTTTTGGAGGAGGGTGTCACAAGGAGGGGGTGTTCAAAAGCCCACAGCAAGCCAAGTCTCTTTCTTTCTGCCTACCAGGCACATCAGATCAGATGTGAGCTCTCAACTACTTCTTCAGCACCTTGTCTGCTTACCACTACACTTCTCATCATGATAGGTATGGACTAACCCCCTGAAACTATAAGTAAGCCCCAATTTGTTCATTCATAAGTTGCCTTGATCATAGTGTCTCTTTATAGCAATAGACACTAAGACTATCTCCTTCAAGACTTGGAGAACATCAAAGAAGAAGGGGCAGAAAGAATGTGAGAGCCAGAAGGTGGAGGTGGTGAGCGAAAATAAATAAATAAATAAATAAATAAATAAATAAATAAATAAAGCAAAGACCTCAGACCACATTGATGATTTAGGATTTTAAAGTAAGTGAGACTTAGAGATGGCTCACTCAGTAAAACATTTCTCAGTCCCAGCATAAGGGCATGTGTTAGGATCCCTAGTACCTACATAAGAAGCCTGGTATGATGTAGTGGGCATGTAATCTTTGCACTGGGGGATGGAAAGGAGGATATTTGCCTAGCTAGTCTTAGTGCAAGACTTTGTCTCAAAATAAGTTAAGTAAGTAAGTAAGTAAGTAAGTAAGTAAACAAGGTGAGTAGGGATAGAAGAAGGCATTCAAAGTCAACCTTTGGCTTATATACGCACATTCAGAAACACATACACAGGTGCACACATGCTTGAGTGCACATGCATTCACATGAGTACACACACACTCACATACACACACACACACACACACACACACACACACACACACACACACACACACTTCAAAGGTCAGTGAGAAACAGCGCAATAATTGGTGGGAATATGATCACAAGCACAGGCCTGCGAAGCTAACACTGTGGTGGGCAAGGGAGCGGTGTGAGCAAGGACAAAGGGTAATGGATCTGTATGTATGAAAAGGTCACAATAAGGACCACTTATTTGTATTCAAGCCAAACATTCGAAACATGTCCTATCACAGGAGTTACTGCTGTCAAAGCTCTTCGAGGAGGGGTGGAAGTCTAAAGAACCATTTTCCCTTAAACCCTTCGATCTTACTGTCTAGTTATGGTGGGTATCCAAGAGCAAGAACAATGGGCTGTATTGCTGCAAGGGTCTCTGGGGCCTCATTGTACAGGGTTTTCTTCAGCTGCTGGGAGTTCATGTCATGTCTAGAAAACAGCATTTCTTGACTTTGCTTCCAAACATCTACTTCTTATTTTCCGTATGAGCCCCTTCCCCCAATGTTCCCTGAGCCTTGGTGATGGTGATATAGATGTACCTTCTGGGAATGAGCACTTGAGACATTTATTCTTAGCTTATAAGTCTCTGAATTAATAACTGCCCACTGGAAAAGGAAGCATCTCTGACTAAGATGAACTGCATAACTAATCTTGGGTATAATCATAAACATTTGGAAAGCAGATTGACAATGTGTCTATTACCACAAAGAATAATAGCACGTTCCCTGCTAGGATGCATGGCCTCCATAGCCAATGGACTTTTTACATTGTTTACAGTATTAAATATTAAATTCCTCTCATGAAACTGGAATTTGGTGTTGTAGAATGTATGGCCCACGCAGTGTAAGAGCATCTATGTCTTCCCCCCAGCAGCCTACATAGGCCCTTTGGCCCAATGAACAGTAGCCAGAAGAGGGACTCTCCCCACTCCTAATCAGCTTGATTTCTCTGGGTTCTGTGTCCAAAAACTGTGGTGTCTTCAGAAAATACATCTTGCTATTTCGTTAGGATGAGCATGCAAGAGCAATATCAATGGCCTATAGTACTGTAGGAATCTCTCTGGCCTCCTTACTTAGTAAGTTATAGAGAGGCGTCTCACGCCTGGTACTGAGATTTCTAGTTAATAATCATGGAAGAAGCAATGATCACCACAAGTTCAAGAATCTTAAGATATATTATTTAGCTAAAATTAGCCTTATATACCCTTCCATCCAAAATCTATAACAAAACTTATATAATGACTTCATGTGAAAATTTCCTGTCAATATCAGGTCAAAATGTCATCACAGTAGAATTTGCATTAAACTTCATCCATATATTTGATCTATGGGTTAAAGGAACAAGTCTCCAGAAATCCATATATGCATGTAAAAGATTTGCCCTATCATGACACCATCATAATATTACTCGACTCTGTCTACCTGAGTGCTACTCACCTGTAACATCTAATGCCCTTTCCATATACAAAGATTAATCCCTAACCCAAGCTTGAAACAATTTTTATCATGCTGTAAACATAGCCAAACCATCTACCAGTGGAGAGGACTGGTGCTGACATGCTTCTTGTCACTCCTGTATTGCCCGCTGAATCATGACGTTCCTCTCAGTTGTATTAATTGGGTGTATGTATATACCCAGGCATCTGCTTCATTTTCTCTGTATCAATAGCCATCTGGGTGTAACACTTTACTATACACCCAAGTCCACTTGGCTGGATCCCTAACAGTCTGGCCTTCAGAGACTTGACAGGCTTTCCTATGAAGGCTGAGCCCTGTTACCTGGATGTCTCACTACTTGAAGAGGCTCTGCTGTATATAATTTCAAACCACAGTTCCCTCAGCCTCTTGACTTTAGTGTGGCCTGTTGCCTATGGACGTCTTTGGCTCTGTTCCCGTCCTACAGATTGAATTTGCTTGGATTGCTGTAACTACTGGAAGCAAGCCCAAGTACATTGCAAATCTTTGGATCCTGTACATTGGACTACAAAAGATTCTCTTCATGAAGTCACCCAACAGCTGAGGTAGTTTTTCCTTCCATGGTGACTGCTTTTTCAGGACCGTCAGCAATATCATGCTGCTAAGGTCCCCAGGAGCCTCACTCTTTATATGCTCTCTTTTATGAGTCTGTTGGTACTCACAAATTCAGTATAATCTTCTCAACTGAAATACACAGCAACTGAAGAGTATTTTTAAATTTTTTGTGTTTGTAGATCTAGTAATAAAGTGTGGGGTTCTTATTCTTACCATTGTCTTATAGTAATTTAGTGTACAGTTATTTAGTAATGTTTACTTGATTTTTATTTAAGTAACAATACTTATTATTGCTTAAATGTATGTTCTAAATAAAGAAATACAACTGTGCTTACAAAGAAAATAACCTAGGTATTTAAACCTTTACATAGTTGTGTCTAAAATTAAATTCAAATTTTGAGCTCAAGGTGGCGATATATCAGTTGGTATGGCGCCCACCATACCGTACCGTCCCATATATAAGGCACTGAATTAGACCCACAGCACTACATAAATAGGGTATGATGGCACATACCTGTCAGTCTGTAATACTAGCAGTCAAAAGGTAGTGGGAGGAGCATTAGTATTTCTAGCTTCTCCTTTACTACTATATAATAAGTTCTAAGCCAACCTGGGCTAGATGAGAACTTAAGAAGGAAAAAGAGGGGACAGGGAGGAGGGAAGGAAAACAAGATACTAAGGGAATTCACATTTATATTTTAGATATAAACGTATATTTAGTTCTCTAAATCATTATCACTGCAGGAGGGCAGGCCTATGCTCCATTTGATATTACAAGTGCTGAAAAATGGCATATATTCAAAACCACAAATTAGCACCTATATTTTTTCTTATTTTGCATCACCATTATTAATCTTTGTCATTTTATGCTGGTCTCCTTTGAAAGGGAGATTTTGTTCTGTAGGGTAATATATCTGTGTGAGCTTCTGAGTGCCAAAGTCAATGGGTATTTTGAACGGATATCTAAAGGGTGTAGCAGGGACAGTCTTTTCTTGGTTCTTCCACAGAATATGATATTTCATATGAGAGGATGATTTCTCTTCGAGGCTCATCTTCGGAATGTGAGTCATGGAAGATCTGTGACTAGCTGGGATGTGACGCAGGTGAGAGGCTGATGTGTATCAGAATCTGTGAAGCCACATTTCTTGGCAGCCTTGTTGTCCAGTAGAGGAAAAAATAAAAACTCAAAAACCAGCTGAAATCTGTTTTTAATCCTCATATTTTCCAAAGAAAGGAACAAGTTCCCCTTGTCATCCATTGGCTCACGAACCACTTTGCTGCAGGCTCCCTAAGATTCCGTTGAGATAAAAACTACTGAGAGACAACTTCATTCATTTCCTGTATCAGTCCTACGCAGGACACCTGCTCTAGAAACACACTGTTCAAGCAGGAAGATCAGCTCTCCAGCTTTCAAGTGATCCACTTTAAAATTTTAAGTTGTAAAATAAAAACCCTTTAACCCCCTTATCACGCAATAGCCTTGCTATCGCATCTGTTCTGTTCTTTCTCCACATAGCCTATATAAATCTAGTTTTATGAACGACGAGAATTCTTTTATACAAAACCTTTTTTTAAAAAAAAAAAACCATCGGCGCTCTTACATCTAGCTGTAGATTTCTGAAACAAACTGAAAACATGGTAAGAATGTGAGGGGGGTCAGAGGATGACCCGGGAGAAGGAGCCCTCAGGTAAGATGAAGCATTGCCATGCAGTGATATGATACACTCCTTTCCCTGAAAAGAAGTGTGAGCTGCCTGCCGCTGTATTCTGGCTGCATTCCAAGTTGCAGGATGCTAGCCTGCCTCCCTCACCCTGTAGCTTCAATTATATTCATTGTCCTAACACTTCCTGTCAGGAGCAATTGTGTTGATGAGCCAGTTTAAACAGCCCATACTGACAGGCTTCAGTCCAAAGAGCAAGGTGACTTTCTATTCATCACCAAAGTAAAAGCTCCCTGCACAGCAAAGAAATAGATGACCTCATTCTGGAGGATTCCCACCTGCTCTGACTCTCTGTGAGCATACTCCACTACTCTGCCCCAGCTCGGCTAAGAATGTGAACGGGCCAACCTGATGCTACTTATGCTGAGTGTTTAAGATTTCTCACACATTCCAGATCCCCTCCTCCTGGTGATAACACAAAAAGACCACTTGCTTTTGTTACTTCCTTTCTATGCACAAGAACAGTACCCATTGAACCCTTTTGGACAGTACAATGCTGTTTTCCCTAAAACAAAGTTCTTGCATAGGAATACCAAAACCTCTCCTCCCAGTGTGTATACTGATCACAAGTGAATCTTGGCTTCTTATTTTAGTCTACATCGATTTTTTTTCCCTATCCAGAGAGAGAAGAAATAAGAATGCTTGTTTTGCCTGGAATTGAACTACACGTACCACTGAAAATTTTCTGCATTTCTACTCTGGATACCAAGATTGTTTAGTGCACAAACAGTCTGGAAATGCTCAAACAGATTGAGGAAAAATAAAGCAGAGTTTCTCCACTTACGGTTAATTCCACGAATAGTGTTGGCACACACTTAGGTGCATCATGAGGGCTGGACTGAATGATGGTACTTATTGCCACGGGAGGTAGTTTACATCAGTGTCAATTTTTAAAAATAAAAGAAAGAAAGAAAAACTTGGCCTCGAGGACAAAGTGGAGCCTAGTAGCATATGTTACGTTGTTAACTCTACTAGGAAGTGATGAGAACCAACAGTGGAGAAAAACGTACTAATTCCTTATTTATACATGCGATCTTCCTATTTTTATCTTTTTTTGTTTTTAGTAACTAATATGGAAACATAAGCCAGAGAGCGATGCATTCCTTTGCCTACCACCAGATGCTTCAAGGGAACCATCGTTTGCACGAAGGATGCTTGGAATTTCGGATGAGATCAAGAACCAGATGGCAAGCACCCATGTGCTCCGTGTCCCGTTGACTGCTTTTAAAACAAGTACAAGTTCATCTGCTCCTTTACGTTTTGATTCATGAACAGTGATCACTCAAAACGAGTATAACACAGCTTCGGAAAAGCATGGTTCTCGTAGACATGAAATGACTCTGGGAGATTGGTCTCATTCAATCCTGGCAAACAGATTTTGATGGAAACATCAACCCTAACATGGTGTATAGGGAAATATCTGTAATAAACATCCCAGAGGTATTGTGGGATGTGAAATCAATTCAACTCTTCAGTCTACTTCATGTTCAGAAAGCCCTATTGAATACTGTTACTGGGAGTATGTGATGGCTAATCTCCTTCATAAACATGGTGAGATTTAGAATCAACATGGAATTAAATCTCTGGGAGTGGATGTGAGAAGTCACATAGAGTGGGTCACCCAAGGCAGGAAGGCCTGCCCTTCATATGGATGCTCCCTGACCATGGGTTGGAACCTCAGAATGAATAAAAATGAAAAAAGCAAGCTTAGCACAAAAATATATCGTTCTCCGTTTCCTATGATGCAATATGGCCAACTGCTTCTTGTTCCTGCCATCATGTCTTCCCTGACATGATGGACTGGACTCCCTGCATAAGTCAGAAGAACCCTCACTTTCCCTTAAGTCGCTTCGATCAGATATTTTGTGTATCAACAAGTGACTAACATCGTGCATAAAAATAAATAAGAAATACCACCAACCTGATGCTTAAGGGACATACAAGTGAGGTGACTAGCATGACCCCTGTGGTATTACCACAGGTAGCACAGCTTAAAGTGGGACTCTTAAAAAATAAAGTGGCACTTGATCAATAGTGTTTCAACAAGAGGCCACTACTCAGGAAGGTCCAATGATATGTTTCAGGGGCATTAATAAATGCTGCTATAACCGTTCATATATAGGCAGTTCATAAATAACAGATATTTCTTTCTCATAGTTCTTGATGCTAGGAAGTCCAGGCTGACAGTTCCTGCAGAGTCAGTGTCAGATGAGGGTCTTCCGTCTGATTCACAGATCATGTCTTCCTCTTTATAAGGGCACTCATCACATTCATAAGGCTACATTCTCAAGATGTAAGTAGTTTTTCCTAATTATCATTTCCAAAAGGTCTATTTCCTAATGCTATCAGCATGGGTTGTAGATTTCAACATGGATTAGTAAAAAATATTCAATCCATAGCAACAATATTAATAAAGACTTATCATTTTGTCCCTTGGAATAACACCTCCCCCCCCCCCCCCCCGGTCGTTTTTCTTTTATTGAAAGTAGGTTCTTTTTCCTCACATGATATATCCTGATTAAGGTTACCCCTCCTTCTACTCTACCCAGTTCCTTGACACCTCTCCTCCCATCTGGATCCACACCCTTTTTGTCGCTCATTAGAAAACAGATTTCTAAGAGATAATATATATAGTAATATATAATCTAATAAGATAAAACAAAAAAAAAATACAGGAATTCTGCAAAACAAACAAAAAGTTGGAAAAGAGCTCAAGAGAAAGTCCAAGAAATAGACCCACTAGTTCCCATACTCAAGAATTCCATAAAAATACTAAATTGGAAGCCATAATACACGTACAGAAGACATAAAATTGGATAGGTAAATACATAAATGATAGTAGATACCTAGATAGATAGTTGATAGACCTAGAGACAGATAGATAGACAGATTAGATAGATTGATATCACATATATATTGTATATAAATAAAATAAAAGTAATAATATAAAACTTTACAAACTGAAAGAGACCTGGCATGACATTGAGAGACAGAGAACCGCTGATGATGTGATCATACTAATTTTCTGTTGACCATCTACAGCTGGGCTTGCAGCCAACACTTAAGAGCACTTTATTTCCCCAGTGAGACTTCCCTGAAAGAAAGTAAATTTTCTCTTTCAAGAGGCTATCACTTGAAGATTGCTCCTGGGTTACTTATGGGAGGCTTATGTCCACTTCTCCTTTTTTCTCTAGTACCCCATCTGGTGCAGACCTGTGCAGGCCCTATGCATGCAGCCCCAGTATCTGTGAGTTCATATATGCATAGACTCTGTTGGTTTATGTGTCCTTATTTTCTTGGTGTCTTCTGTCTCTTCTGGTCCTTACACTCCTTTCACCTCTATTATCTCAAGGTTCCCTGTGCCCTGAGGGAGGGATTTGATAGACATCCATTATAATGCTGAGCGTTCCAAGGTCTCTCATTCTCTGCATAAAGCCTGGGTGTAGGTCTCTGTCTTTGTTCCCAACCATCTAGGAGGAAGCTTCTCTGTTGATGGCTGAATGAGCCACTGATCTTAGAGTATAGCACAATGTCTTTAGGAGTCATTTTATTGCTAAATTATTTTTCCTCTCCTCTCTCTTCTCCCTCTCTCCCACCCCTCCTCTCCCCCATCTCCCCTCTCCCTCCCCTCCCCCTTCTCTTTTAGAACCGTAGTATTTTGTTTTACCTGAGGTCACCAGATCCAGCTCTCAAGTCTCAAGTTCTTGGTCTGTCCAGTATTATTATGTATGGGTCCCATCTCCTGGACTATGCCTTAAGTCAAATCAGATATTGGTTGGTCACTGCCATAAGCATTGTGTGTCACCTTTGCAGTAGTATATCATGCAAGCAGGACACCACTATGGCCCAGAGGGTTTGTGGGTGGGTTGATATTTATGTTTCTCCTTTGGAAGTGTGAAGTGTAGCTTCATGAACCAAAGACACTAACACTTAGGGGTGAAGGCTTTTGTAGGCCCCAACTCAACTTCTCATATTCAATGACTCCTGTAGGTGTTGTCTTCAGCTATGGGCTTTGATATCAGTTTATGAAGGACAATAGTCTTGGCAACACCCTGGGTTGTTTAGGGATTCCCTTTGACCAATAACCCAGTTAGATGTAACCCAATCCTGGTACTGAACGCTTTATTTCATGCAATGAGGTATTCACTCGGGGCTCTGAATCTCCCATTATTCAATTTAGATTGCCCTCATATAGGCATATAATTTAAGATTCTTCAACTGTATTAGGTTTCCATACTGTTAGATGGTATTTAATATCAGGTGCCTGTCCCTGTACTCCTTCCCTTGTCCCTCTCACCCTCCCCACTTGCTCTTCCCCTTCTAGCCCCCCTCCCCATCCGTCCACAGCATCTATTTTATCTCCCTTTCCTAGGGAGATCTATCTGTCCCCCAGTCCCTCCATCTATACCTAACCTCTGTGTTTTTTTTACAGATTTTAGTTTAGTTATCATGTTATAAACTTAACAGATAATATCCACATTTAAGTAAACACATACTACCGTTGTCTTTTCGGGTCCAGGTTATCTCACTATGATTTTTTTTCCTAGTTCCATACACTTAACCTGAGAATTTCATGATATCATTTCTTAAACAGCTAAGTAGTAGTTCATGTGTAAATGCCCCACATTTTCTTTATCCATTCTTTGGTTGAGGGGCATATATGTTGTTTCCAGTTTATGATTATTATGAATAGAGCAGCAGGGAACATAATCTAGGATGATGCATTTTTTAAAATATATTCCCAAGAGTGCTATAGCCAGATCTTGAAGTAGATCAATTCCCGTCTTCCTGAGGAACCATGATTCTGAGGAACCACAGTAGCTGTATGAGCTTTCACTCCCACAAGCAGTAGATGAGTGTCCACCTTACCCCACATCTTGACCAGCATACGCTCTTACTTGTTTTATTGATCTTGACCATTCTGATGAATGTAAGATAAATCTCAAAGGAGTTTTGATTTGCATTTTCCTGATGACTATACTTATTGAATATTTCTTTAAGTGTTTCTCAGTCACTTGAATTTCCTCTGTTGAGAATTCACTCTTTATTTTGTATCCCATTTTTAATTAGACTGTTTGGTTTATTTGATATATAGTTTCTTGAGTTTGTTATATATTTTGGCTATTAGTCAGATGTGGAGTTGGTAAAAATCTTTTCCACTTCTGTAGGTGGCTGCTTTGTCTGAATGACAGTTTCCTTTGCCCTACCAAAGCTTTTTTATTTCATGAGGTCCCATTTGTGAATTATTGATCTTAGTGCCTGAGCTAATGGTATTGGGTTCAGAAAGCCTTTCTCCGTGCTAATGAATTCTTCCTTTTCAATATGTATCTCCTTGATCTCTTTCAGTTGTCTCAGTGCTCTAGCTAAGCCTTTAAGTTCCATATTCAATAGATATGGAGAGTGGACAGCCTTGTCTAGTTTCTGATTTTACTAGAATACCTTTGAGTTTCTCTCTATCTAAGTTGACATTGGCTATGGACTTGCTGGAAACTGCATTTATAGTTTCTAGGTGTGTTCACTGTATCCCTAATCTCTCCAGGACTTTTATTATGAAGACATGTTGGATTTCATCAAAGGTCTTTTCTATATCTAATGAGATGATCATGTGGTTTTTGTCTTTCAGTTTCTTTATAGGGTAACTGGTATGTATCCAATTATTCATTTCTTTTAGATTTTCTAATTTGGGGTAGTATAGGTTTTGAAAGTATGTTCTTATGATTTTCTGTATTTTCTCAGTTTCTACTGTTGTGAACCCCCTTTCATTTCTAATTTTGTTCATTTGGATAAAACTTTGTCAATCGTAATGATGTTCTCAAGGAACTAACTCATTGCTTCATTGATTCTTTGTACTAGTTTTGTTTCTGTTTCTGGTTTATTGGTTTTAGTTCTGAATTTGATTAATTTTTGCCATTTACACCTTTTTGGGTGATTTCCTGTTCTAGAGCTTTCAGGTGTGCTGTTAAGTTACTATGAGTGGTATAAGTGTATATATATGTACATATATATATATATATATATATATATATATATATATATATATATATATATATATGGCAAATTCTTAGCAATATATATTGAAGACTCTTAGGACAGGCTTCATTCCATAAGTTTGAGTATGTTGTGTATTCATTTCTACTTAATTCTTTAAAAACTTTAATTTCTTTCTAATTTCTGACTTGACCCAGTTTTCATTTAATAGTGAATTAGTTGCTGTTCCTATGAGTTTGTAAGCTTCATGTTGTTTCTATTGTTAACACCCAGCTTCAGTTCCTAGTGATCTGATACGATGCATGGTATCATTTCAATTTTTTGTATCCGTTGAGACTTGTTTTATGTGTAAGAATGTTGTCAGTTTTAGAGAAGCTCCCATGAGGTGCTAAGAAGAAGAAAATGTTTGTGTATGTTTGGGTGAAATGTTCTATAAATGTCTGTTGGATCCATTTTTTTTATAACTTCAGGTAGCTCCAGCATTTCTCGGTTTGTTTTTTGTCTGGCTGACCTGATTATTGTTTGGCAGGGTTACCAGTGTGTGAGGGTCAATTTGTGATTTAAGCTGTCATAGTGTTTCTTTTATTGACTTTGGTGCCTTGTGCTTGGTGCATTGACATTAAGAATTGGAATGTCTTCAGTGGACTTTTCCTTTGATGTATAGGTAGTATCCTTTCCTATTTTTTCTGACTAGTTTTGGTTTGCAGTCAATTTTATCAGTTATTAAAATGGCCATACCAGTTTGCTTCTTGGATCCTTTTGCTTGGAATATCTTTTTTCCATTCTTTTACTCTTAGGTGATATCTATTCTTGGTTTTAAAGTATATCTCTTTGGTGTAGAAGAAGCATGGAGCTGGTATTATTATTATTGTTATTATTATTATTATTATTATTATTATTATTATTATTATTATTATCTATTCAGTTAGTCTGTGCCTTTTCATTGGGGAACTGAGACCATTAATATTGAAAGATATCAATGAACAATGTTTTTTTTTAAATTTTTTTCACAATCTTTGATCTGGGTCTCTTCTACTTCCTTCATGTCTATTATTCTTAGATTTGGTCTTTTTATAGTGATCCCGATTTCCTGAATGTTTTGTGCCAGGAGGTTTTATATTTAACATTTATTTATTTATTTATTTATTTACCTATTTACTTATTTACTTATTTATTTATTTATTTATTTATTTATTTATTTATTTATTTTTCTTCTATCTGGTCTTCCATACCTGAGATTCTTTCTACCAGGTTTTGTTGCTATTTTTCTTTTTTTTTTTTTTTCATTTCTGCTAGTTGTTGTTGTTGGCAGTGGTAGTAGTAGTGGTGGTGGTGGTGTGTGTGTGTGTGTTTGCGTGTGCATGCATGTGTGTAAGTAAGTAAGTAAGCCTTGTATCTGAGGGTCCTGTTGGAGTTCTTAAAGTTTTCATTTCCCTCAATTTGGGTTTCCTTTATTGATTCTATTTCTACTTTTTCAGGTCTTTAACTTTTGATTCCTTTCTTTCCATTGTTTGTGTTTTTATAGATTTCTTTTAGGAATTTATTCATTGCCCCTTTAAGGCATTCTATCACATTTTAAAATGCTATTTTAAGGTCTTTCTCTGGTGTTTTGCAATATTCAGGGCTTATTGTGGTAAGGTTGCTGGGCATCAGTGGAGCTACATTGTTATTATTAATTGTGTTGTTAATTGTGTTTTTTACAAATCTGGGTTTGGAAAGACTGTAATTCTAGGTGTTGATATTTGCTCTTGTCTTTTTTTGTATGGATGTTTTGTTCCTTGGTTTCTGTTGCCTTCTCGGATACTTAGTGTGGTATGATGGTTGTGTTTCCTGATAGGAATTTCTTCTGGGATTCTGGGGATTCCATATAAAATGTGTTTCTTGGTATTAGGAGCTGACACAAATGGGCATGAGTTAGTATAAGGACTGCATGACTGCTCCATAGGAGGGAGAAAATCAGGTTGTTCCACCAGGATCTCCTTAGTCCCCTGGGAATGGGAAAGAGGCCACAACAGGGAGTCTGCTGCAGAGACAGGGATAAGACTGGGGAACTGGCTGTGGAGAAGAGGAAGGAGAATGAAGATCTGAAGCTTGCCTCCCTGCTTTGATGGTCTACTTGCTTCTCCGATGAATTCCTAGAGAATGTGTCTTGAAGTTGGGGATTTGGATACCAGGATGAGTGCGGAGGAAAGTTGGAGGAGATCTATGTGAAGCTCTGGAGATTTGGGGAGAGAAGAGGGAGAGGCTGCAGCAGGTCGTCTGCTGTAGTGCTGGGGGTGAGCCTGAGAGGGGGAGAGGAGCAGATCTGTACTTAGGTTACTTGCTCCCCTGGAGGAGGAGGCCTGTGGGTCTCCAGGGAATCTCCCTTGGCATTTAAATGCTTGGGCTTTCTGTTCTCAGAGAGTACTGTGGCATTCTCTACCTCTTCCACCAGCGTATCTCCCCACTTTTCCAATAATTGAAACATTGTTATAACCACCTCCTTTTCCGGAGTCCTTGTCTTCCCCACGCCCTGCCTCATTTTTCTCTCTTTTCCTTTGTCCCTTCCTTTCTAAGATGGGGCCTTGTTATGATTCTCAGGTGGTTTTGAACTCCCAAGCTCCAGTGATCCTCTGCTTCTACTTCCCAAGTACTAGGATTACAGACATGTGCTACTGTTGCTTCGCTTTTTAACACTCTTATGAAGAATGTGAATCTTAATCCTGCAAATAAAATGGGTAGGGAACAACAAGTTTTTTAGTAAATTTAAATTTTAAATTTAGTAAATTTCCAAATCTACTTAAAGTTTTTCTTACACTAGGACACTTAGAGACAAAAATTTAATAATTTAACAAATACCTCCTCTCTTTCTCTAGGCTGTCTTGAGTATATAGTATTCCTTTGCTTCAGCTGTGGCTTTTCTCCCAGGTTTCAAGTATTGGCTTGATCCTCAATTGTTGTATTGGGGGAAGTAATGGATCTTTGAGAGGTGGGGCCTCATGGAAGTGTCTTAGCTAATGGGAGTGTGCCTTTGAAAATGATTACAATATTCTCATGGACCCTGAGAATTTTATGAGAATGAGTTTTATAAAAACCTAAACTTGAACCCCCTGACTTTGTCTTTCTGCATTCCTATTTATATGACCCCTTTCTTTTCCATATGCTTCTGTTATGATAACCCATCAGGAGCTGACGCAGTAAGAGAAGCCCCTACCGGAGCCTTTACCCTGCTCTTTGGACACTCAGCATTCAAAAGTGGGAGGAGCTTCATTAAGTCTCTTTTTCTCTATCTCAGCCTGTCTCTCCCTATCCCTCTCTCACACACATACTCTATTTCCCTGCAGTTGTTTATTACAGTAATGCAAACTAACTCATTCAAGTGTCTGCCATGCTTACTAAAATGAAATGGAGCACATCGTGCGTAGCATACTTGCTGCAGACAAGTCACTACACAAGCTCTTCCAAGCTTCTGCAATTGGCCAGTCTTACTGTCACGATGAGGCTATAGAACCTGGTGAGTACCAAAACCATTGACTGAAGTGCTGAAAGATCAAAGAAAATAGCTGCCTGGCTAGCTTCTCAGCTAGATCGAAGTGGAGATGGAAAATTACCAAAGAAGAAAACATGAGATAGTATCTCCTAATTATTTATATACATCTCTCTCTTCTCTCTGAGAACTTAACCCATTGCTTTTTCTGTTCTATTTTTTGTTTCTATTAATAAAATAATTTGATTCTTACTAGGAGTCAGCCTCATAGTGATTCTGAGAGCTCAATATCATTCATCTCTCCTAAAATTTGAGAAAAATAGAAGGCAGGCAAGGAAGTTAAAGTATAGACTTGAAGTTTTTTCAGCTTAACATTTTCCAAGGAGCTTATGCTTACATGAAAAGATTGTTCTGTACAAACCAGGGCTTCTGAGTTACCATGCCAGGTCCCACAAAGACCTTGATGGAGTTGCACAACCTCTAACTTTGCTTGTCTGGAAATAAAGCAACTTGCTGACAGAGGCTTTCCGATGTTAAAGGAGATGCTGAATGATTAGCTATTCTGTGAAACTGGAATCGCTTTGTAAAGAAACCTGAGAGTGTTTCCATGCTTGCCTTCACAAATCACACATCCAAGGTAGATATTATTTGTTGGTCATTACTTAAGTAAATGAGGAGCTTAAATTGCCCTTGGAAAATTAGCAGCAGAGAGTCTCTGGTCAGAAGAGTGAGGACCTAATTCCAAGTGAAAAAGAAGTTGGAGAAGCGGTTCAAGACATCAGAATGGTAGTTGGAAAGGAACAGGAAAGAAACGGATGTCCCTGGAATAAGTGAGGATGCTGAGACTCTTAACAGAGTGAGCAAAACACTAAAAATTATGTCCTATGCTCACAGTTGAGTAAAAAGAGACAAAAAGAATTCTGTAGGCATGGCTGAACATCAATTAGAAATACACAGAGACTGAGTACAGAGTCATCTATGAACAATCAATGCACATTAAATTCAAATTTAAAAACCTAAACATCTTGATGGAGCCGGTCAGAGACTACCAATGAGTGTAGAGTGCACTCTGTGCTGTGACTATGGACAGAACAGCATATGAACTCAAAACCAGACTCCAAGTTGAGAAAAACAATAGGCAAACTGTGGTAGTTCCTTTTTTTGTTTTTGTTTTGTTTTTAGCATATTTCCAGCATATACCAGGGACAGAGAAAATATTGGAGTCCTATGATAGTTATACACCTGCCACTATTTTCTTTAAATTTCATCCCAATTGAGAAACTATAGACAGCAGCTAGAGAGACACTGAACCAAAGCCATGTTCATTTTCATTGTGCATTTGCTAAGTGGTTTTCAGAGATGTAGTATACCAGTATCCCCTTAGTTCTATTATTACATTCATTTCACCAAAGGATAAGGAGAGGCAATTAAATGATAACTGTATCAGTTAGGTTTTACTGCTGTGAACAGACACCATGACCAAGGCAACTCTTATAAGGTCAACATTTAATTGGGGCTGGCTTACAGATTCAGAGGTTCAGTCCATTATCATCATGATGGGAACATGGCAGCATCCAGGCAGGCATGGTGCAGGGGGAGCTGAGAGTTCTACATCTTCATCTGAAGACTGCTAGCAGAATACTGGCTTCTAGGCAGCTAGGATGAGGGTCTTAAAGCCCACACCCACAGTGACACACCTACTCCAACAAGGCCACACCTAATCCAACAGGGCCATACCTTCTAATAGTGCCACTCCCTGGGCTGGACATATACACACCATCACATTCCACACCCTGGCCCCCATAGGTTTGTTCAAACACATGATTCTATGGGGGCCATACCTAAACATAGTACAAAGTACATTTAATCCAACTTCCAAATTCTGCAGAGTCTATAGCTGTCTCAACAATGTTAAAAGTCCAAAGTTCAATATCTCTTCTGTGATTTATCCAATCACTTAACTGCAATCCCCAAAGCAAGATAGGAAACCATCTGGGCAAACTCCAAACCCTGTATTTCCATGTCTGATCTAAAAGTGATCTTCAGATCTCCAACTCCTTTTTCATCTTTGTTGTCTGCAACAAACTTCTTTCTCCTGGGCTGGTTCAACTCCCTGTTAGCAGCTTTCTTCAGCAGATAGCCCAGGGCTCTGGCATCTCGAGCATCTTGGGGTCTCCAAGGCAACTTCAATGTTACAGCTTCTTGTTCCAATGTCTGGGATCCACACATGATCTTCTGGGCTCCTCCAAAGGGCTGGTGTCACTTCTCCAACTCTGCGCTCTGTAGCATTCTAAGCTCAGGTTGATCCATTTCACTGCCACTGCTGTTCTTGGTGATCATGCCATGGTACCTGCATCTCCCATACGATACGGTCTTCCGCAGCAAATGGGCTTCACAAATAGCCTCTTATAGGCTCTCTTCATGGTGCCAAGCCTCAAATTCTTTGCATGACCCTTCAGTCCTGGGCCATCAACTGCAACTGAGGCTGCACCTTCAACAATGGCCTTCCATGGCCTCTCATAATGCCAGAGCCTCAGCTGCTTTTCATGCCTTCAAAACCAGTACCACCTGGATGACTCTCATACATTACCAAGTCCAGCTGCAGCATGAGGAACAACCTTGGCTGTCTCTGCAACACAGCTTCTTTGTGCTCTCAGAAAACCTTTCCCAAAAGATTTCACCTCAGTGATACTGGTCTCTTCTTAATCACCACTAATTTCTTAGCTCCAGCTAACCAGCATCAATTATCCCATGCATCCCTTCTATTCTGGACTTTAAAGCCAGGGCCACTTGGCCAAAGCTGCCGAATTCTGCTGTTTGCTGGGGCTGGAATATGGCCCCTTTCTTCTATTAAATTATCACCAGCTTTCTGTTTTCCAACTCTTTCACTGCCTGAGTTTGGCTGTCTTGGACCTTGCTCTGTAGACTGACTTTTCACTCAGAGATCTCTATGTCTGTCACACTAGGATGAAAGGTGTGATCCAACAAGCCTGGATTTAGGTTTTTCTTCACCTAGAATGTGTTCTGTGCTAGACTGGCCTTGAACTCAGATCTGCTTGTCTTTGCCTCCTGGGATTAAAGGCTTGTATTACCATGCATGGATCTAAATTTAGCTGGGTGTAATCTTGCCCCAAGGTTACTACTCCCTTAATTTAATTTAATATCCTGGAACACAAGATTCAGCTCCATTTCACTTCCTGGAGACCTTTAACTCACCATATATTTTGTATTTTTCCTTTCTCAGCTTGCTATGCTTGTTTAAAATCCTCTTCATGAGACTTAACCAGAGAACAAAGTTTATGATGGGTGTTTCTGAGACTTCCAAGTCAATGCAATTTATCTGAGTCTCTTCACCTTAGCCTCAGGCAGACTCTGCAAAAAAGTAGTCATTCTTCACCAAAAATACCACAAAAACAATCTCTATACCACATACTGAAATTCTTCTCCTCTGAAACCTCTTGGGCCAGGCCCGAACAGTTCAAATCACTCAGTAACAAAGTCTTCCATATTCCTACTATGATAGCTCATTAAACTCCATTTAAAGCATTCTACTGCTTTCCAAATCCAAAGTCCCCAAATCCATATTCTTCCAAACAAAAGTATAGTCATGCCTATCACAGCAACACCCCAGTCCCTGGTACCAATTTTTATCTTAGTTATGGTTTTACTGCTGTGAACGGACACTATGGCCAAGGCAACTCTTAGAAGGACAACATTTAATTGGAGCTGGCTTACAGGTTCAGAGGTTCAGTCCATTATCATCAAGGTGGGAGCATGGCAGCTTCCAGGTGGGCATGGTGCAGGAGGAGGTGAGAGTTCTACATCTTCATCTGAAGGCTGCTAGCAGAATCCTGGCTTCCAGGAAGTTAGGATGAGGGTCTCAAAGCCCACACCCACAGTTACATATGTGCTCCAACAAGGCCACACCTATCCAGCTCCAGGATATTCTAAGGTATATCAGAGAGCAAATTTTCCCTTGAAGCTAGAAGAGACCTCTGAATATGATAGTCCAGGTGAAGACTTTGGATCCACACATAGGGAATTCGGACTTAAAAGCTTATCATGGAAAATTGCTATGTATCTCAAGTATCACCTAGGATATAGTGAACAGAAGGCAAACCACCTGAGAAATGATTATACACTAATAATCGCTGCAATACATCTTCCTGATCGAGAATTTAGAGAAGGGGTTTTATCCCCTTACACTGACAGAGGCATGCAAGTACCTCTAAGGACAGAGACCTTCAGAACCAGATATGATCAGACTCTCTGCCTCTGCATCCCTACTTGGAGAAAATGTGCCCACCAACCTGAAACAACTGCCTTGAAGAAGTATAAGACCAAAAAACAAAAAAAAAGTAAAAAATAAATGTGTTGTAACTGAGCCATCATGTACACCATTGGCCTAATAGCACCGATTACTGCTAGCCTTCTCCAACTGAACCAGAGGAGAAAAGATAGACAGACATATGTAGACTCTAAGCTTAACCTATCTGCAAATTAGAGAAGCATGGAACAAAATGAATAATGATGGATGCTAGAACTCTTCTTTTTACCCAGTACGTAAGCTAATTCTCATTCTGTGGAAACAAGTCAGTAAGAAGGGTTTTAGGAGACCCACTAGTGCACGCGCGCGCGCGCGCGCACACACACACACACGGAGGGGGAAGACCAGACAGACAGAGACAGAGAGACAGAGAGGCAAATAGAAACAGAGAAAGGAGAGAAGCAGAGGGAGACAGAGAGGAAGAGAGAGAGAACGAGAGAGAAATAGAGAGAAACAGAGACAGATAGACAGACAGACAGACAGAGACACAGAGAGAGGCAGAGGAGGAGAAAGGCAAAGAGAGCACTTTATTTCATGTCCATGAGAGAGCAATTTCTATTATGAGTCAGAAATGTGTTGTTTTGAGAAGACTGTTTACCCCTTACGAAGGTATAATTGTTTGAGAGATGAGAAAATTGTGTTACAAAGAGGCTAAGCAACATGTCTAAATTTCCTTCTATTTATACTTTTACTTGTAAGGCATAATTTGATTATGTGACAGCAAAACAAAAGGTCTGAGGAGGAAATGTGTCAAATGTGAACATAATTATGGAGATGTGAACTCACGTTCCCTTGCTAACAACCAAAATTGGAGAAGAAGCTGTTTAAACAAAAGGCCTTTGATGACAAAAGTGTAAAGCAAAATACAATAGGTTCTCTCATTCTGTCTCACGGCTGTAAACATTAACCACAGTTAAATGTTTATGAAATGCTTCTCTCTGAAAAAGAGCATCTAAACTATGAGAAACCAAAGCTTGTTTGCCTGGTTTGAGGATGAAAGTGTGTAGAAGTCTAGGTTTCTTCAGATTCAGAATTTCAACCTTTTGATGGGTTTTTATAGCCACACAGTTTTTAACCAATACAATGCTGATTTCCTAAACTTTCACATAAGCCTATTGCAAACCATTTGTACATTCCTTGACATATTGAGTGTCTCCCAAGTGTGGAGGTAGCAGGACTCTGCTTTCTGTTCCATGGAATATAAAAACAAGTGATTGGCATGAGGGCTGTCAGTGATTACTCCTGTAGGAGACTGTTGGGCTAGATACAGTCCTTTGGAAATGACAATGACTTGAGATTTTCCTCTGGGGTTCTGAAAAATAGACTCACTGTATCCTATATTCATGATAGACGATAGCAACAGAATGCTAACAAAGACATTTCCATTACAGAACATAAACGTCTCATTCACACAATCTGCACACTCCTCCTCATGTGCAGCTGACCATAGGATATGTGCTGTTATCTAAATTTATGTTTGAGTCTAGGTGTAAAACAGCCGATGTATGGATGAGGACACATGGTATCTCGGGATGTCTGCTTTTCTTTTTTGTCCTCAAGACACTCAGGGAACATCTAAGGCTACTTGGATAGCAGGAAATAGACAGTAGGGAATGATGATAAACCTTCCCCTGCTGGTCTCAGTGTCTCTGGTTCTCTCTTTGTAACTTTTATCATTGAATACAAGCAGATGATTGTAAATATAATTTTTATGCACCTGTTATAATTGTCATCTCCAAGGCTTACTGCCTCAGTCTGCTAACCTAGGGCTAGACCTGGAAGCTTCTAATCTCTGTACAATTTAATCTAGGCCTAGAATGTTTTTAGCCTCTGAGACTTACTGCTGAAAAACCTCACCCTTTCTAGTTCACTGTGAGCACTGGCTGGCCAGTTCAACAGAGTTTTTCTGGCTCTAACTCCTCTCCAGGCTGCCTGATTCAGTATAGCTTCTCTCAGCTTCTCCTGAATTGCTCTGCTTGGCCTCAGACTAACTCTGGCAATATGTTCTTTTTTGTTTGTTTTTGTTTTTGTTTTTGTTTTTGTTTTTGTTTTTTTGTTTGTTTTTCGAGACAGGGTTTCTCTGTGTAGCCCTGGCTGTCTTGGAACTCACTCTGTAGACCAGGCTGTCCTGGAACTCAGAAATCTGCTTGCCCCTGCCTCCCAAGTGCTGGGATTAAAGGCGTGCGCCACCACTTCCTGGCTATATGTTCTAATCTTCTGGTTGTTTATCATTGTCTGATTCATTCTGCCTTCACCTGTTTCTAGCTTGTTATCTCTGGAACCTGTACAAATGTCCCAGTAAAACTGCCTCCTCCTCCTCCTCCTCCTCCTCCTCCTCCTCCTCCTCCTCCTCCTCCTCCTCCTCCTCCTCCTCTTCCTCCTCCTCCTCTTCCTTCTCCTCCTTCTGCTTCTTTTTGTTTTCCTGTGCTCTCTTAAATAACCACTCTTTCCTGCATTTCTTGTGAGAGTTGAGCATATTCTATTCCATCAAATCTTTCTCTGATTCATCACTCAATTAGACATCTCTTTCAAACATGGCTGCTTTCTTCTACAAACTAACTTTACCTTCATTGTTTGGGATTAAAGGTTGTACTGGCTGGCTTTGTGTCAACTTGACACAAGCTGGAGTTATCAGAGAGAAAGGAGCTTCAGTTGAGAAAAATGCCTCCATGAGATCCAGCTGTAAGGTATTTTCTCAATTAGTGATCAAGGGAGGAGGGCCCCTTGTGGGTGGTACCATCCCTGGGCTAGTAGTCTTGGTTTCTATAAGAAAGTCAGCTGAGCAAGCCAGGAGAAGCAAGCCAGTAAGAAACATCCCTCCATGGCCTCTGCATTAGCTCCTGACCTGTTTGAGCTCCTGTCCTGACTTCCTTAGTGATGAATAGCAATGTGGAAATGTAAGTCTAATAAACCCTTTGCTCCCCAACTTGCTTCTTGGCCATGATGTTTTGTGCAGGAATAGAAACCCTGACTAAGACAAAGGTGTAGACTAAGGGCTGAGCCACACCACAACTAGAAGCAGGTTTTTTGCTAGTTTGTTTGTTTGTTTGTTTTGTAAACAATGCAATCTCGGGTTCACAGTGTGACCAAATATTCTGCAGGAGATGACTCACAATTTTGTGCCCCCTCTACCCTCTCTTTTGAATTTTAGACAGCACATCTACCTTCTTATTCAACAATTCCATTTGGATTCTACAAAAGCTTCTCAAGAAACTATCACCCAAACCAATTCATCAGTCTTTACCTTAAAGCCAAGACTCCTAGTTTTATATGTCGCATTCATCTGGCTAAGTAAGATAGAATCCCAAGAATCAATATTTTTAAATTACACCATCTCCCTCTTACCATCCTCGATTGATCCCCCCTCCCCCAAATCTGCCTATGTAGCTTCTTTAAAAGAAAAAAAAATCCCATCAAGCCTTACAGCCTTACATGACAAACCATCAAATGACCAGCATCTGTCATCTGGCCAACTACATGGCCCTCCAACTCATTCCAAATCTCTATTCTCCAATTTCTTCATCATATGCTAAACTTAATACTGGCCACTATTTCCCAGAATCAGTAGGCTGAAAGAACCCTGATCTCACCAACGTTATTTGAGGTTTCCTATGGTCTATGTGGCCCTCTCCAGCTTCATCTCCCTCCACCTGAACTGCTTCAACTACCTGGCGTTTGAGTCTCTCTGATCTGTTTTGCTCTGCTTTGTGCTCCTCTAAAAGTCTCCCCAGTATCCAAATTCTCAGGGACTACCATGCGCTACCTCTTAGAGCTCACCACAAAGAGAAATGTCATGGAATCTGCGTGACTCTTGCCACAGGGATTTGTGTAAACACACAGGGTTTTGAGGACTAGTCCAGAGGCCTTTTGAGAAGAAGGCAACTTGCACTCCTTTTATACTACCCCCCCCCAAGTACATACTTTAAGAAAACGGAAACAAGGACCTATATAGCAACCTTCTGTCTTGTCCTTTCTAGGGCTTATCAAGTTAGGTGGAAAATGGAATATGTGAAATGCATGTGGCATGGGTCAAGCACACTGTGCCCTGCTTGCTGTGTTCTCTCTTTGCCCATTGAACTATAACCTCTGCAGGAGTTATCTTTTTCTCCTTGGCAGTTCCAAGTTTCCAGAGTGGAACTATTGCTGTCTTCGTTTCCACTTCAAACACAAGACTCTTTTCTCCAAGGAAATGTTCACAAGCTAGTCTCTCACCAACGTGCTGTTTCTTGGAGCACTCTGTTTCCACTAGGTGAAGGATAGGCTGTGCCTGTCATCTGTGTTAGATTTTCTCCCATCACAGTGTTCTAGGTTGTTTGTGTAGTGGCAGCCCTTACTAAGGGAGAGCCTTCTATCTGGAAGGCTAGATCTAAGTTGAGGTAATTGTATTCTTTTATTGAGGAGCCCAGGACCAGTGGCCAAAGCCACTCAGGGTACTTTTCCTGAATAAAACAGTTGGACTACATGCGTGTGTTAAAGCATCTTCTGCATCTCTATCAACAGCGTGGCAAGAGAGTCAGCATAAATTCAATATGCTGCTATAAGATAGATGCCAAAAACTAAAACCCACAATAAAAATGAGAATCTTTGCAGGCTCCGTAAGGGATTGTCAGGAGGAAGAATCATAGCTATTAAAAAATTATGGAAAAAGCATAGACATTAATTTTGCATGTCGTCCATTATTGTGTTTACAATGTGTTATGTTTTAGATAAAAGTCTAGAAAAGATTACCCCTACTTTGTATGCAGCTTAGTTTCCCTGAACTCCTCTCAGGGGAAAAGGAGAAAAAATCAAATAAATATGTTTGTGCACAAGGAAAAATAATTTGGTGGCCAAAAGAACAATTTATCAGGTTGGAAGTTACTCTTGGGAGATACAGTTTTTGCGAAATTAAGGTTTTCTTTCTTCTTCTACAGAACTTCTTTGATCTGCCTTCGTGTCATGTGTGGAGAAGCTCAGCATCAGGAAAAACACATAACCATTAAAAGCCATGAATTCTAAAACAAAACATGTGTAAAATATCAGTAGTCCAAGACTTTTTAAAAAATACCTAATGTAGTCCAAATCAAAGCAATCTGTCATATCATTAAATTTAAGAGAAAAATGGCAAAAACACTCTTTCTGTGTTCCTTTAAGCAAGAGGACTTAATAGCCCATCTTTTGGGAATCTAAGTGCAGATGATAAACGTATGTTGGGGGAGTGTTGTCTCTGAACCTCATGCGTTTCATTACAAAAATTTAAATGTTAGCATATAGAATCTCTCTTGAGACATGAACTTTCAACGGTCCAAGACATCAAGCTTTAAACACATTACGAAATCTTCCCCTCCCCTGTTTTGAAGTTTTTTTAAAAGTAGAAATTTGTACTTTTATGACAAAATTAGTTGGTTACTAGAAAAATACGAACATTTCTTTTATTTGAAATATGAGAAAAAATTTTCAATATGTTTTAGCTTAATTTGTTTCAGAAGGAAAGTGAGAAAATGGTGACATCATCGTTTAGGCAAAGGAGGAGGATGGAGAAGGTCAAAGGGCAGTAGTCCTCAGTGAATGAAGGTGAAGGCCCGATGTGTCACCCACATCACCCACACCTTCTGGATACACTGCAATGCCTACTTCTGCTAATCAGTAAGCTTCTTACAAACAGTCTGCTCTTATCCTATGCTCCATCTTCTCATTCCAAGTGTGAGCCAGAGCTTAGCACAACTTCCTTTGATATCTACAAAGTCTAAAGCCCACTGCAAAGCAGCATGTCCTCACTGGGCACATGGCAAAAGCTTCCAAACCTGAACTAAACTCTGCAGTCCAGGTCCTTTTATGTTACTGAACTTGGGGTTACCACCTATGCCCCAACAATACAGGTTTGACTCTTCATCCTCAATGAACCAATTACAAGAGCCAAAACTAACAGTAAAAAGTGGAGAAATGGGATTATCTCTTTCAATGTGGCTTCATTGTGGGTAGGGAGATAAAGACACACCATTACCGACTCAAATCCATCTTCTAGGTCCTAACATGAGAGTAAGGCTTAAACAAAAGGTATGAAATAGACAAAACTGAGCAGTCTGGTTAAGGTCTGGCCCTCTGCTCACCTGTGTCTCACTCAAATCCTGTCCTATAAGGTCAGTAGACAAGTTGTAAATCTTTGTCCAGGAGACAAAATTCTTTTCTGGTTGGCCCACGGAGGTAAACATTCTCTTCTCCAAACAAGAGAGTCCTGGCAAAATTCTAACATCTTGAGGTCCACCTTTGAATAGTCTAACAGCAAAAGATGGAGTACAGGTGTCTCTAGAACACATCATCCACTTCTGCTAGCAGAGTAGTTACAATGGAGCCTGCATCTAGTTACACAGACTGAATGTACACAGACTGAATGTTTTAAATCTATTCTCATTACTTCCCCTTTTATTTTCTGCTTTTAATCAAGTCCTTCCCGTGCAGTGTGGGCTGGCCTTGAACTCCACATCCTCCTGTTTGCACTTCTATAGTCCCAACAATATAACGGGATACCCAAACATAGGGCCTAGATCCATTCTAGACACCCCCTTCCTTCTGTTCAGCTCCTTCTCTCTGGCATGATAGTTGTAAACTGTTTGTTTGTATGAACTTAATTTTGAGATGGGCTCTCATTACTTAGTTCAGGTTAAAATGTGAATCATCCAATGGCTGTCAAAACATAACCAACCTTCTTATTTAGCATAGTGCCCAGCTGCAATGGCTTCTAGATATCCCAGATGTGTTCCATTCTGTATGGCCTTAGGCCTGGGTACTCTGTGCTCTGCTTTCTCTGTATCTATCTCACATCAATTGCTGCTCCTTTCCTAACCCCCTGAGGAGCTTTCTGTGGGCACGGTGAGCTTGCCTTTCCTTTTCACACTCACAGTTCTCTCAACTTATATTCTTTCTACTTACATAGGTGTTATGATGGGGATCTGTCTCCTCCTACCTTTCTTTTTACTTGAAGCACGAGTCTTCTCTGTTTGTACAGCCATATATAAAGTCACGACGACATTCCAAAGACATCGAACAAGGAATGAATAAACAGCTAGTTCTAATCTACACGAGGGGACTACAAAATACAAGAGAGACTGAGAAAGAAAGAAAAAGTCATGAAATAAGAGGGCACCGAGAAGACTCTTCACTGCCTACCTCCCATCTGAGCTTCTTGGTCATTTTTATATATCGTCAAAACAGAACTGAGCTCCACTGAGCTCCAGACCTGCTTGTTTCAGAAAACAACAACAACAACAACAACAACAACAACAACAACAACAAATCCAAAACTGCCCTTCTAGAAGAAATGTGTGTGTGTGTGTGTGTGTGTGTGTGTGTGTGTGTGTGTGTGTGTGTGTGATGTCAGAGTTCTAGCAGGAAAAAGGATTTATTACAAATGGAGAGACTGGAAAATCTTCTATAAGTTAATGGGCAAATGAAGGAAAAAAAAAAGCAAGGGATTATGCAGGTCCAAATGGGGTACAGGGACTCTTAGTTGCTTCATCTATGGATGAGGGGTCCTCCATAGACATTATGGCTTAGGAAAACTGTGCAATTGGATCTACGTAAATATGGTGTGAGCAGACAGGGTTCAAGGACTAAATAGACTATGCCTTTTCCTTCTCCATTCTTAGTTTGTATCTTTTTCTCCCATTGGTTGAATCCAATTAGAGCCAGCTGGTAAGAAAGCCTGAAATCTGTGATGCACAAGAGTGAGCTGTGCAAACACTGCATGACAGATGAGGGAAGAGAATGAATCTGTAGGCAAGGGAGGACACAGACATGAATGTTCTATTTATTCCATGGAGAAAGTATCTCCATTTATGGACTTTTGCTTCACTACCAAGAGAGGAATTTAAAATGTCAACAGTTCTGAAGTCCTAGAAGAAATGCTAAGCAAATCTTCGTCACAAAGATGGGTTAAATCCAGCATGATGGATCATTTTGTAATTGCAGCACTCGAGAAGTAGAGGCAGGAAGATCACGAAGATCAGGAAGTCTAAGGCTAGTCAACTAAATAGCAAGTTCTAGGCTAGTTGGGGCAAAGTGAAGCCTATCCCCCCAAAATATCAATAAAACAAGACAACAATAAATAATAAAGAGCAGGGTTAGTCACACAAGCAAAGCACTAACAGCAATTCAAACTGTATTGTGTTGAGGATAAAACTTGAGAACAGTCCCATTTTAAGCAAATATTTGACCATTGAGTCACCACTCTACTGTCAAACTCTTTTGAAGTGAAGAGAATCTTGGGGGGAAATGGATTGATCTAATCAGTAATGCAGAACTCAAGGATGTCTAGCAAAAGCACAGTGGAATTAATCTCAAGGAGCAGCAATGGCAACTCGACATCTGTGATCATCTGTTACAGAACAATGCTCCAAAGGTGTCTGAATCCAAATGGCTGACACCTATGAATGGACTATGCTACTTGACAAAAGGGAATCAAGCTGTCAGATGGATTCAATTTGATAACAAACATTCTGATAAAAGGAAGGCCATCTAGTCTAATCATAAGGGTTCTTGAAATTAGAAGTGGAAGGCAGAAGAAACATCAAAATAAGGTCGCATAAGGACCTCCGAGCTGTTCTTACTGGGATTGAGGCTGAAGGAAAGGAGACATGAATCAAGGATTGTGGATACTCTATGGGAGCTGGAAGGCAAAGCTAACGTACTCTGATCTGGAATTTCTGAACAAGAATTCAAACCTGGAGGCAATGAGACTCAGTCCAGTGAGATTGAATCAGATTTCTGGCCTTTTACAGAACTGTTCTGATTCTAAACCACAGGGTTGTATCATATAAGACGTTCAGTCTGGGGCAATATTTTTACACCAGCAATAGAAAATTTATGCAGTCTCCTTATGAATAACAATTGGACCAACAATCCTCATATTGAAAAGAAATTGAAAATATGATTGAGTTCCCCAACATCAGCCTCATTAAAGATATGAATGGTTTTTATGACAGGGGAGACTGATGTTTAAACATACATATTTCTTTACAACAACTGTGTGTGTGTGTGTGTGTGTGTGTGTGTGTGTGTGAGGGGGGGAGAGGGAGGGACAGAGCAGGCATGTAGTCAGAGGCCAGGAGGCCAGAGGATAATTTGTGAGAGTTGGTTCTCTCTTCTCCCCACATGGGTTCCAGGCACTGGACATTGGACTCAGGTCATTAGGCTCTGGGCAGATGTCTTTATTCACTGATCCTCCTTTCCAGCCCAATAGACCTCATTTCTAGTGCAGAAGACTTCTCTAACCATCTAACCAACTGAACTTTAAGGAAGTAAGTTAAAAATGTATTTCCACCACTTATGGAGCACAATTTCTGGAACTCTATCAGTTAGATAAGACCTTTTGTCCAAAATTAATTAATGCATTACTATTCATTTGTTGCTTGGGATAAAGATAGCACACGTTTATAAAATTTTATGCAAAATATAAAGGAAGTAAATCTCTAGCATGTTCCTTAGTGAGGACAGGGTGGCTATCGTGACAAAGATGGCTGGAAATTTGCCATGACTACAGTTGCTGGATCAGTGTGCTATGTTGCCTGAAAGCACTAGTCATTTTTAGTGATACTTGCAGAAAAAGCAGTCTAAAGTTTTTTTCCTACTGCACTAGGCTTAAGGATTCCTATAGGAGGGGTTTTACCCCTATGCCAATGCAAGAAAATAGCTTTATTACTAGAGACTATTATTACTACTGATTCTAAGAGAATCACTAAAAAAAATAACTACTCACGAAAAATCATTGTTCTGGACCACTGTTGATCTTTGGCTCCTAGCTCAGATGCTCTGTCTGCAATTTACCAGTGAAAGAGGGAAGCACATGGAGCAGCCTATGGGAATGTGTGTGAGCAAGTGTGGAAGATGCAGGATATCTTAGCATGAATTAAAATGTAATTACTCTAAAGCTCCTCAAAACAAAGATGCTTCAAAAGTGCAGTCTAGATCCCTGCAAGTCCACAAAGGAGAGAGAGATCAAATTTGGAGACCTTTAAGAGTTTTGCACTGCATATGTAACAAAACAATTGGAAAACCTTCTTCTGTCTACCTTTGGGTCAACCCAAAGAATCTTTCAATAATGATTAGTTTAATTTTTTCTAGTACTATGGTAGTGAAGCCATTGTTTGACACTGGGTTACCATTGAAAATTGATTCATTTCTAGTTTTATTACAGTGCCTACCACATAGCTTTGTGATAATTCAAAGTAGCTATATACATTGTGGTTGTTGAACTTGGCACAGTTGATAATATGCTGCAATGCATTTTTAAAATTGCTGCAACACTTGCCTGGTCATTATTTAGTGTGGCGTGGAAAAGATGCAAACCTGGCAATCAAGATTAGAAGAAATGTTGGAAACCAAGACCCAAGTAATTAATAATGACAAGGAAAAACTGTTCCAATAGAACTTGGCATTCTCAGTAATGAACTGAGAACAAGTTTTTAACCAGTTTAAACCAAAAAGATGTTCCTTTGAAGGTTTTTTAAGTGAGCCTTGTAGAAAAGGTTTCTTCTTTCTGGTCATGGAACCTTAAGGCTATGACACAGAATTGCTTCAGGCCTGAGCATTCGCTACAGAGGAAGCCTGGAAAAGCAAGGCTAGCATCCAGACAACAGCAAAGTGGGAGAAGTACCAGGAGGCCTTGTGGTTGCCCTGTTTGTTTTAGGTCACTTCAATTCTGGGAAACCATTTCTTTAGTTTCCTTTCAGGTAATCTACTTTATACCTCAACTACCTCAAGTTGAATTTTGTTTCTTATAACTACAATGCCCAAACTAATGCAATATGCATGTAAAATATTTCTGAGCCCATGACATATGCTTCAAAGAAATATCTTTCGAAACATTCTTTGCTATAGAGGATAAACATCTACTTTTCCAAAAGAAAGAGAAAATGAAAGACAAACAACTCAGTAAACAGATCTACTGAGAAGAAAGTTATTTCTAAAGAAAGGAACCAGAAAATTAGAAATTGCCTCAGGTCGATCCTAAGTTGCTAATGATTGTTAGTGTTGAGATAACTCTTTACTCTCCAGGTTAATAATATGGAAACCATGACAAAGAGAAATCTTCTTGAGCTGGTGGTTTTAATTGTCATTTTATAAGTGTTCTTAATATATGGAAGAATAGATTTCAGGTCCTGCCCCACTTAGGTTTCTGCAAACATGACTAAAATGATCAATGGGACAAAGCAAACTAGAAAAATAAAAAGAATGGATAATTTACATATTGGAAAGCTGATCCCAGATGACCCCTTATGAATGGAGAAGATTACTCAAGAGTTCCAAGACAGTGGTCTAGAGAGGAAGAAAGGAAAGCAGAGGTCTGGGCTAACATTTGGGCATAATTAGGCAGTGGAATATATAATTATACCAACAACCATGAAGATTATTCTACAACATCTAAACTTTTCTCGTTGGTGGCCAAAGTACAAATGCTGCCACATTAAACTTGTTACTTGGAGAGACCACCAACATGATGCTCTGTGCCCGCATGGGGCGGTTTGTAGTTTCTGCATTACCTTCAGCTTCTCCTTGTACCAGGGCTCAGAGCTGGGAGGAAGCAGTTCCTTGATGATCTTAGATGTTACTGTGGACCTGCATACTCATAGACAACACAACTGTGCAGCTGTGAGTATTTGTGTTCAGGACTCACATCTGACTCGAGTTAAGTTACAGGAACCCAGTCACCTCTTCTCTCGTGGTAGTATTCAGTATAGAGCATTTACACCAGGCTGTTAAATGTATCAGAAATACATTCAAGTGTCTCTTTTAGGTTTGATTGTTTCAATGGGAAGGAGTAGTTGTTATTTATAGAGAGTTACTAGATTATGAAATAAACCTACTATTAAATTTTGAATTATAATGACTAAGTGAAACAAAATTTTAAGATACATAAAACACTGACTCTAGATTAGAAAAAATAATAAACAATGTCATCTTTGGTCCTCCAAATTTATGAGAATTTTAGTTACTTGAACATAGATGAGCTACCCATTTATTTTTTTGGACTTCCCCACTACTACAATTTGTCTTTTGGGGATGGAATTATAAGGATAGATCCCCGACAGTTTCCTGAAGAAAGATAGGGAAACCCTTATCTGCAGATATTTTGGGTCTACGATCTGCTTGGAAACATATTTCAGCAAAAAATGGCCTCTGTGGATTTGTGAGTCTCGGGGAGAGATGCTAATTTTCAAAAATAGCTCTGTGCTATATGGAGATCATTGTTTATTCACAGGGTAGGTGTTGTTCTTCAGGCATCTGCCTACAGAAAATCTAAAGGTGATATGGGGAATATTGGGAACACTGATAGACAGAAACCCCACTCTACGGGTGGGGGTGGGATTCCCCTGAAAGCCAAAAGAAGCATTTGCCCCATGATCTAAGATGGGGTAACTTGACTTCACACACCTTGGACTAGTTTGTTCTGTTGAGTCACTGGACTGTGTCTACTAGGAAGCATTTTGTTAATAACTGCTTAATTAATGTTTCCACTGTCAGTCATCCAGAGAAAGGTTAGACTGGGGACAGGAAATGAGGTAAGCCTTCATGTGAATTGGTGTTAAGAGAAAAGTATTTCTCTCTAGGGCCTTTTGGCAGTTTGGGCAAGCTTCCTGGAGCCTGAAAAGCTTTCTGCTGAAGAGTTCAGAACAATGTTGCAATTGAAAGACTTTGATTGGCTGCTTAGTAAGGAGTTGCGGGACAGTGAACTCAAAACATAGTCCAACCATTAGAGCTGTCTCAGGGAACATATGCTGACTCAGCAATGGGAAGCAAAGTCATGTAACGTCTGGAGCAGGTTGCTAATTTTATGCCTAATAGTAAATGAATTGAAGGTTGTACTTTTTTACAGTTGTTTTGTGTTTCATGTTTTTGACTTTTTAAAAATTTAGGATGTTTTTGCTAAATGATGAACTAGAAATAAACAGGTCTTTATCACAGATAAAGATATTGATGATGATGATGGTGGTGGTGGTGGTGGTGGTGGTGGTGGTGGTGGTGGTGGGTGTTCTGAAACAGGGTGATAGCACTGGCTGTCCTGGAACTCACTATGTGGACCAGGCTGGCCTTGAACTCGGATATCTGCCTTCCTCTGCCTCCCGAGTCCTGAGATTAAAGGCATGTGCCACAACTGCCAAGCACATTAACTTCTCTACTGAGTTTCTTCTAGAAAATTCCATGAATTCATCGTGAATAATAAGAGTCCTTTGGAAAATGCTTAGCCAAATATCCTGCACCTAATAACAGGATAGCCAGGATATTATTTCCGCATACAGAGATTGTGAGTAGTTAAACTGGGACTTAAAGAATGGAGGAAATCGAACTGGGAGGATGACTCAGGCAGTAAAATGCTTACACTGTAAGCAAGAGGACCTGAGCTCTATTTCCAGAACCTATGTTTAAAATAATTTGAAAAGCTGGGTCTGATGCTGAGTACTTATAATCCCAGCACCAGGTAGGCTGAGATGATCACCCAGGCAGCTTAGCTTAGTTGGCAAGTTACAAGCCAGTGAGAGACCCTGTCTCAAAACAAAAGGAAGCCAGCATCTGCAGAGTCATACCTGAGGTTGACCTCTGACCTCTATACACACGTTCACATGTATGTACACAAATCTGTATGCATATATTTCCTTGCATGAACAGGCTCTCACAGACGCACAGGTATGCATACACACAAACACAATTGAAGAGAGAAGGTAAAGAAAACTCACCAGATGAAGGCAGGCGGGAAGGCTATTGGTAAGAGGAATCAAGGGGAGAGAGAGAGATGAGTGTGGGAAAGGGTGTGTCAATATGGCTAAAGGCTTGACAGAGAGGTCAAAGCCCTAAGAGGAAAATAAATGATTGACTGATTGTGGCCATTATATGTCTATGCATTTATTTATTTATTTATTTATTTATTTATTTATTTATTTATTTATTTATTTATTTATAGTGTGTATATGTGTGTGTGTGAGAGAGAGAGAGAGGGAGAGGGAGAGAGAGAAAAAGACAGACAGAGACAGAGACAGAGAAAGAGACAGAGACAGAGAGTCTTTGTGCATGCATAGAGGACACAGGGCATCACAGCCACTGGACCTGGAGTCTCTGGTGTTTACAGAATGACCAGCTTGTGATGTAGGTTCTGGGATCCAAGTCCTAGTCCTCTTAATTGCACAGCAAGTGTCCTTAACCACTGAGCCATCTCTCCAGCCTGTGTACTGGGACTTGACAATCTTGTTTAAAAGTAAGGACTATTCTTCTTAAAAGTTATGTTTAAAGTCCTCCCCCAAACTCTAAAATCTGTGACTCTTGAATTTGTCTTCATTTTAGTTCTGCAATATGGCTTCTCTACATGCTGGTGCTTAATAGTCTCACAGAAGTGAGTATACACTATGGTGCATTTCTCCAAGGGCAAAGTCAAATGTGTTCAAAGATGAGCCGAGACATATTGAATGCCTTTAAGAAGATTAAATGTTTACATTCTGCCATGCTTTTCATAAGAAGCAATAGCTTCATTACAAACATTCCAAAATTATAAACTGCCCCAATGACCTCTGCTTAGAACTTTGTTGTTAATTACATTAAGTGGGAAAATGCATTAGAAAGTTTGTAAAGATAGTTTTTAATTATTTTTTGTTAATGGAACCATTGTTCTGAATTGAGGTAAAACAAGGATGCTTACCCACTTTGGGAAGGGTCTAAGACATATTTCACCATGTATTGCTTATGCCTCACAACACTGCTAGGATATAGGAAATGGGCAGTATTCTCATAAGGAGGTCCCCTGGCCACTATACTGCATAAGCGTATGCACCTACACAAATGCGTGTGCGTTCTCTCTCTCTCTCTCTCTCTCTCTCTCTCTCTCTCTCTCTCTCTCTCTCTCACACACACACACACACACAAATAAATAAATAAATAAATAAATAAATAAATAAATAAATAAACAAACAAGCATACATACATACAAACAAACCTTTATTCAAGTTTTTAGCCATAGTGCAATCATAAAAACTATCTAAAGAGAATTCTAAATAATGGAAAATCACCAGCATAAACTGTGTTCAAACTTCTGATTCTTAAATTGTGTTTTCTTAAGTTCTCTTCTGTTTCTCTGCTGAGACAGACTGCCTGATATTTCTGAAGGCAGGTTTCAGCTGCTGTGGGCATTTCCTCCTGTCTAATTTAGACTTTCATCTCTTCAAAAACACACTCTCATCTTACTTCTTAGCCCAAACCAAATGAGATTCTATTCTTGCTAATGAATTATGGTCTCTAGTTCTAATGTTAGAAAGAGATCTCCTTAGGAAAACGTTTAACAGAAGCATAAAGGTTCTCTTAGTGACAGCTGGGCTCTGTCTCCCTTCCATGACTGTCACGGTTGTATCATTTGATGTTGTGGAACTGCCGTTGTTTTCATGACAAAATTAGTACTGCAGATGGTGGCCCGCCAAAGCTTGTTGAAATGGGCAATTGTAAGATGGACTGAGTCCTGAAAGCCCTCAGCCAGTGTGGTGAATTGTTCATATTATTTTATTGGAAAACAAAGAAATAAATAAAAAAAATAAAAGATAGTGATTTGGGTCCAGAATGACTTGAATGATAAATTAGAAGTATCCCTCATCTGTATATTGGCTTCGATGGGGAGATTTTTTTATTTTTTATTTTTGCTGGACACAAAATTGCAAATTGTTGAATTAAAATGATGAAAATTAAAACGGCCAGATAATTGCAAATCGTCACAGTCACCAGGCAAGGTACTGACTGCCTCATACATCATGCTTTGAGGCTTTAAATTGATCCAGTGATTTTCTCTTTAATTTAAAGTGGAATTGAGAGAGACATCATAAACAATGGTTGGTGCTGTGAACTGGCCAGCTCCCTGCTGGAATTCAATATGAGCTGTCCCTTTGCTTTACAGCAAGTTTCCTTTGCCTCAGGTTTTACATGGCCAGCTCACGGTCAATAGTCTAGTTCTTGCCCTTGTGGCTCTTTCATGTAAGCACTTTCCAGTGTATCTGAAACAGCAACCCCTGCCTGGCATGCTATGTTCCATTTTAGTTATCCACCTCTCTGTGACATTGTCTTACTGATAAATTGATCATCCATTTTCAGTTTAGATAGAACACACATTTAAGAGAATTAGGACGTTATTCATTTAGACTGTTTCTAATTCCTGATTCAGTAAGGGCTCTAGAAACTTCTGTGGAAAAATGAAATGCAATTAAAAAGTAGGAGACATCTTTTTAAATAGAAATTAACCTATGTTTTTATAACCAAGGTAAAGGAAAATCTACTGGTTATGTTATACTCTGTTATATTTTAATTATGTATATGAGTGTGTGTGTGTGTGTGTGTGTGTGTGTGTGTGTGTGTGTGTGTGTGTTTGGATATGAGTACATAGGAGTACAGGTACGCATGGAGGTCATAGTTGGATGTCATGTCCTCTGGAGCTGTAATTACATGAATTGTGGTCTTCCTGGCATGGGTACTGCAAACTGAACTGGGGTCCTCTACAGGAGCAGTAGGTCTCCTATGGCTGAGTCATCTGTCCTTCCGATAACATTTTATACACTCATAAGAATTTTAAGGCCAGGCACACTTTTCTATCACTTTTTGAAAAGCCAAATATGTCTGTAAAAATGGATTTAAATGGATAATTGTCAGGGGGGAAATTTTATAAACAGGTAGAAAAAAACCCACCCATTACTATAAGAGATAAAAATGCGTGTTTTCTCTTGTGTTGTTTCCCTGATGTTAGGATTATAAACATAAAAATGATATAATTAACACTAAGACACAATTGACTTGGGTGATGCTGGGATTGTGTTATGCTACTCCATACACAATTCTTCTTTTTCTTTTTTTCAGTGTTGGTCCTCAGTCACATCCTATTATTCAAACTCTTTAGCTTGTGTTTAATCTTTATGGATCTTTGTTTTTCATAAAAGGAGCAAAATCAATTTCCTATTATGTCTGTTAAATAGTTAACTTGAGATTGCCGTGGGGATGATAAATAAAGCAATTGGTATTGTTCACTGAGGTGCTCGATTAACATATTAAACAGAAACTACAAATAAGATAAT
The DNA here is from genome assembly GCA_028551405.1 of Uromys caudimaculatus. Lineage (NCBI taxonomy): Eukaryota > Metazoa > Chordata > Mammalia > Rodentia > Muridae > Uromys > Uromys caudimaculatus. The sequence goes on along the minus strand of CM052707.1, from coordinate 77,892,020 downwards.
AAATCACCACTGATCTTATCTGTTCTTCTATTTATCCCAAACATTTCAAACCTTGCAGGTGAATGAGAACGTGGCAAAAATTAAAAGTACGTTTTAAGAGAGAAAACACGTGTCTTTAAAAGTATTTAAAATTTGGGTTTCTACTCTTCCTATGTCTGCAGTGTTTCTGAGTTAGAGAACAAATTAAGGATCAGCACTGAAAGATACTAAATTAGTCCAAAGAATGTGGTATTACAACTAAGAACTGAGGTTAGCGAACTCTCCCCGCCATTTACATAGATTTAAATGGAGTGCTCCCCAAGTGACTATATTTCAGATTCTGTCCTTCTAGTGTTTGGGGCTTATTTAGAAACTGAAGCTTATGTAATTTTAATGTGAAAGGATTTATGCTACTTGTTACTTCTAAATTCTGGACACAACACAATGCAGAACAGAATCTGTTGCATAGTCTTGACAGTCTATTACCAGCCTTTACTTTTTCCAGTGTAGGAAAAAAAAAAAATCCAAAAAAACCCTAAAACCCTACCCTTCTATATAGCAGGACATTAAGCTGAGAGCATTTGCTTGCATTTATTTTATGTACCTGTAAAACTTCCATTATGGGAAGATTATTGTAATAGTCACTTGAATACAGAGTTATGAAAAACAGATCATAATTTTCAGAGCTTAAACTCAAAGGAGATGATGACATATCTGCGACCCCTTTGATGACACATGTGGTGCTTAGGGAAAAGGCCCTAAAGCTTTTCTCACAGGAGAACAAACTTTATGAGAACATAGAGTTTCTTGAGAAAGTGATCTATACGAGCATATAAGTGTCTGGCAGAATTAAGTAAGTGGGACAGGGTAAGAGCATGCACGTGGGAGCCATTTAACAGCAGCAAGCAACTTCCTTTATAATGGTATCTTGACTATTATTAAAGCATGGGCCAGCATTAAACACAATTACTCTAAAATGTGGCTACAAGCAACACAGTCTAGGCCTGTTACCATTGCCTGAAGCCTGTTAAATAGGATATACTGTGGCCTCTGGGTAATGATACCCTCAAGAGCTGAGGTGGATAAAGGCAAATAAAGTCAATAAATCTGGAATATTCTGATATTTAAGATAAAGGCAACGGGGAAAGCATAAACCCTGAGCATCTTGCTGACTACTGGTCCTACTAGGACACATCAGGGTGCCTCTTTCTTCCAGAAGCACAACATGACTGAAAAGCAAGCTGGTAGGAGGAACAGAAAAGATTGTCTAATCTTCAAGCAAGTAGTAAAGCATACATTAGCCTAGAGTCATCTCACAGGATAGCCTTGATTGTGGCATTGCATAGATCAGGTTGGCCCATGAGCATGTCTATGGGAAAAAGACAACGTTCCCCTGTCAGGGGTGGTCTTGAATAATATTAAAAGCTAGCCGAGCATTAGGCTGACTCTAAGCTAGCAAGCAATCTCTTTCATGACTCTTGACTACATGGTTCTTTAGCTGTGAGGTGAGTTCCTTGGTTGGAGGTAATGTTGGGTAGAATAGTAAACAGGTCTGCCTTTGAATTACTGCCTTGACTTCATTCCATGACGGATGGTAACATGGACTTGTAAACTAAAATGAACTTTTGTTTTAAGTTGCTTTTGGTTAGAGTATTTTATCAGAGCAACAGAAAAGAAACAAAACCAAGTAATCTTGATGAGGGCATTGCTTTAGAATTATCTGGGAAAGTCCTGAAAATATTGAAGGCAGAGTCTGTTTTATAAATTCTGAATTAATGGCATTGCTCTAAAATAAGGTTTGGGGCATTGGTTGAAATTTGGAAGCTTCTGTGTCTGAACCTAGTGTGTAGGTAATATGGTTAAACATTGTTTGAGGCAAAGAAAGAGATGGATTTTCCCAGGCAGAGAACTGCTTGCAAAAAGCCCTTTGCAATGGTCATTTCATAACTCTCTTCTCTCCAGTGCCACCTCATGTTTATCTCACTCAGATTTCCTAGTTCATAAATGGCCCAGGGTTTTTCAGGAAAAGCCAACAGGATATGTGGATGGATACTATTTATATTGGCCTTCATAACCCATTGGGAGAAATAATTCTGACCCAAATGCTCAGCTTAGAAAAAATCAGGACATTATCTATGTAATGGTAGGAAGTAATAGAATACATAAAAATATAAATATTACACTGATTGAAAATTGTCATTTTTGTAATAAATACGTTATCAGCAAAAATCTTCAATGTACATATTTATTTTCATCTGTCAGAGAAAAGGAATGTATACATTATCAAACATGACTTATTATTCAATGACTTGGAGTCTGTAGGATTGTTCTAGATAATAGAAGTTTTCAGTGAAATCACAAATGAGAAACACATTATAACAGAGAATCAGGACGTTCTAAGCACATGTGTCTATGATCTTGAGCAAATCCTGGGAAAGTTTTTTAAAAAACCAAAAAACTACAGCTAGATTTTCAAGATGCTTAGATTAAAGATCTGGAAAGTATTAGCAGACAGGGGAATGAACAAGAGAAGTTGTGTGCAGTATTCTGCTTGTAATGGGTAGAGCTCACTCCTCCTAGATATATGTGGTAGTATAGCTCCACAGTTGTCTGTCACATTGTCCCATTGGGTCTTTTATCTTGTTAGTGTACATCATCTAGGTAGATACATGCTCAGTGGAAACACCTCGCCTCACGTCTTTAGCCTGACTTCTATATGGATAAACAACATCCTGAGCAATTACAATAGGATTGCATAGAAAACCTGGGCTTGGATTCAGGATCTGCATGGGCATCTTAGCTAAACTCAGTATCAATTTCCTAAGATGTGAAAGAAAATTAATTAAAATTAAAATTAATTAAAATAAAATTAATTAAAACTAAAAGTGTCCTGCCATGTCACTTCTCAAGTTTATTGAGAGAAGGAATATATTGTTGAACTGGTTGTGGTGTCTCATGCCTGCAATCCAAATGGTTGTGAAGCTGAGACAGGATGTTTCTAAGTTAGAGGTCAACCAGGGATTCAATGTGAATTTCAGGCCAGCCTGTGCTACATAGCAAAATCTTATCCCAGAACTATGCCTATCTTTCTCTATGTGATGTTTTTAAATAAATTTATTGCACAATATCAGAATTCTAGGAGATAAAGGGTATCATCATTGCTGAGCATCAACCTCACAAAGTCCCGTTTGAAAAATGTCATGAGAATAGCCACCAAGTCAGAAGTTAGCCATTGTAGGCAACGTCTCAGACAGCATTGTGATTTCTCCTGGTTGCTATCAAGTTTCACTTGAACACCATTCATTCTGACTTAGATGCTTGACTTGGGATGTTTACAACTTGTCAGGTTTATTCTCAACATTAGGAAGTTGGTGATGGCTGTTGGCAATGGGTCAGAACTCCAATGTGGGTCATGGAATTCCTTGAGTTTCCTCAGAGAATATTTACATAGCAACCACTGCAAGAGACCATGTTGAACATGTGTTAATCTTTATAAGTTAGCTGTGTGGGTGAAGTATCATCACTTTGATTTTGAAGCTATTCAAAAAAGAAGACACTACACAAGCCTGAGTTCCAAATGGTGAGAATCACTGAAGCTTGTCTTCAAGATTAGCTGTCACCCTTAAGTACTTACATTTTTCTAGAAATCAGCTTATTGATATGTATCACATGGAGTTTCATAGGGAAATGAGAACACAGTTCTATGACATCTGCTCAAAATAAGACAGACCCGGATGTACTATAGCAGCATGGAGTGATTCCAGGACAAGAAGATACAAACAGGAAATGGTAAACAAGATGACAACAATAACAACAACAACAACAACAAAAAAAAAAAAAACCCTAGAAAGCAATAATGCATCAAAGAGAAATACACACTATCATATGCATTATTTTAAGGTGGAAGGTCTCTCTCACAGAGAGCTCAAAAATGGCCCATGTATAAGGATGTTACAGTTCACTGGGCTTCTCATTAAGGATAATATATTTGTAAATTAAACCATTAGCTCAAAGCTGAGTGGCATGTGGAAGAAATTATTGATCAAGTGGTTGTATGGGTCCGTTGCTTTGGAGTGTATTTTAGGTAAGAAAGACAGAAAATTCTGCCAGATACATTTCTCAGTCTCTCTGGCTTGCTGCCCCCTGGCTTTTGACTTATCAGAAGTATTGGCTGGAGACTAGAGCGAGAGAAAATGAAGAAACCAGGATAGTGACCATCTTTCTTTCATTCCTTTCCCTTCAAATGTGGACCATTCAGGCACACACATGCTCAAAGTCCTAATGCTAAACCTTCATCTTGTGATACTGATAGAAATAAAACCCCAGCACTTATAAGAAAGACTGGATTGGAAGACATAAATTTGGATCCAAGATCAACTGTTTATAAGCTGAGGAAAATTGAGTATCTTGGTTAAAGCTTGGGTACCAATTTTCTCAAACATGAGATAAAAATCAGTTTAAAAGCTCTGCCAAGTTGGAAGTTGATTGGGAGAAAGACTACAATGTTGAGTATAATGACACAGTCATTGTGAAGCTGAGGCAGGAGGGTTGTCAGTTAGGGGCCTGGCCAGTGTGATGCCAGGCTAGCTCAATGGCCTTCTCTTCCCCTCTTCTCTCCCACTCTCCATCTTCCTCTCCTCTTCCTCCTCTGTCCTCCTCTCCTCTCTTCTTTTTCTTTCAGTTCCTGAGACAGGGCTTTACTGTATACACATAGAATCTCAGCACATCATTCTTGAGACCTGGAAGCATGGGTTTATAATACCACAGCCCAGCCCACTTCATTTCCATACCATTTCAAATACCAGCATCACATAGACCAAGCTGGTCTTAAAACAACAGAGATTCACCTGCCTCAACTTTCTGAGAACTGGGAGAGTGCTGCTTACCTCTGCAATTCTTGAATCTTTACAATAGTGGTTACCATGTCAATGCTCAGCTTCTGGTACCTGTCAATCATCTTTTGTCTCATGGGCTTCTTGCTCCTCCTGTTTTCCAAGATCCTCACCATTTCCAGTAGAAATTCTACTCTTCCTGCACTGACTTCTAAGCTGTCAAACATGGGCCTCTCCATCTTATGACTGATAACCATAAAGAACCTATCAGGTGTGGCCCCAATTTCTGCTCAAACATGGTCCCAAATGTCTAATCTAACTAAAATGTGACTAGTTAGTGCAAAATCTCAAGTGATATTGTAATGACTCTAGTCAAAAAATATCAGAACAAGGCCTTAGAGCTTGATCATGAAGTGTGAGATTTTAGAATGATTGAGAGAGGAATGAAAGACAAAGAACCACACACAGATAAGGATATATTACTTATGATGTAGCAAAGCCAGTTTCTGAAGGTATCAGAGCAAGAAAAAGCATTTGCGTCCATTGGCTGGAATGGCCCAGACAGAGTAAGGAGGTTTTTTTTTTAAATTATTTATTTATTTTTTGATACTTTATATACATTTCCAATGTTTCCCCTTTTCCAGGTCATCTCTTTGGAAACCCCCTATCCCCTCCACCTCCAATGCCTCTATGAGGGCATTCAACTTCCCACCCACCCGCCCACCCACTCCCGTATTCCCACCTTGACATTCCCCTTTACTGGGGCCTCTAACACCCTCAGGTCCAAGGGCTTCTCCTCCCCCGGATGGCCAACAAGGCCCTCCTCTGTCACATATGTGGTCCGAGCCATGAGTCCCTCCATGGGTATTCTTTGGTTGGTGGTCCAGCCTCCAGGAGGACGGGGGGGGGGG